>JAENPR010000518.1:0-451501 GCA_018135685.1 Themeda triandra
TCGAGCCAACTCAAGGATAAAGTAAAAGAAAGAACAAAGAAACCTAGACTGGAGCAGGCATTCCTAAACAACTGAGTCAGGACAACGGACAATCACACAAACACATGCTTGTTAGCGAGGTTCTAAGTTAAGATAGCCTGGCCACTATTAACTTACTTCGGGCACCGGATCGCACCTGGTCTGCCAAGTGATGCCGGCCTGTAGTTCTACGCCGTAGCCGGACGTGGGGGATTACAAGGGACGGACAGGCCGTCACCACCGCCGCCTACCACCTCAACCGTGGACTACGAGGCAAACGAAGGTAGGTCCTAGCCTAGACACCACGTCTATGCCGTTGCTACAACTCTAGCGGTGATCGGAGCTCCCGTCTCTATCGGGAGTCCTCTTACTAGAGCTTCCGCCACGGGGACGAACGACGAACCCGCAAGCCAACATTGACCAAGACTACACTAAGATAGACCTCAACATCACAACCTAGCCCTAAGTCTAAACATGCATGCACTAGTGTTAGACATTAGGTTCTATATGATAAGATCAAGGCATGAAAACTCTATTCTAGTTCATATGCCGAGATCATATCATAAGAACTATGCTCTAGTTCTACGACATAACTATACTAATAGAACTAAGAACAAGAACAAGATCATCTAGAACAAGAACATATAAGAACAACTAAGAACAAGAACATAAGAACAAGAACATAAGTGAAATCTTGATATTATTCATACCGAGATTCCTCCTAGAGGTTCAAGCTCTCCAACGAGGCTTGCCTTGCTCCAACTACATAACTAAAACTACTAAAGAAAAGATACAAGTGGAGGAAGAGAGAGAGGCTCTTGTTGTGGTGTGTGTTTCTAGGAGGGGGAATGGCCCTCCTTTTATAGGTGAGGTGGAGGGGGCTCTTTGGAAAAGAGCCATCCCTACATGGAAGGGACCAAACCGACCTCAAAGAGGCGGTTTCACACCTTCCATGTTGGAAGCACCAGCAGATTTGGCCTTGGATCATCGTCATGGGCCATCGGAGAAAGTTGGGCCCGTTTGGCGCCAGGCCTTGAGCGCGCTCGCGCCCAATGTGGGCCCGCTGGGCCTCTTCTTTCACAACCAGTGTGTGGGCCTTTCAGCTGGCTTCGAATCGGCTAGTCATTTGCCCAAATCGGAGTTCGTATGAATCCGTGGCGTCCAAATTACGAGACATGGTCCCGCAGCCCAAGATAGAATTGGTCTAGACTTTGGCCCTTCTTCTCATGGGTTCATTTTGGACACTTGTACCCATGGTTGGATCTCCGGCACTCGGTAAGAGGGTTTGGCCTAGTTTGGTCTAGATTTGACATTTGCTCTCCTCTTTGGCTTGACGCTTTTCCAAAAGGCGCATTTCTTTATACAATCCCATGCACTTGATGTATATTTCTGCAAAGTGTTACAACTTCCAAGTACATGTGGAATTGGGTTAGTAGTAATGATATATGTGCAATGAAATAATTATTTCCCCCATAATGACCTATAGTTGGCGGGTAGAAATCTGAGTTAAGGACCGCCAACACTACCCTTTGCTCGTCCCTGAGCAAATAGCTACAAAAGATGGATCAGGAGTTGCTGCAATGCTTTCACGCTTTTCAAACACACATGCTCTAAACAAGAATTCATCCCCGGACTAGAGTGAACTATCATAACTCCCAAACTCACTCATGTTTCTTTCAACCATGGGGCTTTTACCTGCACTTGGGTCTTGAGTAGTTGAAAGACAGAACAATTAAGTCAAGCACTGTTGTCTCATGCTCTTTTGTTCCACCTCTGTCCTGGAGTTTTTATAAGATTTTCAATAAAACTCAGAGTTCCTTAATACAACCCTTTCAAGTCTCTCAATATGTGGTATTTTTGGATCCTCTCTAAGGCATTGAAAGGAGGTATGCCTTCTCTCTTACTCTCAGAATATGTGGTATTTGTGGTTCAAGGCATTTATAGATGAGCCTTCACTCTCTCTCTCTCTCACCCTACTCTAATAAATGCTTATGTGGAGCTCATAGGTGTGGAGAACTAATGCATTGGCATGATCGAACCATGGATCCGAAGGAACTCAACATACAACCAATCGGTGTGTGCATGTGTGGTTTTATATGTGGATGATGAAAAATAGAGAGAAATATTTGTGGGAGGAGAAGGGGTGCACAAAGGAATTATCAATGCTCCTTTATTTGGATGAAACTTGGAACTTCTTCAATACTTGAATCTTCTTGGAACTTGAACTTGGGAACTTGACAAAGACTGGGCTCATAAATTTTTCTCCCTTCTCTTTTCTCTTTTTTTTTTTACAATTCTTGCAGCCCAAAAAGGAATGAAATACTTCTTGAATGGAATACTTCTTCAATTGACAACTTCACATCGGGAACGAGTGGAACGCTTGGAGCATTGATCTTAGATAAGTGGCTAGCAAAATGAACAGGGGGTATTTTTGGATGTTCACTCTCAGTGTAAGAGTAGAACAATTTCAATGGATGATAATAGGTTTTATGTGGTGCGTACTTCCAGGGTAGAAGTAGCAGGGGTGCATGTGAGTGTGTGAAACCAAGATTTAGCTGTATGATGAGTTCATAAGGATACAACACAGCCGACAGCACGAGCCCTAACAAATGAGGAGGCTTCCTTTTCTAATGATAAGTTTGTCTGTGGTAGGAATTTTAACTCTCTGTCATATAAGGAACTCATCATGAAATATTTACAATTTTCACAAACAAATCTCCAGAATTTAGTGGTACTTTGGAACACAATGAACAGCAGCTCAGACTATTATCATATCATGCCCGTCAACTACCTAGACTTAGTTTAAGCATATGCTCCCACAGGTTTAAGATGTAGAGTAAATCCAGTTGTCAAACAGTGTATCCAAATCTTGGGAGAACTCAAATTTAAAGCTAGGTACTTGCAAAGAATTAGGCAGAGCAACTATTTATCATTTCCATCATGCAGTCCTCAAGTCTACACAATTTTATTTATAGCAAATTGAATTGAAAACAAACTTGCACACTCTTTTTTATTTGGTTTTCATCTTAGGGCAAACTCGAAATGTAAACAAACACACTTAAAGAAAGCAAACTTCTTAAAACAGCAAGCAAAATTTTTATTGGGTTTTTCTAATTTTTCAATTTTTTTTTCAATGCATAAAACAAACCAAAAAACAAACAAACTGAAAACAAAAGGAAAGAAATACTTATCTTGATAATGGGGGTCCTCCCCCAAGCTAGTCTTGCGGCGGTGGTGGTGGATAGTGGATGTGCAACAGGTCCACCAAGTCATGCAGCATGGAGGCGGCTTCTTCCTAGTTCTCTTGAATGGTGCCTAGTGTCTGGGTGGTATTCTCGGTTCCCGGGTGTCTTTCATTCATTCCTCCCGATCATGGCGATTCGAGTGGCGGTGGTGTTGTCTTTGGAAGGCTACTTGTTCATCATAGTGCTGCTGGGTGAAAATGAATCCGGTGGCATCGGAGTGGCGACGTGGCTCAAAGTCATGGTGGGGTTCTTCTTCTTCATCGGTGGTACCAAAGGGGTCATAAGAGTATCTTGGTGGCTGTGAGGGTCCTGGCTCTGATGTTCCTGGCTCTGTGTATGGTGGGTAGAAACCATAGAATGGTTGATGTGGTTGGCTTTGTGGTGGGTACACCCATGAGTTTAGTGAGTGGTGCTGAGGTACATTCCACTCATTAAAACTGGCATGTGCTGGTTCTTCTCGGACGGTTTTGGCACCACGCCAAACAGGTTCACGATTTCCTGTCACCCTCTCCGAGCGAACTCTTCGAGGTGCTCTCTCATTCACTGGTTCTGCCTGCAACTCAACATGATAGTTTTGCACATGATACAAAGCCAGTTCCGGGTTAGGTAACCGGATCGCAGCTTCACCATATTTTGCATACAAAACATTATTCACTTTTTTCAGTAAGTGACCTTGGCCAAAAGTGTAGAGGTCATAAAATTCTCTATGATGTTCAATGTACTCAAAAGTAGCTCCCTCTAATAATTCCAAGCGCGTGGCAATGCGAGTGATAAGCGAGCAAACGGCCACACTTTCTATTTTGTAACGGGGGACACTCATCCAATGGTTCACTAGGAGGTGGACAGGAGACACTTTTTGTTTCTTGACGGCCCGCGTACGGCAAGCGCAAGTCGGCTATTCGATCTTGCTTTCATCATATCGTGGGAAAAAGGTGGCTCCTATCCAACGATGCAAAAATCTAAGCGTAGGATGCTCTATGTCGCGGTGCGGTGCGCTAAGTGATACGGTGCTCTAGAAATGCTTTGCTCCAAAACCTATGTGCATCAAAATCACCTAGTGCTGCATTTAAGTCTATTAGAGGATCTTGAGGAAAACCTAGGAGGTCACTAAGGTTTCTCCAAGAGATAGAATATTCAGAGCAAACATTCTAAAATAAACTCCATTGTCCGTGTATCGAAGGGTGCTAAGGAATTCTATGGTCAAGAGCCTAATCCCTTTCTCAGTGAGGTTTGCAAAGGAAGTCCAACCAACTAGTGGAAAAATTGTGTCGAATTCATGAGCCATACCTGTCTCTAGCAGAAGTGTCGGATCGATGACTGGCGTGTGGATGAAACGCTTGTTCTTGAGCTTCTTGTATATCTCCTTCTCCTGGGCCGTTCTCAGGGCGAGGTCGGATGTTCTCATGAGAACTCTCGAGATGCCGGTGGTGCTTGCAGGTGTTGCTTTGCAGTGCTTCGGTGGTGGGTCGACACTCATGTCGGAACCAGCCACCGAGTTCGCGAGATGCACTTCTTGTCCCGATGTTCCCGATGGTTCCCGAGATCCCCTTGAAGACGCCCTTCATCCCGCAAGTTGCTCAAAAGAAACAAAAACAAACACTAGTGGAGAGAAGGATTAGCACAAGGTTAGTGGTTAGCCGTCCGAGTCGGCAGTCCGGGGTTAGTCGTTCTTCATGACAAAAGTTCTAAACTTCGTGTCTTGATTTTGACGAGAGCCTCCCCTTGATTTTAAATTTTCTTTAACCTATTTGGGCAGCATCTCCACTAATTTTGTGATGATCTACTCAGCACTATCCCTTTCCTTCACTTGCTACTAAACTCTTGCTCACTCTCTCACTTCTTCTCTCTTCCTACTCTTCTCCTCTTCTCTCTAACTCTCTCCAGGAAACCCGAAGTCGAGAGCAGGTGGTTTGGCTAAAATTCTGGAGTGTGGGTGGTGCAAGGAAACCATGGGAGGAGGCCTATTTATAGAGGAGGAGGGGGAGAGTCGGCCGCCCCAATGGTGGGGTCGGCCGCCCACCCAGGGTGGCCAATGTGGCTGCCATTTCACATGCTATTGCGTGATCTTTTCTCCATCCAGAAACTTTGGTCGGTTGAGTGGAATTGGAGGTGGAAAAGAGAGGATAATGGAGGTGAGTGGAAGTGGATGAAATTATGTGATTTGATGTATGTGAGGTGTAGTCTATGACATGTGGGACCCATGATGAGGGACCCATCAAGCACTAAATGCTATGATAAAATTTATAAACAATGCAGAAATTTAAATGAAGGTAAACTAATTTAAATGCATGAAATGATAAGTTTTTGTGCCGCCACGATAAAATATTTTTGACGGGTTATCACACACCGTAAAATTATTTATATGGGGCGCAGAATTTTTATAATGCAATGCTAGAAATAAATATACCTAAGAAAATTATAAGAGATGCAATTTTAAAATGCGGATAAATACCGAGTTACCTTCCGGCGAGGATTCGGATTTTAAAAGTCCTCCGAACTGGATTTTCCAAAATATTTATTCCGCTGATGCTCCCAGAGATGCATCCTCTATCTCTGGTGGTTGTATTGTCTGATCCTCTTCTACCATCTTCGCGGATTTATTGAGTTCTTGTTTTGACTTGAATGCGAATTGCTCTTCTTGCCCATTTATAGTGAACTTGATTTCTCCCTTCCCGACGTCAATGTGTGCATTGGCGGTACTCAAGAAAGGTCTTCCAAGTATGAGTGACACCTTTGAGTCTGGATGCATATCCAGTACTACAAAGTCTACTGGCACGAAGAATTCTCTTATCTTGACTGGAATGTTTTCAGCAATGCCCAATGGATAGCGAACCGATTGGTCAGCTAGTTGTAGACACATTGATGTTGGCTCAAGTGCAGTGTGGTTGAGCTTATAGTAGACTGCTGCGGGCATCACACTAACACTTGCTCCAAGATCACAGAGTGCATTATTGAAATATTGATCTCCAATTGTGCGATCGATAGTGGGACATCCTGGATCTTTCTTCTTTTCGATAGTTGGTTGAGGATGGCCGCACTACATTCTTGGTTAGCTTGATCACTTCATTGGATGGCGGTGGTCTCTTCTTGTTAAGAATATCTCTTATGTACTTAGCATAAGTGGGGACTCGTATGGCATCCGGCAGAGGTATATTGACATATAACTTTTGAATTACCTCCACAAACTTGCCAAACCGCTCATCATGCATTTGTGGTCTCTCTTCCTCCGAGGAAACGGTAAGTAGTTTGTATCTTGAAAATTTTGTCTCATTTCCGATCTTGTCGGCGTCGTACGATTCTTGTGGTAATACTTCTAGCTCAGGTTGGAAGTCTTCTTCTTCTGCCACTGGTGGTAGCATGGTTGGCCTTTTTGTCCCTTTTGGATAGGGAGGATCTCTAGTGGAACTCCCTCTTCTTGTAGTAATAGATCTCACCTGCTTAGGGTTAGTGGCAACAGGCCATGCAACGGCCAACTTGGCTATCTTTTCCTCTATCTTTTTATTGAACTCTAGTTGATCATTAATGGCAGAGGAGAAACTATCCATTTTAGTACTTAAATTTTCCAAGATTATGTCATTAGCAGCAAGCCTATCCTCCGTAGATGAGTTGATCTTGGACTGTTGTAGAACCAACTCTCTCAAAGTAGGTTGCTTTGCATAATTACCGACCGTGTACCTTGGTTAGTCGATGATTGCACCCAATGTGGAACCTTTCTCACGATGGGACTTGAATTTTGCTTATACGTTGCTTCAATTGCTCTTTGATCTTCCTTGTACTTGGCCCTCTGGTCAAGCCAATGGAGTAAGGTATCCATCTTGGTTGATAATGCATTCACTTCTTCTATTACTTCTTCACTCTGGTGACAATCTTGAATGTTGTCTTGGGACCAGCCTTGATTATCTGCTATCTTCTCCATAAGTCTTTTAGCTCTCCCAAGAGTGAGTGATAAGAATGATCCTTCAGCAGTTGCATCTAGGTGCTCACGTGTCTTCGGAGTTAATCCGTGATAGAATCCTTGCATGAGTAACCATTCTTTCATTCCATGATGGGGACAATCTTGGATGTATCCTTGCAAACGCTCCCATGCTTCGACATGGTCTCCGTCTTCTTTGTTGGAAGTTGGTAATCTTTCCTCTTAAGGCATTGGTCTTGCCTATTGGGAAGAATTTTGCTAGAAAGGCCTTGGAACACTTTGCCCATGTATTGATATCTTCTTTATTGGCATAGAACCACTGCTTTGCTCTTCCCACTAGTGAGAATGGAAAGAGGCGAACAAGTATGATGTCTTCTTTAACTCTATCTATGGCGATGGTGTTTCCAATCTCCATGAAGTCTTGTAAATGTGTACTTGCATCTTCATATACCTTTCCACTTTGAATTGGATAGCTTGCACCATGTTGATGAGACTTGGCTTGAGCTCGAACTCAACATTAGTTGCGTCAATCTTTGGACGATGCGGATGTTCTCTACTGTTGGAGCAGAGAATTCCAGTAAGGTCTTCTCAGCCATCTGGATTGGTGACGAGCTTCCTTCTTGATTGATCCGACTCTGATGATCGAGAGTTTGAATGAATCAGATTCAATCCTGCTAATACCCTGTATAAAATATAAACAAAGAAAAACAACAGGGGTGAACCTGCCAAAGTAGAGGTGACTAGTGACAATCACTCATTTTCTAAGTATCTGCTTAAGCAATTTTTCTCTAAAAGTTTATTCCTTCCCCGGCAACGGCGCCAAAAATGCTTGTTGACACCTCTAACACCACTCATGCTAAGTTGTCATCCCTAGCATGGCGCCAGAAGTGTTGGTATAGAAACTGCTCCTCTAGTCAAGAAAAAAATATTTGATCCGGTAAGCGAACGAGATAATACACCATCGTAGCATTTTACCGGGAAGTATTCCAGGTATCGTTATTTATATTTAGCTCAAAGGAAAGAACTAAGGACTTAAACAATGAGATAAACTTGCTAAACACGACTACTTATGAGTGATTGATTGCATAGTCACATACTTTGGCGAGAGGGTAAACCATGATAAATAAGGGAATATAAAGTAATAAGCTCGGGGTATAAATCACACGAGAGATTAGATATAGACTACTCACATAAGGTAGGTTGACATCGATTAGCACAAGAAATAGAAATCCTATGTAGGTTCTAATCTACTAAGTCATTCATCTACTCCAACGCTACACTATCACATATAGCACAAAAGACTCTTCATCTATGTATAAGGATCATTGCTATAACAAGCCAAGACATAGCAGGACTTACTACGCAACTTTGGTTACGCTAGACCTACCAACGGGGATGGAATACAAAGGACTCAACGGGCTGTCACTTCCGCGATCTACCACACGACCCGGCCAATAGGGTGCATTTGCGGGTAAATGGCATCTAAGCACCATGCTCACATGAAATCTACCACCTAACCCTCCCGCAAAGAGAGCTAAGCGCTTTGCAAACATATACATAAACTTATTATCAATCATAACCATATCAAATGTAGAACTAGAATAAACTAGGAACATAATAAATAGAAGCATAATGATATTAGAATAAAGTCACAAGAATAGATACAAGATAATACCAACTCTTGATGATGAAGATCCGGAATTCCGAGCACAGCGCCCGATTCTTCCTCTATCTAGTCTAAACCTATGTAGAACTTGAAGATCTAAAGTAGCTATTCTAATTCTCCGGTGGAGATCTCTCTCTAAACCCCGGCTTTGCCGATGGCTACCTCGAATAATGAATTCTTGAATGAATTAGGGTTTAGCCGAGGGGCCGGGGCTCGAATATATAGCCCCCTAGGATGCACCACGGCCATCGGATCAAACCGACCTAAACGGATGATAATTATTGCTCCTCAAGGTCGGTGGAGGCGAGATCCGCGAGCCTCCACCCGATTGGTGGAGGTGGGCGTCGGCCGACCCACCCCCGGAGTCGGCCGACTCACCCCTATGCCGTGGGTCTCCGCTTCCTGGGTTTGCCTTCGGAGTCTTCTAGAATATACAATTTTACCCGTTCGGTCTTTCTCTCTATGTAATCATGACATGTGGGCCTCCTTGGATGTTTTCCTGATAATCCCCTGCGAAAACACATATTCACCAAAACTTGTGGAATTTGTCAGTTTAAACCCTAAGTCTATGGTGGTGAACAGATTATACCCCTCTTTCTCTCTCTGGTTGACATATAAAATTGATCATTAACAACCGTCAACAGTCGGCCGGATGAAATAGCTGGTGGTGCCCAAGATCCACGCCAAGAAGCACTTCCCGCCGCTCGAGGAGGCCGACGCCGTAGACGTGGCCTTTGAGGACGTCGGCGGCGGTGGGAAGCTGTGGCGGTTCCGGTACTCGTACCACTTCACCACCAGAAAAAACCAGATCTACATGCTCAACCAGGCTGGGCTGCTTCGTCAGGGAGAAGGGCCTCGCCGCCGGCGACACCGTTGCGTTCTCGCAGGCGGCGATCACCGATGGGGCCGAGGAGACTGCCATGGGTGGGACGCGGCGGCAGATGTTCATCGAGTGCAGGAAGCGGAAGGGGAAAGAAGATGGCGGTGTCGGTGGTGACCGTGATGTTCTGGTCTACCAATGCCACTCTCACGGGTAGTGATGTTCGAGAAGGTGGTGACGCCGAGCGACGTTGATGGCAAGCTGAGCCGGTTGGTGGTGCCCAAGATCTATGCCAAGAAGCACTTCCTGCAGCTCGAGGAGGCCGGCGCCGCCGGTGCGCCGCTGACGTCGGCGTTGCCGGTGACGGGAAGGTGTGGCGGTTCCGATACTACTACTTCGCCACCAGAAAAAGGCAGATATACGTGCTCTACCAGGGCTGGAGCCGCTTCGTCAAGGAGAAGGGCGTCGCCGACGACGACACCGTCACGTTCTCGCAGTTAATGCAGAAATTTTGGCACTCCAACTGAAGAAACATGGTCAGGTGTTGCTTCATTATCTGATTATAAGTCAACTTTCCTAAGGTGGCCACCTGTGGGAAGTAATAAAAAGTCCTTTTTATTATTGCAAATAGTGGGATACGACTTTGAGTTGTGAATCTGGATGAAAGCTTGTTCCGTGTTCTGCTTGGTTAATCTGCTATGCTGGAGCACTTATGAAATTCTGGGCAGGACTTTATTGTGGAATCGGCAAGAAAATGGTGAAAGATGGCGTGGATCTAATGGTCAAGATAGCAATGAATCTCATTGCGGAGAAAAAAGCAAGAAAGTCATCCAGGGGTGAAGCTTCAGACGATCAAGACAGTGGTCTCTCCAAGAACAAAGTGCGATGGATGGAGCAGGGACTTGATGATGGAGCTGCAAAAAGGCTAGGTGTTCAAAGTTTTTTGGATGAACTGTCTCTCCCTATTGTCTAAGCTCATGTACTATTTGCATAATTCTGGTACCATCGGTAGTTTTTAAAACTCTGATGTAATAAGCAGGTCGTCCTCTTGCACTGGCTGGTTAAACGCAGTCTGTCGCTCTTCAGAAAACTACCGTTCTATCATTTGTTGTAGGATAGGCTTCGCTTCTCGGCTCTTTCCCCATCTTTTCCTTGCTGCCTAAAACATCTTTGATGCTTGTATTTTCGTTTTGCTATAAATGGAAATGGGGAGTCCCCGTATCAAAAGAAAAGAATAATGAAATAGTTGTTGTCTAATTCTTTTTCTTAGTATAATCTAGCCCTTTTTCTTTAAGGCACCAACAAGCGCGGAATCAACAAAAAAGGCACCGACATCGACAACGAGCCAATGTTCGTATAGGTTCGGCATACAGGGGTGTCGTGGTTTTATTACATGTTAGAAATAAGCCACGACAAGTAGTGTCCATGGCATTCGTGTCTCGTGTGCCACGTTGTGGTGGTGTGCATAGCGGCTATTTTTGGATTAGAATCCAGTCCTGAATGGCTTGCAATGGTCAAGAACGAGTCTAGTTGGAGTAGTGTTATGGTCAAGAATAAGTCTCGTTGGAGTAGTGGTGTTGCATGGTGCAAATTTGCATGGTAGAAGGCACATCGTCTTGACGAACAATTATTTTCATCTTCAAAAACCCCTCTTAATTTGTCTTGCATTTCACTTAATTGTTCATTCAGATTGCGTTCTTGCAATGTAAGAGCATCTATATCTGCCTGTAATGTCGACAAACGGTCAAATGAAGCTCCTTTCCAACTGATTTTGTTCTTAAGATCCTTTTCTATCAGCCCTATCCCATCGAGAACATTAGTAATGTCATATATGCGCCTTTTGGCTACCTTTAGAGTTTCTGCAGCATTGTTCAAATCAACAATGCCATCAGGTGCACATTTTAGCAAGTCCATGAACTTCTTTGTCAAGACCTCAAGGGAGTTATCATGGCGGGAGCAACCACCAACAGAAGTAGCATTATGACTCATCTTTGAGGGAAGCAAAGTAGTCTTTTTGGTAGGTGTTGTTGGGCGAGCCCTATGGATCATGGTGCGAAGGCTGGCATGGAGGGGAGCTCCATGGCCTATATGTAGCCCCTACGTTCTTCTGTATTCAGTTGCCAAGTCCACTGAATACGTAGCCAAGATACGTGCGAGTTCAAGTTGTGACGACGTTCGTCGCTGGAAAATATTGTCTATTGTGATTGTTCTACCTATCGCCAAGAGCATTGGCATGTGTCTTTGAGTGATTCCTACACGAAGCCAACAGAAGGCACAATGTCGGTTTTGATTAACCGCAGCAGGCCACTTTGGTGGCCAAAGGGAGCATTTACCGCAGCGGGCCTGTTACGTTGCCCGCTGCGGTAAATGGCCCCAGCCTATAAAACTGGGCAGCAGCCGACCCTTCTTCCTCTCGCCTCCACTCCTTCCAAACCGTGGAAATTTTGCCTCCACTCACTTCTTTTTCATCATCTAGGATTATTATCCGGAGTATTCAAATCGTTGCTAACACTAGTACGTTTTGTGCAGGGCTTATAAGGCCTACCTAAAGGATCCCGAATCTTGGGATCGAAGGTCAGATAAGTCAAAGGCAAAGCATCAAAACTACATTGTAATCCGACGTGACTTCCCGGTACGTACTTGTAAATCCCAATCGTGCTTTCCATACTTATGTGTTTGTTCTAAAACATGTGTATCGATCGTGCAAACAACCTCTTGGATCCAAGGCATGTGGCTTGTACACATGCGAGCACCTTAGGGAGTGCACGCAGTACACGGAAAGCTGGAAGAAGCTCAAGGAAGGAATCAAAAGCTTGGATGAGGGACCGAGCAGCATCAAGCGATGCTTCAAGATTGTGAAAGCCAAAATATGCAAGTTCTTGCTGGAGAAATGCGTCCTCGAGGGGCAAGAATTCTTCGACACACGGCGAAATGGGATCCTCAGGAAATGGGACACCTTGCTGCGCCCGATGGACTACCAGTGGCGTGTAGAGCTTTGATTAGATGAACTTCGAAATGTAATAAATATTATGCGGTGGTTAGGTCGTCGGTTAGATGTAAGAACTATGAGAACAATGAAACATGTCTTTGTATAATGCTTCGATGCTTTTGGGTATAAATGTTTGTTTCATATCTCAAATATGGGAATGATTTGAATTCAAGTTTTGCATATGCTTTCAAATCTGAAATTTTATTTTTTTTATTCCTAAATTGTTAACCGCAGCGGGCAACATAACAGGCCCGCTGCGGTTACCCGCTGCGGTTAATACTCAATAACCGCAGTGGGCCTGTTATGCGGCCTGCTGCAGTAAATGGGTTAACCGCAGCTGGCCTGTTATGATGCCCGCTGCGGTTAATTGCTAGACCACAGCGGGCAACTGCGCCCGTTGCGGTGCCACCACGATTTACCGTGGCGTGGCACCGCTGCGCGTTTACCCGCCACGAAAGTTCACTACTGTAGTAGTGAGGTAATTTGCAAACTAAGAATGGATGGATGAGTCTTTTGTTATGGAAAATAGATGGATGAGTCATACCTTTCATGACAGACACATTTTATTTTGAGTTTTTCTCCGAGGGTATCATGAACCGACTGCATAACAAATAGGAGAATTGAAACAAACATTGTATTAGAAAAAAAAATAGATATGCATATGCACATGAAACATGAAAAATAAACAATGAAGAACGATTACGACATCAGATTATGAGTAAACAGGGGGTAAGAACATCGAAGCAATGTTTTTTAGAGCGTTATCTAAAATAACGAGGTATGATGCATTTAACCTTTATCATTTCTATGTGTACACTACAATTTGATATTTATGTCACGTGTGGACATGAACATGTTGGTACAATATTATCTACTTTAGGCATAAATTAAATTTTTTAGCTAGGAAAATATGTTCTACACGGAACGTTCTGGATTCAACCACTTTAATAGACTCATACAAGAAGGCTCTACCTGTTTGTGCACTTAATATGCAATCATTTCTTTTCCGAGCTTAAAAATGTGCTAAATATTGCGGACCACAACATCAAAGAAATGAGCGCGACGACATCAGTTCAAGCCCGACAGGGCAGGCAACTTAATCTTCTACTAGAAACTGTGACTTGTCTAATTCGATGTGGTTGTTTCGGACTTTTGTTGTGAAAAAGGTTGTCACATGCATCATTGTGACAAAAAAAAATCTTCTTTCTTGTCTAAAAAAATTTGTAGTCAGTTGGATTTTTATCAATAGTTGAAACACGACTTTTACTACTCAATCGTTGGAACGCATATCCTGTTCCTTGACTAATAACATATTAGTACAGCTAATTTCAATGTTAATAATACACATAAACTTGAACATAGATGTGCCACACAATACACGACTTCGTATGAGGATCCTCAAAAGAACACGCACCATTGAAACCTAAAGAACACGCACCATTGAAACCTCTGAACTGGAAACTAACAAATCCTCTGAAAGAGTATAACTTACATGGCCACCACGCTCCTGCAGGAGCTTCACAGCCGGATCATGGCCCTTTCCCGCAGGCCGCCGTAGCCAAGTGCAGACCGCAGCGCCGTGACGCTCCTGGACGGCAGAGAGCAGCAGCCCTGAATCAGATCAGAGGTCGAAAGAAAGAAGAGATTTAACACAGATCACTCCAAATCAGACACGGCAGATAAAGACGGCAGATAAAGGCACCTACGGAGCATACAAGATCTTGCAATGTGATGTAAGCCTTCCATGAAAGGGAGGAGGACGCATCACGCAGCGTCGTGTCGCCCCAGGGGTCGAGCATCACCGCGGCGCCGCCGCGGGTCGAGGTCCTCGAGGAGGTGCCTCTGGACGGCCACCTTTCCCCCGATCGCGATCGCGATCGCGGCATGGGCGACCGGCATCTCGCCTGCAACCGCACGCGAAGAGTGGCATTTCGATCCTATACGATGAGAGGATATGTACACAGGAGTACTTCAAACTACCACCGCCATGGATGCGCAGGATGCCAGGTGTTGAGCGACGCGGCAGACGCGCAGCTTCCGTTGCGGACGGAGTCCCTGATTCCTTCTTCCTCCAAGTCCGGGCGGCCGGCCCTTGGAAACGATGAGCTGGCCGAGCCCAACAACGAGTCTAGGCCCAGCAAGATAACACGAGATGTTTGGGTCGACGTGAGGCTCCACCGCTCCAGGTCCAGCCTGTATGCCACGTAGAATGTCAGCCGCCACATATAGATGTGCAATGATTTATTAAATAATATTATTTCAAAAAAAAAAAGCATAGAACCAACCATTCCTCAACGCGTCTGATTCACTCCACTCGTGCTGCCAGTGAAAAATGATTTGATTTTCATGCATCGAAACTCAACATGTTCCCAGCAACCAGTTTGAACTCCCGAGACCGAGACACAAATAGCCATATTCTGTTGTTTGTTCTCCGAAAAAAAAAAAAAAAAAAAAAAAAAAAAAAAAAAAAAAAACAGAAGGAGAAAGCACTATACATATATACAGTACTGGTTCAATCCATGCCTACTGCGTAATAAATGTACAGGCAGCTACAAAAGACCTTTTTAGATTTCATCATCACAAAGAAGAGCTAACCCTCCATCTAAAAAAAAACGTCACTGACAATGCAACAGTCTGCTCGGGCTACATATTCTTCAAAGCCCATCACTTGAGTGCAACAGCTACGTGAGATATGAGAAAGGGCGCAGCAGATCAAGGATTCGACTGTTCCGTGCCAGCAGCTGCGCTCTTCATAGCATCAGTGGCCTCCCTGCAAGTTTCAAGAACCATAGGCGTAAGGATATACAATCCAATTCCATAGTCCGTAGATCATGAAGGTGCATGGAGAGTGATCTAGAATTTTATAGGTGTTCATGTTCATGTTCATGTTCCATGGACAATAGAATCAACTTGGGTATTAACAGAAGAGAACAAGAGGAATTGCCTTAACGCTTTCTTGATCTCATCACTCGCAGGGTCAAGTTTCAGTGCTCGCTTGAATGCAACCACCGCTTTTTTGTAGTCCTGCGCATATTAGGGTGCAAGGGATTGGCTTCAAATTAGGCTTGCAGCTGCGCCCTCACGGGACCAATCAGGACGCATCATTTATTGTGGCTTCAAACTGTCAACCATACCTTCAGAAAGAGTTCAGTTTCTCTGGGTTTGTTGTGGTTCATCCTACTGCTTCTATGGAGCATAGCACTGCTCCGATGAATAACGTGTTTGATACCTGTAGTAATGGTTATTTTAACACCAGCAGAAATGAACTCTAAAACTGACCTAAAAATAGTATAGTTCAACATTTTAGAACTGCTGAATTCATTATTTGTTTAATACAAAACAAAAGTGGTGTCCAAAATTTATCATCATTACCACCGGATGTGTTTAGCTTAAGCAGATCTTGTTGGCGAGTCTCACCCAACTTTTAGTTTCAAAACTTCCTAATTAAATTTATACTACTCTTGCTATTACAAATAATAATAAAAAGAAGGTTTTGTGAGCCCAAAAAAGCTTCAGTTTACTTGTTGAAGTTTCAAACATCTTCAGGAGCGTACCAATTATTCCATATTTTTTAAACATTGTTTGCTATTTTTCTCACTTAGTAATGAATTCAGCATCTCCCAAGCTAGTTTTAAGCAGAACCAGTTTTAATAAATATTGCCCCCAGGGTGAGTTTCAACCTTATTTGAACCAAAACTGAAAGCACAGGTTCAAAATAACTGGCTTTGTAGTATAGCAGAGTAAAAAAAGACTTAACTCAACAATACATATACCAAAAGTAGACCTCTTAACTTAGTTTTCCCTGGCATGAGCAAACCAAAAAATGAACATAGCATTATATTTAGCAAACAGTGGTATTGGTAAACTACACAGAATGCAGTGTAATGGACTATGGAGAAACGGACAAAATATTGGTCTCTATGATTCAGGAAACAACTTAACGGATACCCATGCTACCTTTCATACTGTACCAAACAAACATATAGTTTAGATGGACCCAAACATTTACCTGGCAATAGAAGTAAATTGCTGTAAGGTACTCTCCTTTTGCAAAAGCCTTCTTTCCTTGTAACTTGACATCAGCTATCTGTTCTACCAGAAGGGCTTCATCCTAAACACAATAGCATGTGCGGTTACACAAATGACATGGCACTCGAGGAAATTCAAGCATCATAAATGTTAGAGTTAACAGAATTGAGCTGCTGCACTTGGCTTGCTGAGAGAGCAGCACCAGTAAGAAAATACTCACATACCCTAGTCTTGAAACACAGGTAGTCTATACTTCTTATTATCCCATCAATACTCCAATCTAGCACAGATGGAATTGGTTTTGTCTTAGGAAACAGAATTTCAATTAGCTCACGTTGTGCATGACCAGCTGCGCACATGATTGGAATTTTCCCATCCTGCATCGCAAATAAAAAACTAGAAGCAGTAATACAATCTGGCATGAAATATGGAAAATATATCAATAATACAAGTTTTTTGGGGGAGAAACGGAGAGAATGAAATATTCACTAATTTATCATGATGAAAGTAATAGCTCTAGATATTGCTAAATGATAGAGCAGAACTGAAAGGAAGGTAGAAAATTACACACTGAAAATTCTAATTAGCGTTCAAGTTCTGAAGATCATAATAGGTGTGCCTAGAAGTCTAGAACCCTAGAGTAATACGTCAACAGTGGAATTCCATTGGTCTGCTCTAAACAATCTGGTAACATGATTCTCAGATGCAGAACCTGATGAAAATGAATTACAAATAAATATTCATAAATGCTCAATTGGTCACACAGGTAACTTATCAGTAGGCAACAACTCAGAATAACTGACCAGACCACTGCAGTCTGAAACTGAATAAAAAAATATGCTAGAACACACAAGTGTACCAAGACATGAACAATCTAAATTCAATACAATGCATCCCTGCTCACAATAAACTTGATTTTAGATTACCACACACAGCTGTCTGATGTGAAACAGACCAAGAGATCTTAGTCTACAGTATCAAATCAAACTAAATAAATAGCAAAGCCAAAACCAGATCCATAAGTACCTCATCGGCAATGTTAGGATCAGCTCCAGCCTCTAGCAAGAACTTGACAATCTCAGTTAAGCCATCGTCAACTGCCTCCATTAAGATAGTTTGTCCATAGGGAGTTACCACATTGACATCAGCACCGCCCTACAGAGTCGACAACACAATGTTCAGAAAGCTCCAGAGAGAATCGTCACTTGTAATCATGACAGCATACTATTCAATGGAAAAGCAAGGTTACTGAGTCAGGACACATCAAGTTACACTAACAAATAACTGTACCTCAACCAGTAGCTTCATGCATTTCAAGGAATGCGCACAGCATGCCACCATGAGTGGTGAGAAGACATGATTAACAACTTTGTTGGGCTGCAAAACAAAACAAACAACATTTTTAGAAACTGGTCAACATCATTGGAGAATAAATTTGAAAAGTACGGCCATCCAGTATTGTGTGCAATGGCAACTCTACAGCACATACAACTGCTCAGTCAATCAAATGAAGCAAAATTTGACATGGATGCCAGTCCAGTTCATGAACGATGGTGTGACAAGGAAACAATGGAACTAATAACAGCTTACATCAGCACCATGCTCCAGCAGAATCTTAACAACTTGATCCTGGTCCTTAGAGACAGCCAAGTGCAGGGGTGTCCCACGGTAATTGACTGGATCCACATCAATGCCCTTGGACAGCAGAAACCTCACAGCCTCGCAGTGGCCTGGGGACAGAAAGATATATTAGCATGAACTCCAACACACACATAACAAGGGCTTCTGCACATCACAGACAATTTGTGGAGGGTGGCTAGAGTTTCAGCACAATTTCTTAGGCTAGTGTTTGGTTTCCAACACAATATATCGTGGCTTGCCATACATTTTCAACTACAAATCCCACTTGTCATAGATTCATTCCTTCACCGAACATTGCTCAAGTTATGGCAATTGGCAAATAATGAACAAATGGTTAGCCACACCTGGTCAAGAGTTGGTTTTGTCCTGGGAGAATTTCAGGGTGCATCTCCCACAACAGGACCCTACAGGCATGGCCAAATGGTGGGAGGAGGAGGCAAGCAAGGTGCCCAAACAGGACCGCAAACGATTCAATGGAATACTCATTTACATTGTGTGGAACTTGTAGAAAGAGAGGAACAGGAGGATCTTCGAAAACGCCCACATGACGGCGCAACAGGTGGCCTCGTTAGCAAAAGAGGATATAATGCAAAGACGTAGGGCGATGACTTTTGCTGGGTGAATCCTTTTAGCAGCAAGACTAGATCTCTCCTACTTCGGTCCTAGGACCGTGTATTGAGCCAGGAGGTGCCATTTGTGCATAAAACTCTAAACTCTTTCTCTTAATTGAGTGGCAGAGCTCCTGCCTTTTATTTCAAAAAAACCTGGTCAAGAGTTCGACATGTGTGGTAATCAACGTATATATGGATGAAACCCAAACACGCTCAAATTAAACGTCCCCTGGCTAGGTAGGCCTAGGCTGCCCTCATAAAAAATGAAGAGAGCACACCTTCCTCTGCCGCACAGTGCAGCGGCGTGCAGCCTCTGGAGGAGTCAGGCATTGCGGGATCGACGCCACGCTCCAAGAGGTACCTCAGGACGCTCAAGCTCCCAGCGGTGGCGGCGAAGTGCACCGGCGACATGCCTGCAAGGGGAGCAAACGTTGTCAATGATAGGAAACGTTCATCCCCAGATAGCAAGTGTGTAAGGTGCACACACCTTCCTCGGTGGTGGAGTTGACATCCAAGCCCAGTTCCTCCACCAGGAACCTGCAGACGTGGAGGCGGTCCCCGGCCGCGGCAAAGTGCAGCACGTTCCGGCCCTTGTCGCCCTTGGCTTCCCGCAGGTTCACCTTCCTCGCCATCCCTGGTTAATTAACCAGGAGAAATTAGGAAAATATAACTGGAACCGAGAAACGACAGCCAAAATCTATCGAAATGGCCGGTGTAATTCGCATATTAATTAATTAAAAAAAATTAACCCCTGGCTGGTGTCTACCTGAATAAACATAAGTGAACAATAAATGAATCCATGGAAAAGGAAATCAATACCACGCAAACCAGATAGGAGAGGCTACGACAGTTCATCCCATCGAATCGAAACGAGAGGAGAGGGAGAGTGAGAAGAGGGGTAGGGGCGGTTACTCTTGAGGAGCCTGAGGTCGCCGTCGAGGGCGGCCTGGAGCGCGACGCGGGAATCCGAGGGTTTGGAGGCCGGCGCCATCGCGACGGCGGGCGCGGGAGGGTTCACCGGCCGGGCGCGTGCCGCGTGCGTGGGTTAGGGTTTTGGCCTTTTGGGCGTTGGAGGAGAGAGGGGGATTTCTGAAGGAAAGAGGAGAGGGCAACGGGGTTATGGCGGGAAACGCGAGGTGCGGACGTGGGCCGTGGTGATCGTGACAACGGCAGCCGCGGGCCGTGTGGCCGTGGGCCGTGGGCCGTGGGCTGTGGCACAGTAGAGGACCCGCACGCCGTTCTTTTTTCCCACGGCATAATTTTTTAGCTGTCATGCTTGACACGCGCACACACACACGTGTGGTTTTATGGGGAAAAAATCAGAAAAAAAATCATCAGGATTTAAACAGTTCTTTTCGCTTCTCTTCTTTTTATTTTGACCGAAGTGCTTCTCTTCTTTTTATTGAGAGAAGTTAGAGCAAACCAGCCTGCTCTATTTGAACTAGCAGCTGTCTGACGTTAAGGGCTGGTGGTGTCGTTGAGTGGTTGAACCGGTTCAAGCTTAAGGGCTGGCGTTAAGCCTTTCTGTAATCTTCGGTCTGTAATCTTAACAGAAAACTATTCCCAAACTCTGAACCTGTCTTCCGTCTGAACCTTCCTAGAGCTGTTCTTGCTTCCGCCCCAAATTCCTACCTCAAATTCTATTCTATTTCAGTTACCAGTTGCGTTCTAATCCGGAACGTAACGGTGTTAAGTACATATATTTAGTGAGGCATGTGCCTCCTAAGAATGCTACGCCATAAATAAAGCTGAGGGTATCATATCATTACTGCACAAATTGTTGCAACAGCACCTTGAGTCAGGATGCCAGTATCAGGAGCTGGAGTCTACTTTTTGGCGTTTTGATTGCGACTGCTTCATCCACACTATGCAATCATCCTTGGTTGCTTCGGGATGCGCAAGCTGCCACTTGAACACCCGTTTTTTCTGTGACAAGGAATAGGTGTTTGCGTGAAGATATTTTAGGATCAAGATCGAGTTGCTGTGATCGGTTACAAGGGGGCATACCCATTCTCCAATTTCTGAACCTGCCTTGACCTGCAAAACTCTCATTATGTCTTCTCCATTGAGCAATGGCGTGCACTTCCACACCCCATCAAGACCTGAAGAAGAGTCAGTTGATAAACTGTAATAAAACGAATATCTCAACACTTGTAATGAGAAAAGCACAAATTCTTCCAACCATAACTTCACCTAGGTCGGTTATGGAACGCTCGACTTTGATGTATTTCTCTTTCCACTGATGCAGCTCCTGCTGACTGAGGGTTTCACCAAAACTTTTAGCTTCCGGGTAGAAGAGAATAGACATAAGAAGTACCACCCGCCATAAGTCCTTTACTTCAGCAAGTATGAGACCTGAAATGTTCGGCGTCACATGTTTTGGCCAAAAATAATACAGTACTAGGAGTAAAAAATAAAAATCTTGTGACTTTGAAATAAATGGATAAAAAAGTTAAGAATATTACATCTAATATGACATATTAAATGTGTATATCTCATATAATTAAACTAAAAAATGTCAGGTGTCATAAAGAATCAGGCTACAAAGGATAAATCAGGTTCAAGAACTAGCATGCTGACACTGACCTGCATAAACACGCTTCAATAGGTCTGTTGGTATAGAAAGATATTCATCTTCCAGCTTGAGATTTCCCAAAGCATCATTTGACTCAAAGAGGAGAACTAGCTCAGCAAACTTTCTGCTGGCAGTATGTATGCTATCAACCTTTAAGCACACAAGAAATTATGACAAGTTAATTTGTTATCACAGTGCTCAAGGCTGGGAGTCACAATTAAATGCTGTTGGGGGGCAACTCAACAGAACATACCGATTCAGCAAGAAAAGTACTCAACTTTAATGCATCCCGAATAATATATCTAGCAACAGGAATCTGCATGGACATAACCAAAGAAAACGACTTAAGCCACTAGCAGATGGATACAGTTCAAAATACACATGACATGGGACTCCTCGTACTCCCTCTGCCCCCAAAAAGGGTGCTATTTTATGTTTGTCGTAATCAAACCATCTTCAGTTTGACCAAGATTATAAAAATTACAAATGTTATCACAACAAATGTGTTTCATCATGAAATATTTTTTTATAGTATTACCTATGTGTCATATAAATGTTGTTACTCTTGTTTATAAATTTGGTTTGACTAAGAACAAAAACTAAAAGACTCTTTGGGACAGAGAGAGTACTCCAGTGAGCACGAGCACTCTTTCGTGGAGCAGTTAAAACTTTATTTAATATAGGTAGATTATAAGCACACACAAAAAATTGCATGCCAAATTGCCTGCTCAAATAGTTAAAACCTTGCATTGGATTTACAAAAGTGAAGATGAGGCATGAGTTAATCACCTGCTTAGATTTTCTGTCCAAGTAGAACATATTACGGAGGGGAAAAAAGAGTGCACTATAGAGGTAAACCTGTCGCTGTTCACCCTAAACACCATAAACATCTTAATGTTAAGGAAAGGCAAGAGAACAGATTATAGTAAAAAAAATATTATTTGCCACATTAGCATTGAGTCATCTAAAATAGGTAAATAGGAAGAAACTAAGACATGGCCTATTATCACATTGCAGATGCTCTGAGTCTTAAGTTAATACTATATAAATCATTATAGATAAAAAAATAGACATTCGAACCATTGAAGTGCTTTATATAAGCTCTCCCTTTCAAGGTTAATTTTTTGTTAACATTTTTTCTGTAAAATGGCTTAAGTAATTGGTTTGTACCAATAAATGCAAAACAATATTGCAGGAAAAATATTGGTTTGTATTAGTCATGTGCAGCAGGGCTGTTAAGTATATCCCTCACTATGAATCATTTTAAACAGAGGAACGAACACATGCAAATCGTCTGCGTAAAAAGAATACAGACCAGCAACATTGGATAAGAATCGCTGCTAGGCACAGAACATATAACTTTCCAAGCTGCTTCAATATGTGAAACACAGCACCTGCAAACAGATACAGTATCAGATGGGACTGAAGTCACTATTCCGTACACTACTTGGAAATAAAACTGTGGATGTCAGAACCCACCGATCACATCTGCCAAAAACTGGAGGGATGGAATTCTCAGGGAAAGCAAATACAACGTAAAATAGCCCTAAATCACGGATGTCAGACATTGCTTGAGCAGGGCGTTTGCCTGACATCATTAGATCAACCTGCACAATAAACAACAGAAAAAACAAAAAGCTGTATTCTTATACACTAGGATTTCACAGGCTTCTTTCTAAGTTCATCCAGAATGATAAAGCTAGTGCAGGAAAGAAATAAGCAAAAAGATGTTGGTGATAAGTGATCAGACCTCCTTGGCAACACGTTCTCTGCTAATCTTGCAACCAAGTTCGGACTTCACCTTTTCATCAGAAGCAGCATCCTTCAAGTCTTCAGATAAAGTAAAGTCGAATCTAGCAGCTGAGAAAGTTGATGTGATGGTCATGCAGAAAAATATGATGTTTCAATTCAATGTTACATTCTTCGATTATAAATTCAGTGTCCATTTCTTAGATCAAGAATTGCAAGCAGCAGAAAATCCTTCTTATGGATAAGGCAGATATCCAAAGCTGTACTAATTATCATCGCCTAAGAAAAATGGCATGTGTTACCATGAACCAGTTTGGGTTGAGCTTAGATGGTTAACTATGGAAGCAATTAATTAATATATAAAAATCAGTAACAGACTTTCTCCATAAGTTGCTATGTAGTTTTCTACATTAGTTATAATATGGCGTGCTCCATAAGTTGCAACACAATGCCTACCTAAGTTTTTTTTTAAGCCTCAACTCTTCGTGTACAAGCTGTACTATCCGAACTCATGCATCAAACTATATCTACAAAACAGAAGCGATTTCTTGATTTCTCAACTAAATTACCCTAGTGTGCATCCATCCACTCAGCTAAATTACAGTGGGAACATGCATCCATTATCCACATATTAGGGAACTTATCTGAATAGTTCTGCAATACAACAAATTTGGCATATAGAATGTTTAGATCCCCTGGGATCAGATGTTTAAACTTACCAAATCGAATTGCTCGAAGAACTCTAAGTGGGTCATCCAGGAAGGTAGCTTTGGCAGGTAAAGGAGTAACAATAAGGCCTTTTTTGAGGTCGTCAATACCTTCACAGTGACATAGCAGCATGAATTGTAAGATGGTCCCATGAATTTTAGAATAAAATGCATGGACGGTCCTCTAACTTGTCATGGTGTGTTATCTCTGTCCATGATCTTTGAAAGCGTGTGGAATCCTCAAACTTGTTAAGATGTTCACTGTAGGTTCTAACCATCCCAATTGGCCTCTTGATGCCAGTGTACCATGCTGATTCATGAACTTTGGGTGGTTGCTGACATCACTATTGTACGGCTTATGCTAATGTCTGATTGGTGGTTGGTTAGGTAGAGGGAAGCCATGGTAGGGGTGGAGGTGCTCAGGCAAATCTTGTCAAAGAGTTTTCCGATGGAAATTATGGCCATAGCTCGTCAGGTGAGCAGGAAAGGAAGGAAGAAATACGAAAGGAGGTGGGATTCTAATGCTGGAGGTGAGTTAGCATGCCATGCAAGTTCTGAGATGAAGACGAGGATGGTTTGCACCAGCAGACCTTACTAAGATTGAAGATTTAAAAGTGCACTTTCAATGTTCATTGATTGAGTGCACACATTGAAATGTTAGAAGAACCATCCATACATTTCACCTATGAATTTATTATCTCGCACCACAGAAGTACTACAAACTTACCCCTTCCAGTAAAATCTTCTACCGAGTTATTGTTGATGTTGAAGAATAAACTGTCAAATTTTATTTTAAAAGGTAAGTACACGAATTTTGGAGAATAGATTGTTTTCAAGTTTTGAATCCAAACTTGTATCAAGACCTCAATGATAAAAGAATAGCTTGAGAGATAACACAGAAACACATTCAAAATGGCATATCAAGGTAGTACCTATTAATTGTTAGGTCCCTACGGTATGCATCTTCTTCAGCTGTGCCAATCTCCTGCAAGTTGAAAACATGTTATAGCCATAAGGTGATTGTAAAATGCTGTCAATAAACTGTAGAGTCAGAAGGGGGATCTAAAGTTGAAGAGATGAATCAAAAATGAGAAATTTATAAATATTAAGCTACCAAAAATAGCTGTCATCTAGTTGTAGTTCGAATGATACAGACATTACAACATTATATGCCGCACCTAAGACATGTCCATACAAAGGGAAATGTTTGGCTAAGCGTAAGGGCATGTGTAGCAAGCATCTCTCAATATATAATACAAATAATTCAGATATGTATTGTTGTGTGCATTGAAAGACAATAAAATGAGTATGCAAAGGGATGCCAGATTACTCACCACAGTAGGAATACGACTGCTGAAAGCGTATTTTTCAGACCTCAAGTTAACAAAATCAACCTCAGTGTCAAAGATAAGCAACTTCGCAGTCTCCAGGTGCTTTGATTGGTCAGGATTGCTGAAAAAAATGAATAAATGTTACAATTAAGGTTACTTAATAGATAGTCGTGGCATTTGATCGGAGCTGTTCCTTTTTGACCAAACAAGTGTAAAGTAGTATAACAGCAACAAATTATACATGAGGATTAGCATAAAGAGAATTGCATACCAACGGACAAGATGGATGTTTTTCTTCTCCTCTCCTATCAACTCTATGAACTCATTTACTTTCATGCAAAAATCCAAGCCCGTCATATTATCAACAGCAATGTCAATGTCAACAGATTCTTCCCCTAATAGCTGCCAAGGCAACAATCAAGTCAAAAACTAGCCAGCAACTATTTCATATGATAGAAACTACAAGAGACCTTACTGTAAAAGGCAATGGTACGATTATTGTACACCATTTAAATACATGATACATGAGACGTTATTAACCTCAGTTCGTACTTGAAGACTTGATAGTTCACCAGTTTCAGAAAGGGGAAAAAAACATTCTACCTACTCCAGCCCAATGCCATTCATCTCTCGTAAACCTCAGTAAGAAAGTACTTCTTCTTTTTTGTGTGTATTCAACAATCTTTTACAGATAACTTTTGTAAAACGATAATAATAACAATATAAAAGCAAAAACTGGAACAAAATTACGGAACACACCCGCCCCACACTGTGTTTGCAAGCAATTGCACCCTGAACCTCTAGTAAACCTAGCTAGATCTTTATGCAACTGGCATTAAAAAAAAAAAAAAAAAGATCACCTTGTCCCGGACCCAGCCGCCGGCGACACGAAGCTGTGTGCCGAGGTCGAAGTGACGGACAACATCAAGAAGCCGCCGGAAGATCCGATCCTCTTTCTCCGTCAGCTCTATGGTCTCCCTCACCTTCATGCTCCGCAGCAGCTGCTCCGGCGAACCCGCCGCCATGCCGGAGTTGCTGGGGAAGACTCGTATAATGCAGGATAACAAGCTAGGTTCTAGGGCGAGGCCTGAGGGGGGAGCACTGCGAAGAGGAGAAGAGAAGGCGCCGACGCCGTCGAACGGCGGAGGTCTCCTCCGTACGTCGCCCGCCGCGGGGCGCAGCAGAGGAGGAGCGCACGGCGGACGGCACGCCGTCGCCGTTCTCCGGCTTGGTGTTGGACTCTTGGTGGGCCCTCGACGCGTAGACGACGAGTTTGGCCTCCACTTTGATGGGCCCGGACGTGTTTGACTTGTGCACCCATGGGCCACGCAACGCGACGCGGGCCGGAGGCCGGACCCCAGTTTGAGCCCGAGCAAACCAGCCTGATTTTGGACCCTTTGCTCAAAATAAATGTATATTTTGGACACATGAGGTGACCTAACAGTTAAGGACTACATGGTGTCTGACAGAGAGCTCTATCTAAAATTCTGGAGAGCTAAGATTCCTATGAAGATCAAATTCTTCCTATGATCATTGTACTCAGACTGTCTGCCACGGCTGAGAAGTTGGTTAGAAAAAACTAGCCTGGAGAGGAGGTTTGTAAATTGTGTGGGAGAATTGAATCTGCCCATGGGACATGAAGACGATGGAAAAACTCTCACATCATTTAGCATCAAGCGGCCGAGGCTGATGGCGTGAAAGGAGGAGATCGCGCAAGAAGAACCTGGAGCTTCGTATGAAGGCGTAGTTTAAAAAATGATGGGAGTAGTTTTGTGTTAGTCTTTTGCCTCTTTAATGTACTGAGAGTGCAGCTCATCGAAGCGGGTTTTTTTTCCAGTTCAAACTCCTTTAAAATTCATACTTTGTAAGCTGGTAATCCCAACAAAATCTATTGCTTTCTATAAGCGGGGCCATTGGTCTGTGGTCTAAAAAAATCTAAGAAATGTTTGGTTAATAAATTTATAAAAGTTGGCTGCTAAATTTTCATAAAATATACTGTCTAGATATTACCTTAGAAGTTGACGTTTTTTTCATGGAAAAGCAAGTGTGGAGAAGATATATTTAGTTTTAGAGGCATGTGTCTAAGAATGCTAAAGCTACATCTACAACTTGTGCTCTTCACTTCTTGTATATTGTTTTCATTGTTGTTTGATTTCTAGTCATCTGGTGTCTTAAACTTATATAAAGCTAAAGCACATTACATATTTCTCTAAGATTTTGTAAAGTCACATCATCAAAAATCCCACAAGTCACTAAGCTCAAAGTCAAGAGTTAAATCCCAAGCTGTCTTCTTGCATCTTCATTACATGCAACCATTATTATTCAGCCAAGAAGTCCAGCAACTCATCTCTGCGATGAACGCAATAACAATTCATCTGCTCTCCCATCTCCGATGCATGCATGCAACGGAAACAACATGAGCATTAAGCAACGCTAAGCAAATGATCTCCTCACACTACTTTGTCCCGGTGCCTGATCAAATTTGGCCTATAACCGGTGATGATGGCCTGTTTATAGTCAGAGCTAAAGAGAATCACACATGTAGTCAATAATCGTCTCATGGGCAAGCCATATTTTAGGACAATATATATTAAATTGGGGTAAGCTTTGTCCATTACCACACAGTGGTAAGCTTTATGCATTTATCCAGGTAGTATTCTATCTTTCATGCATGTGCATACATCTCTTATCTATGGTTTTACATATGCACAAAACTGTAAATTGTAAATACAATCTTGGCACTTTGCGACACTCCTAGGTGAATCAAAAGACATGCCCGATTTGGAAATGCGCTAGGGGAAAATAAGAATTGGTACAGCCCCGTCCACTCTCAGCTTGTGTGTGCTCTTGCAGGCTCTTCGCCTGGAAGCAAACTCCCTTTAGGGTCAAATCCCGTCGTCTCTTGCGACCTTGAAAGGAATTAAAGAGCTCGACTTTTCTTGGAACAACTTGTCTGGCAAAATTCCAGAGTTTTTCGAGCTGTTCAATAGCTTGCAATACCTGAATTTATCCTTTAACAATCTTGACGGCCCTGTTCCTACGAAAGGGGTCGTCTTTGGCAATGCCACAAGCAGTCTTTTCCTCCAGGGAAACCCGAAACTATGTGCAACGACAGCAATGCTAGGCCTCCCACTGGGGACATACTGGCCCACTATGCAAAGCTCAAAATGTATCTGAAAGGAACAAAAACCGATTCCTGGTTTGGTTTTTGGCCATTACACTGCCATGTGTAGTAGTGGTTTCTCTTCTGCTTGTTCTGTCCTTGAAGAGGTGGAGCAGAAAACCGCGTCCCTTCCATGAACCTTTCGAGGAATCATTCAAGATGGTAACCTACAAAGATCTAAGCATAGCAACCAATGGGTTTTCATCTGGCAACCTAATTGGTTCAGGGCAGTCCAGCTCTGTCTACAAAGGTTCATTACCGGCGCAAGCTGATGATGGCCAGATGATGGTCGCTGTCAAGGTATTCATGCTCAGCCAGTCCAGTTCATCAAAAAGCTTTCTAGCCGAGTGCAGAGCCCTAAGAAACACCCGTCACCGCAATCTAGTGAAAGTGATCACTGCATGCTCAACATTCGATCCTTTCGGTAATGAGTTCAAAGCTCTGGTTCTCGAATACCTGCCAAATGGCACCCTTGCTGACCGCCTTCACACCAAGTACCCTAGATATGGTTATCTGAGTTTGGGTGACAGGATTGGCATAGCAGCTGATGTTGCTTCTGTTCTAGAGTATCTTCACAATTGGAGTGCCCCTTCCATGGCTCACTGTGATATCAAACCAAGCAATATTCTCTTGGATGACGACAACGCTGCCCATGTTGGAGACTTTGGGCTGCCGCGGTTCCTCCATGCTCCGTCTTCTTCTGGGGGCCATCCTGACTCAACAAAAGCTTTGTTGGAGCAAGAGGATCCGTGGTACATACCCCCAGGTGAGTTTATATGTATATTCATATATTTTGTTATTATAAAGCACATAGTACGGATTATATTTGTGCTCATGCACTGAAGTATTGAGGCATAAATTGGTTTATAACATGTTCAGTGGCTACAATGCAGAGTATGGAATGGGAAGTAGAATATCACTTGAGGGTGACATATATAGCTATGGTATTGTTCTCCTGGAAATGCTCACTGGTAAAAGTCCTACCGATGAATCGTTTGACGATGGTTTCACCCTACACAAATATGTTGAGGAAGCACTGCCACAGATTGGCGAGGTTCTGGATGCTGATCTCTGTAAAGAGATCACAGGTCTCAGCAGCCGTAGTCAATCACAGGAACAAACCACCAGCACAGAGGTGCAGAAGTCTATTTTGCAACTGCTAAACCTTGGATTACTATGCTCCCAAGAAACACCAAAAGATCGGCCAAAGATGCAGTATGTGTACAGTGAAATAGTTGAAGTCAAAGAATCACTTTGTTTCCTATAGTGTGAATTGAGGAAACGTGACAGGGCTCACTAGAACAGTTCATAAGTAATAGGACTGCAGGCATATTGTTTATATATAAATATAAATTTGTATTAGTAGTAATTTATTGCATAATAAGGATGAGTTTGGTTGAGTTTTGGCTCCGACTAAAACTGTCCTGGCTCTAGCTCTTTGATAGAGCAGCTTTTTTTTTTTGGCTCTGGGCAACTCCCCTAGAAGAAAGTTCGGTAAAACAATTTTAGAGATAAAATAAAATAAAATAGTGAAACGTCTATAATGTCATTATTTTTTCTTTCTTTTTTCTTTTTCTTTTAGGCCATGGCCACGCCACCTCCACCTCAGCACTGCCCGGACCCCTCCTTCTGCTACCTCCTGCATCTGCCTCCCCTTCCCATCCCCTCCCTTCGTCCACACCTATGTCGCAGTGAACAAGTTACGGCGTGAGCCTGTGTGCACGGAGGACAGCCGTACAAAACTACAATTTTTAGCTTCCCCTCCATTTTCCGGCTCCTCTGAGCATGAATTTTGGGGCTCTGCCGCACGGAGCTATTCCTCCTCTTCATCACCTTTGGCTGGCTCATGGCATTTGTTCAGTCACTATATGAAATGTAGATTAAACTAAGGATTATATCTAAATCGTACTTGCCTAGTCGCTAATCTATATCTTGCTCGATATGTGGTATCCAATCTTATTGGCACCCACGACCAGGAGTCGGGTTCTTCTCCTATCAGTATCGAATTGAACATGCTGCACGGCAAAAAGGATGGTACTAGCCAAATCGGAATGCGGGGCATCGCCGAAGTATAGAGAAGGTCTGCGATGAAATGACGAGAGCCTTGACAGTAAGGAAAACTTTCTCCATCTGAATTCTTCCCAAAGGACCCACAGACGACCATATATCCCGTTTGTTCTTCCAAGGAGCGAGTAAGCACCAGAGCAATATACTAGTACATATCTACATTTCTAGTTCAATCCAGTGCGCTGCTCTGCTTACTGCGGGATATGGGATAAGCATACAGGCCAGCTATAAGAGTTCATCAAAAAAGAGCCAACAATAGCTGCATATTGCTACGTTTAGTCCCTAAGGCAGTACATGGGCTCTACATGTTCTACAAAGTCCCATTGGCATTGAATGATACAGAGGATTATCAGTTCAAGGGTTCCCTTGCTGCATGCTAGCACCAGCGCCCTCCATAGTCCATACCAGCAATGGCATCCCTGCAAATTTTCAAGTCAGGAACCAAAAGTCTAAAGATACCTTTCAGAAATTATAACGGTGTACCCCTATGAACACACAAAAAGATTATAACGGTGTACAAAGAGTGTGATTTCAAAATTTAGATGCCCATATTCCGATAGATAATAAAAACAACTTGGTCAATAACTGAAGGGTGGAACAAGAAGGCAACAAGAACGATTTACCTTAACGCTTTCTTGATCTCGTTACTCGCAGGGTCAAGTTTCAGTGCTTGCTCGAACGCATCCACCGCTCCTTTGTAGACCTGTGCATACAGGTGTAGGGATTGGATTAGGTAGCAAGACTAAATTTGATTTGACATGGCTTCCAACTGCTAGCTAATACCTTCAGGAAGCTGAGAGCTGCACCCTTACGGTACCATGCCTTCGACCAATGAGGACACATTAATATGCACCGATGAGCATCTGACAAAGCTTGGTCCCCTTCTTTTAGCCGCAACCAGCATAGGCTCCGGTTGGCAAACAATGTGGCATCAGATGAACCATTCTCCATTGCCTGCATTAACAATAAGAAAGAACTAGTTTCTTTATATTTATTGTGGATAATCCAACTGCTGTGGAGCACAGCATTGCTGCCTTACCTTATTTTAAGAGAAATTTGATACATGTAATAGTTAATTCTACACTTATCTACCAAAATCAGTAAAATGAGGTCCAAAACTGACCTCAGGAAATTACTGTAGTATAATGTTTTCTGAACTACTGGATTCATTCTCTGATCAAGATAAAACACTAGTGGTACAAAAATTGTAATCATTCCTTAGATAGTACTGAACATATACTGATCTTTCAAAAATATTGAGCAAGATTTTACTGAAGTAAATCTTGTTGGCACATCTCACATTTTAATTCCAAAACTTTCAAATGACATGCTAATTTTCTATTATACTATTCTACTACGAATTCCAAAATCAAACAAAAGGTGTTGTGGGCCAAAATTCTTTTATTTACCTTTAAAATATCTTCAGAAGCTTACCGACTTTTTCACATTTTTAAATATTGTTGCTATTTTTATCACTTATAAAATGAATTCAGCATCTTGCAAGTTGATTTTAAGGTTTAACCAGTTTTATTTGGGCTTCGAACTTCTCTGAAATTGTACTGAAATTGCGGGCTAACAATAACTTGTTATGAAGTACATGAAGGGCAAACTCAATAGATATTGAAAGTGGGCCTTTTTAGTTTGTTAGTTTTACACTTTTCTGAACTAATAAAAAAAGTACAGAATCTTATTTAGAAAACAGTGGTAACATAAGTGTACTCTTGGTAAACTATACACAATGCAGTGTAAAAATACTATGGAGAAACCGATATAAACTATCGGCTTCCATCATTAAGGAGAACAACTTATTAACAGCTACCCATGCAACATTCTGTATAGTTCTTTCTTCTTAATATAATGAAGCTCAGTTCTCCTGCGTTTTTGAGAGAAAAAAAGCATTCTGTATAGTTCCAAACGAGAATATAGTTTAGATGGGCTTAACAATTTACCAGGGAATAGAAGTAAACTGCTGTAGCGTACTCTCCTTTTGCAAAAGCTTCCTTTCCTTGTGACTTAGCATCAGCTATCCTTTCTTCCAGCACAGCTGCATCCTAAACACGACAACATGCGCAGTTACACAAAAATGACATGCATTCAAGGGGTCCCAACATTAAAAATGCTAAAGTTAACAAAAGTGTGTTACAGCAATCATGGCTGAGAGAGCTGTGCCCAAAAGAAACTTCTTACAAGAGCATTGAAAAGCAGATCTTTCGCACTTGTAATAATCCCATCAACACTCCAGTCCGGCATAGATGGAACTGGTCTTGTCTTAGGAAACAAAATTTCAACAAGCTCGCGTTGCCCATTGACTGCCGCGTACATGATTGGGATTTTGCCATCCTGCATCATAAAGAAAATCTAGTAGTAGTAATACAATGTGGGATGAACACAAAAAGAAATATTAAAAAAACACAAGTGTTTCTGATGAAAAAAGATAGTTATTTATTGATTTATTAGCAACAGATCTGAAGGAAATATAGAAAAATTCTAATTAGTGATGAAGTGCAAGAAATCGTAATAGGTGCAACTAGACTAACAGTTCAACATTGGAATTTTACTGTCCTGCTCTAGACAATCAGATACCATGATTCTGAGATGCAGAACTTGATGAAAATGAATTATAAAAATTTACACGAATGCACAGGGGTAACTTATCATTAGAGTAACAAATAAAGAGCAAAGCCAAAACCAGAGTCATGATTACCTTATCAGCAAGGTTATTATCAGCTCCAGCCTCTAGCAAGAACTTGACAGCGTCAATTTGGCCATCGTCAATTGCCGTCATCAAAATGGATCGTCCAGAGGGAGCACCGAAGTTCACATCAGCACCAGCCTATAGATTTGGCAATGTAGAGTTTATATATAGCTGGAGAGAGAATGGTCACTTTGTAATCACGAGTTCATAACAACATATTCAACTGGAAGATATCAAGGCTATTGAGTCACGCCACATCAAAAGTGAAGTCAAGAAATGAGTGGACCTTAACCAGTAGCTTCATGGATTCCAAAGAATGCCCTAAGCATGCCATCATGAGTGGCGAGTACACATGACCAACAACTTTGTTGGGCTGCAGAATAAAACATATCACAGTTTTTATGACTAGGCAATATAATGGAAAAAAAAAATTTATAAAAAATATAAGGCTGTCTAGTATACTGCAGCATGTCCTCAACAGAATTTCTCAATTAAATGAAGAAAGATGCACCATGGCCCATGGATACCCTATGCTAGTCTAATTCATAAAGTTAGAGCTGCCAGCCCAGGGCATGTCGCCAAAAAAAGGTGGAAACGATGAAACAAGCAACTTACATCAGCACCATGCTCCAGTAGGATCTTTACAACCTCAACATGGTCATTGACAGCGGCAACCACCAGTGGCGTCCCAAGACCAAGATAATCGAGTGGATCCACATCAACACCCTTGGACAGCACCAATCTTACAACTTGGCAATCCCCTGGAACGATGAGATAAAGATGGCCAACATTCCATATCAAACACAAGATGGAATCCTTGACGCCCTATTTAAACCTGATCGAGGAGCGCACCTCCCATGACCGCGAAATGCAGCAGCGAGGTGCCCTCCGAGTCAAGCGTCCCTGGGTCACCGCCGCGGCTGAGAAGGTACCTCAGTACACTCTCCTGCCTGTAGCCAGCAGCGATGTGGACCGGCGACGCTCCTACATTGAAAGGAATTTCAGCACTCCGACGGGACACGTCCTATGAGTGGGGATTTCAGCTAGTGGCATCACACGCACCTGCGGACATACAGTTGACATCGAGCCCCAGTTCGTCCACCAGAAACCTGCAGAGCTCGAGGTGGCCCTTCCACGCCGCGAGGAGCAGCACGCCCTGCCCTTTCTCGTCCTTGGCTTCGTGCAGGTTCACCTCGCTCGCCATCGCTACCCAAGGCAGAAACAGCAGTGAAAAAAAAAAAACCTGGAATCTCTGCCGAAGAAATCGGGAACGAAATCAACGGGAATCTTCGTAGTAGCCGCCCGCCAAAGTCAAATCCAAACCAAAAATTTTTCGAGAGCGAAATCCAAACCAAAATTGGGGACGCAGGTGGTTCATCCGAAACGAGGGGCGCACGCACGCAAGAGCTCGAGTAGCTGCAATGGGGTCGGGGCACGGGGCGCGCTTACCCTTGAGAAGGGGAAGTCGCCGTCGAAGGCGGCACGGAGCGCGACGGCGTCGTGGAACGAGGGTCTGGAGGCCGATGCCGCCATCGAGGCGGCTACGGCGCGGCGGCGGCGGCGGACGGGTGCTGGCCTGCTGGGGTAGTGGAGACGGGGGTTTTGGGTTTTGGGAATGGGAACCGAAGTGGCTTGGCGAGGGAGAGGAATCGGGGGTGACTGCATTATTGGCGAAAAACGTGAGATACTGCTGACGGGGCATGTGTCTGTGGCTGACACGTTGAACTATGTGACTACGGCAAATCTCTTTGGCAAGGTAGTGTTTATTTTCCACTTAGAATACAATAATACTTTATTGCGTAAAACTGAATTTGGTAGTGTTTCGGCTTCGACTAAAAATGTATGGGCTCTAACTCTTGGATATAGTAGCTTAATTTCTCTGCCTCTCGAAACTTTCTAGAAGAACGTTTGGTAAAATTACTTTTGATGGCAGATAAAGTAGTAAAACATCTATATCATTATTTCTTTTTTCTTTTTTCTTCCTTCAGGTTTTTCCTCCTCTTCCATTCTCCTTTCTTTTCCTTATACCTTTCTTATTTGCCCGCCCCTTCCTCTCCTTTGCCTAGATCATGATTGTGCCACTTCCTCACCTCCACCTCAGCATCACCTATGCCCCTCTCTCGCTACCCCCATCTATTCACCTCCCCTCCCGTCGCCTCCCTCCATTAACGCTAGTGTTGGCGCTATTGAGCTTTAACTCCATATGTGTCGTCAATACTTCATCGCCACACACGAGAGATATTTTGTGGTGAGATTGCGCACACGGATGAAAAAGTTATATCAAGTTAATTAGCTAAAGTTTAAGCTCCACCATTGTTCTTCGGCTCCTCTGAGCAAGAATTCTAGGCTCTACCGCAGGGAGTTGTTTCCTTCTCTTCACCTTTGGCTAGGGGGTCATGATGTTTGTTTGTTTACTATGAGATGTATATTAAACTAGAGTCTTTTTCGTCAGAGCCATTATAAAAGTTCGCAATTTCGTCGAAGCCACTGAAAAGTTTAAACTCACGTCCACGTCCAAGTTGAAAATTTATTTTCTCTCCATGCCATTCCGTCCGCTTCACTGCCTAACGGTGTCAAATGGACAGACCAAAAGACCAATTTACCCTTCGATGGGGTCCACTTCTCAGTCTCCCAAACTAACTCCCTCTGCCTTTCCTCTGTCCTCTTCCCCGTGAGGTCCCTAGACGCGCCGCCGGCTCTCCTGGACGGCCATCTCCTCCACGGGAGTAGGGCGGGGCGGGGAGGGGCACAGCTGCGGGGAGGACAGCCATAGCCCTCGCGCCCCGACATGGCGGCCTGCAGCTCCCACGCGCGCACGCGTTCGCGGATGCCGGGCAGAGCTGCCCCCGCGCGCTCGCGTCCGCGGCGGCCGGGCGGAGCTGCCCCGCGCGCTCGCGTTCGCGGCTGCCGGGCGGAGCTGCCCCCGCGCGCTCGCGTCCGGCGGAGCTCCCCCGTGCGCACGCGTTCCCGGCGGCCGCGCTGCCTCCGCGGTGGGGTGGAGGGCACCGCGTGGCGCGAGCTGGACGACGAGCCGGGCACCGCAAGCGCGCTTCCGCGCACCGAGCTCCACGCGCACGCGTTCCCGGCGGCCGGGTCGAGCTTCCCCGCGCGCACGCGTTCCCGTCGGCCGGGTCGAGGTCCCCCGCGCGCACGCGTTCCCGTGCCGCACAGCTCAACCCTGTCGGGGTCCGGGTCGACGCTGCCGCCACGCTGGCGCTCCTCCGCGGCCTTGTACGCGTCGGCTTGGTCCCGCAGCGTCCGGCGGCGGCGCTACCGAGCAACCGGGCCAGCTCGGCCACGTACGCGTAGTCCACGCACCATGGCGACGGAGCCCACTCGTCATCCTCCTTTGGGTCGGACACCGCGGCCGCCCGCTTTGGGCGTCCCACGCTGGTGCTGCTGCAACCGAAGTCGATGGCGCGTTTCGACCCTGACAACGACGGCGGCGAGTCCTCGTCGGCGAGGAAGGCCACTGCGTCGAGCCCCATCCCGGTGCTGGCATCTCGGGCGGCCCCGACATGAATCAGCCCGGCCTGCACAACGGCGGCGGCGAGCCAGGTCGGGCGCGTCGAGGAACATGACAACGCTGCGAGAGAGGATATGGGAGCTGATATGGACGAAAGAAGGGTACCGTGGACATTTTCATTGCTTGGTCCCACATGTAAGGACTCTAAAACGGCAATAAACAGACGGAATGGCATGGAGACAAAAGAAGTTTAGAAGTTGGACACTAATGATAGATTGAACTTTTTAGGGGCTCTGACGAAATTGCGAATTTTTTTAATGGCGTATACGAAAAAGACTCATTAAACTATAAGGGCATCCTTAATGGTTCAGAAATAGCTAGAATTCTATGAAGAATTCTATTGACTATCAAGAAGAGAGAACAAATAGCTAGCGACTACCAAATAGTTAGTCTAGCACAATCTTCCATAAATAACTCTCACACAACTCCCCATTGCATTTTTTTCTAAGATCCATCTTGCCATTTGTGAATTGTCGTTGAGGACGCTCTACTAATCTATATATTGCTTGATACATGGGATACAATATTCCAATCTGATTGGCACCTACGACCGGCGTCTTGAGTGAAGGGGCTCTAGATTAGCGAGCACGCTACGAGGACACGCACAAGCACAACCTCCATTGTGTTGCACTGATTCCTCAAACAGGATGGAAGCAAGCTAATTCCTAGGCGCAGCTTGGCAGCGGCGAAGTGCAGCACTTTCCTGACCATGCGAGGTTCAAGACCTTCCAATGCCGACGTGCAACAAAATGACGAGAGGGCTTGCAGTTAATCATCTGGGCAGAGTTCAGTCTTGCCTTCACTCACTCATCACAACACCAAGGATAACATTCTCAGTCTGAATTCCCAAGGGTCCACAGACGGCCCCAAATCCTGTTTGTGTTTGTTCTTCTAGGAAAGAAAAAAAGAGCGAGCAAGAACCAAAGCAGTACGCCTATGTACAGTACTAGTTCGATCCAGTGCACTGCTCTGCTTACTGCTGGATAAGCATACAGGCCAGCCAGAAAACACCTTACATATCATCAGAAAAGAGCCAATAATAGCTGCATATTGCTATGTTTAGCCTCTACGGCACTACGTGGGGTCTACATGTTCTACAAAGCCCCAGCCAGAAAACACCTTACATATCATCAGAAAAGAGCCAACAATAGCTGCATATTGCTAAGTTTAGTCTCTACAGCACTACGTGGGGTCTACATGTTCTACAAAGCCCTCATTGGCAATGAGTGATACCGAGGATTGTAATCAGTTCAAGGGTTCCCTTGCTCCATGCTAGCAGCAATGGCCTCCCTGCAAGTTTCAAGTCAAGAACCAAAAGTCTAAAGATATATACCTTTCACAGATTACAATGGTGTATGAAGAGTGTGATTCGAAATTTTAGGTGCTCATGTTCCGATGGACAAGACAACAGAATCCACTTGGGCAATAGCTGAAGGTGGAACTAGAAGGGAACAAGAATGATTTACCTTAATGCCTTCTTGATCTCGTCACTTGCAGGGTCAAGTTTCAGTGCTTGCTCGAACGCACCCACCGCTCTTTTGTAGTCCTGTGCATACCGATGTAGTTATTGGATTAGGTTGCAAGACTAAATTTGATGTGGCTTCCAACTGTCAGCTAATACCTTCAGGAAGCTGTGAGCTGCACCCTTACGGTACCATGCCTTAGACCAATGAGGACGCATTAATATGCATCGATGAGCATCTGACAAAGCTCGGTCCCCTTCTTTCAGCCGCAACCAGCATAGACTCCGGTTGGCAAACAATGTGGCATCAGATGAATCTTTCCCTATTGCCTGCATTAACAATAAGAAAGAACTAGTTTCTTTAGATCTATTATGGATAATCCAACTGCTTCTGTGGAGTACAGCATTGCTCCCTTACCTTATTTTAAGGGAAATTTGATACATGTAGTTATTTTAACACTTCTCTACCAAAATCAGTTAAAATGAGGTCCAAAACTGACCTCAGCAAGTTACTGCAGTATAAAGTTTTCTGAACTACTGGATTGTGGATTCATTCTCTGATCAAGAATTCAAGATAAAACAAAAGTGGTACAAAAACTGTAATCATTCCATAGATAGTACTGAGCATATACTGATCTTTCAAAAATACTGAGCATATACTTTACTGAAGTAAATCTTCTTGGCACATCTCACATTTTAATTCTGAAACTTTCTAACAAGCTAATTACCTATTATACTATTGCTACTACAAATTCCAAAATCAAACAAAAGGTGTTGTGGGTCAAAAACATTTTGTTTACCTTCTAAATATCTTCATCGGTTTTTCACATTTTTAAATATTGTTGCTATTTTTATCACTTATAACAGCTGCCCGTGCAACTTTCTGTATAGTTCCAAATGAGAATATAGTTTTAGATGGGATTAAGAATTTACCAGGCCATAGAAGTAAACTGCTGTAACGTAGTCGCCTTTTGCAAAAGCTTCCTTTCCTTGTGACTTGGCATCAGCTATCCTTTCTTCAACCACAGCTGCATCCTAAACATGACAGCACGGAGTTACACAAAATGACATGCATTCAAGGGGTCCTGACATCTTAAATGCTAAAGTTAACAAAAGTAGGTTACAGCAAGCATGGCTGAGAGAGCTATGCCCATAAGGAACTTCTTACAATCTTACATACATGAGCATCGAGAAGCAGATCTTTCGCACTTGCAATAATCCCATCAACGCTCCAATCTGGCACAGATGGAACTGGTCTTGTCTTAGGAAACAGAATTTCAACAAGTTCGCGTTGCCCATTGACTGCTGAGTACATGATTGGGATTTTCCCATCCTGTATCATAAAGAAAATCTAGTAGTAGTAATGCAGTGTGGGTTGAAACACAAAAAAAGGGTATTAAAAACACAAGTGTTTTTTTATGAAAAAAGACAGTTATTATTTATTGATTTATCAGCGATGGAACTAAAAGTTCTAGATAAGAGGAATTGATCTGAAGGAAATATAGAAAATTTATAATTAGTGATAAAGTGCTTGGAATCATAACAGGTGCATCTAGTGTGCTAGACTAACAGTTCAACATTGGAATTTTACGGTCTTGTTCTAGACAATCAGATACCAAGATTCTGAGATGCAGAACTTGATGAAAATCAATTATAATAATTTTCATCAATGCACAGGTGTAACCTATCATTACAGCAACAAAAATAAAAAGCAAAGCCAAAACCAGCCATCATTACCTTATCAACAAGGTTAGGATCAGCTCCAGCCTCTAGCAAGAACTTGACAATGTCAACTAAGCCATCGTCAGTTGCCTCCGTCAAAATGGATCGTCCAGAGGGAGCAACAAAGTTGACATCAGCACCAGCCTATAGAATTGGCAATACATAGTTCAAATTGCTGAAGAGCTGTCACTTTGTAATCATGAGTACATGAGAACATATTCAATGAGAAATGCAAATAGCGAGGCTAGAAATGAGTAGACCTTAACCAGTAGCTTCATGGATTTCAAAGAATGCACAAAGCATGCCATCATGAGGGGTTAATTTGCTTTATACCACTGGAATTTTCGCTGTTTGGAGATCTACCATTACAACTTCTTATATTGGAAAAATGCCATTGGAACTTTGAGCTACGCTGAGAAAGCCCATTCTCTACATCTTCCAGCATCTTGGGCCCATTGTCAGCACTTCGTATTTTCGTATGGACCTTCTTGCCCTCGAGTTAAGTGGATAAGGCAGTCTCCCTCACGTTCGCTCGTTCCTTCTCTCCGGAACAGACCCAGCGAAACAGACACAGGTCGACGGTCGCCGCCCTATCACCGCCGTTCGCCGCCCTCCTCCTAGCTCCTCCACCTCGCGGTGAGCAGCCACGGCCTCGTCGCCGGGTCTGGGCCCATGTTCCCGCCCGCGGCGCTGACGAAGATGCCTTTCATGATGGCGGTAGCCCCCGAGCGCGATGGGGTCGTAGGCGAAGTCGCCGGCCTCGTCATCGCCGAGCGAGAGCGAGAGCACGTCCATGCCCTCGTCGAGGGCGTCGTCGAGGGCCGCCAGTATGTCGCCGCGGTCGCATCCCTTGTCCTCGAAGCACAGCTGGTAGAGCGCGATGTGCGCGTGCGGGGCCATGCCGGCGGCCGTCCCGAACCCGTTACCCATGACGTTGGCGTCCCGTGCGAGCCCATGCTGACGGGCAGCACGGGGCCGTCGATGCCTCGCAACTTCCACTTGGCCGAGCTGTTGAAGTCGCACCGGCCCTTCCACTTGAGCGAGCACGGGCGGGCGGCGCGCGGACACGACGGCGGGCTGCGCGCGGACGCGATTGAAGACTGCGCGGGGACGCGAGGGCGGGCGGCGCGGCGGGAGCGGTGGTGGGCTGCGCGGCGCGCGCGGTGGCGGACGTGAGCTGGTGCCCGCCGGCGGCTACCTTGGGTTACGACCAAGGAACGGAATCGGACGGAGGAGGAAGAGGAATGAATGACGATGGAAACGAACGGAGCTGGCCACGACTGTTTTCACGTAAGGATAGGGGCAAGAAGGTCCATACAGAAATACGTAGTGCTGAAAATGGGCCCAAGAGCCTTGAAGACGTAGAGAATGGGCTTTCTCAGCGTAGCTCAAAGTTCCAATGGCATTTTTCCAATATAAGAAGTTGTAATGGTAGATTTCTAAACAGCGAAAATTCCAGTGGTATAAAGCAAATTAACCCCATCATGAGTGGCGAGAAGACACCAACAACCTTGTTGGGCTGCAGAATAAAACATATGACAGGTTTTATGACTAGGCAATATAATGGAAAATAATTCATAAAATTATAAGGTGGTCTAGTATACTGCGGCATGTCCTCAACAGTCAGTTTTTCAATCAAATGAAGCAAAATGCACAAATGGCCCATGAAAAATCCAAGCTAGTCTAATTTATAAACTTAGAGCTGCCAGCCCAGGGTAAGCCAAGGCTTGCAGTTGGGAGTCTGTAACCTTTATTTGCTTCATCCTCTCTCTTTTTTTGACAAAATACTCGACGAGCTTTATCGATTGAGAGATATGACAAACATGTCAAGGCATGTCACGAATAAAAAATGTGGAAACAATGAGACAAGCAACTTACATCAGCACCATGCTCCAGTAGGATCTTGATAATCTGAACATGGCCCTCGAGAATGGCAACGAACAGTGGCGTCCCAAGATAATCGGGTGGATCCACATCAACACCCTTGGACAGAACCAATCTTACAGCCTGGCAATTCCCTGGTGACACGATGAGATAACCAACACCCAAAATCAAACACAAGATGGAATATCCACGACGCCCTTCTTGATGATTGAGAAGCGCACCTCCGGTGACCGCGCAATGCAGCACCGAGCTGCGATCCCGGTCAAGCATCCCTGGGTCACCGCCGCGGTCGAGAAGGTACCTGAAAGGTCCCTTGTTTGGTTTTGATAATTGAGTGACAACTTAGGTGGACTAATTGTGTGATCATGAGAATACACAGGGGTTTAGTCCACAAGTGATTGTGAGATGAAGGAGCTTCATTGAATATGTGACATCACATGGAGTCATGTGACCGATGGTGAAGATCGAGATGAGGCTTGGCTAGAGACCGGAGGGTGTGTGAAGGACAAGTCGAGGCAGTGGAGCGATGGACCATGAGATGGTGAAGCTCGGGCAAGACTTGGTTCCGATGGACCATGAGGCGGTGAAGAGCAAGTGAGATCAAGATCGATGGACCGTGAAGGTTGCATGATGATATGAAGTGGATCATATCAACTTGAGATCGTGTCGGTGCATGTGTTGCATTGGCACTTCGGTGGAAGACGGTGAGAGTGGAAATGCGCAAGGCAAAGGTATGCTATAGGGCATTTCATTTCACCGGTCATGAGGAGTGTAGAGAAGTTGATGACCGGATTTAGGTTTGATAGCCGTACTATCAAGAGGGGCAAACTTGTTTGCATCTCGGTCATTTAGTGCCACTTGAGCGATCTAACATTGTGACATGCTAGGATCGAGTGGCGCTGTGAGAACAAGAGAAAATCCTTTGAAAAATGATTGTGAAAAAGCTAACACACATGCACATGGTGATGTACACTTGGTGGTGTTGGCACATTTACAAAGGTGGCGTTGATCGCGCGTTGGTTTGCGGGGTTGAGTTGGGTTTGGGTCCCCTCTCCCTCCCGCCGAGCTTGCGAGGCGGGATTCGGCGTTTTCGGAAAATTGGAGGCCTATTTTCTATTGCGCGGATGCAAATTGTTGGAGAAGTTGGCGTTCGCGGCGGGCTGGAAAACGTTGTTTTACGGGCGCCGGACGCGGCCGTCGGACGCGGCCGGGCGGGGGGGGGCGACGCGTCCGGCGCATGGTGGCCTGGCGTGGGCGGCTGGTCGGAGCGCTGCGAGCGCTGGACTCGGAGGTGGCGCGTCCGGCGGTGGCCGGACGCCGACCAGAAACTTCCAGAGCCGGGGCGCGCTAGCAAGCCGCTCGGCCGGACGCACGCCGGACGCGGCGCCGGACTCGGGCGGTGTATCGTTGAGCGTCGGCGCGTGTTGCGCAGGACTTCTTCGCGATCGGGAGTTAGCCGTTGGGCATCAACGGTCGACTTCAAACGGCGGTGACACGTGGCGCTTGTGAAGCGGACGCGGCTTGGAGCGTCCGGCGGTAGAGACCGGACGCGTCCGGCGCGTCTGTCTTTTGCCAGCGTGGGGGCAACGGCTATTTTAGCCCTTGGGGCTATAAATAGAGGGGTTGGCCGGCCATGGCTGGTGCTTAGCACCTTGGGGACTTGGTGTCCACCTTGGAGAGTGCTTGGAGAGCCATCTACTCACTTGAGCTTGATAGAGATCATCCGATCGAGTGAGTGAGCGATTCTAGTGCGTTGCATTGAGAGATTTGCATCGAGTGGCACTAGGTGATCGTGTTGCAAGCCGGTGTGCTTGTTACTCTTGGAGGTCGCCACCTCCTAGACGGCTTGGTGGCAAGAGACTTCGTTGAAGCACCACGTGGAGATTGTACGGTGCTCCGAAGGAGGATTTGTGAGGGGTTCTTGAGCCTTCCCCGCGGAGCGCGAATTTGCTACTCTAGTTGAGTGTGGCTTGGAGGATCCCGGTCTTGTGTTGATTGGAGTTGGGGCTCCCCGGAGGGGTTGTTGGCAGTGAGCCAACTTGAGCGGCCTTCTCATCACCAAGTCGGTGTATCGCCACAACTGGACGTAGCTTGGCAGCGACCAAGTGAACCAGGGGAAAAATCGTGTGTCGATGTGTGTTTGCCGAGGCTTCGACCTCCTTGTGCTTGTGTGTGAGGCTTCGACCTCCCTTGTGATTGTGTGCAGGTGGTTGGCCTCTACGCCCGGTGATTCGCCACCGCCGCGACTTCGTGTGTTCACTCTTCGTGGTGGTTTGCATCCCCTCTAGCTCAAGCTTGCATTTGTTACATTCTTGCTTAGCTTGAGTAGTGGCTCTTGTGCTCGTTTGCTTGTGTAGCTAGTTGAGCACCTTCTTGCTTGTGTAGCTAGAAGTAGTTTTAGTGTCTTGCTTAGCTTGTGTAGTTAAGTGAATTGCGCTCTTGGGTTCGGCTTGTGTAGCCTTGTCCTTGAGCATCTAGTGAGCTTAGGTTTGGCTTAGTGCTTTTGCTCATTAGAATTGTGTAGGTGCTCCCCGGTTCGCTAAAGTACTAGTTGCTTAGGTTTGTGTGACCTTGCAAGCTAGAATTATTTAGGTGAGCACTAGCTAGTTTAGCACCTTGCTTCTTGTTTATGATCTTTTACAAGGTGCTACTAGAGTTGTAGTTAGTGGGGGTTAGTCTTGACTAGACCGATAGTTTTAATTCCGCATTTGTTTTGGTTAGCCGGTGCGTAAGTTTTTAGGAAGGACTATTCACCCCCCCTCTAGTCCATCTCGACCTACAGTACCCCAGGACACTGTCATGCCCGTAGCCAGCAGCGACGTGGAGCGGCGACCCGCCTAAAAAAGGAAGGACCTCGCTCATACAGTTGCTACGAGTGGCGAATTCCAGCTAGTAGCGTCACACGCACCTGCGGACATACAGTTGACATCGAGCCCCAATTCGTCCACCAGATACCTGCAGAGCTCAAGATGGCCCTTCGCCGCCGCGAGGAGGAGCACGCCCTGCCCCTTTTCGTCCTTGACTTCGTGCAGGTCGACCTTGATCGCCATCCCTACCCAAGAGAAATCGAAGAAGCAGCAGTGAAAAAAGAAAAGAAAAGAAACTAGTATAAAAATCCGATTTTTTTCCGAAAAAGGAAAAAAACTAGTATCTCTGCCGAAGAAATCAGAAATCAAATCCAAACCAAAATGGGGGACGCGGGTGGCTCATCCGAATCGAGGGGCGCACGCAAGAGATCGAGTAGGTGAGATGGCGTCGGGGCCCGTGGGGCGCTTACTCTTGAGAAGGGGGAGGTCGCCGTCGAAGGCGGCACGGAGCGCGATGGCGGCGTGGAGCGCGACGAGGTCGGCGCCGGAGGGTCCGGAGGCCGACGCCGCCATCGGGACGGCTACGGCAATGGCGGCGGCAGCGGGCGGGTGCTAGGGTAGTGGGAGACAGCAGGGGCGGGTTGGGGTTTTGGGCTTTGGAGTTTGGAGAGCAGAGAGGAAGAAGAAAGGGCGGCCGCATTATTGGCGATAGAAACGCGAGACGCTGCTGACGGGGCATGTGTGTGTGTGACTGACACCTTTGCACGGCGGGCTCGCTCGCTGGGGGCCGATTTGTTTTTCAGATTTTTCTATCCCACTACGTGTGCCTGAAATTAAAGATCAGCTACTAGGGAGAAGTATTGATGGTCGATTTACATTGGATGGGTGATGTACTGATGTTTATCGTCTAAAAGGAAAGAAAGAATTAGGCACATGTAATTTTACAAACTTTTTTTTTGAACTTTTTTGAAAAAAAAAATATATGTATCTTGGTGTCTTAAATCCGTGTTTGGATCTAGGAGGTCATTCACAGTGTCGAGGCCACATCGTAGGGCATGGCGCCGAGCATCCTCAAGTTTTGTGCAAGGCTAGTCACTTGGCGCTAACATGGCCGAGGCTAGACGTCATGGTCTATGGTTGAGCTCGGCGCCATGGACTATCGGCGTCGTAGAGCATGGCGTCGGGCATCAAGCCCCGAGTTAGCATGGCTAGTCACTTGGCATTGACATGCTCGAGTCTAGGAGTCATGGTCTATGGTTGAGCTCGACGCCATGGACTATAGCGCTGAGCTTTGAACGATGCGGCTGCGGCCAGCCCCTTAGGCAAGGTAATCTTTTTTTTTGGTACTAGTATAATAATAATTGATTGCATAATATTGAGTCTCGTAGAGTTTCGACTTCTTTGAAACATGCACCGGCTCTAACTCTTCATAGAGTAGCTTCCTTTCGCTCTCGAAACTCTTTTAGAATAATGTTTGGTAACTTTTCATAGAGTAGTTTCCTTTCGTTCTCGAAACTCTTTTAGAATAATGTTTGGTAAAATTATTTCTGATGGCAGATAAAATAGTAAAACATCTATGTCACTATCTTTTTTCTTTTCTTTTTTTTCTTCCTTCGATTTTTTCCTCCTCTACCATTCTCCTTTCTTATTTGCTCGCCCCTTCCTCCCCTCCACCTAGATCTCGCGCCACTCCCACGCTACCCACTCTGTCTCCCCTCCCATCACCTCCCTTCGTCGACGTGTGTTGGATCTATTGAGCTTTACCCTCCTCTGAGCACGAATTCTAGGCTCTGTCGCGTGGAGTTGTTCCTCCTCTTCACTTTGGCTCACGTGGTCACTATGTTTGTTTGGTAACTTTGAGAAGTAGATTAAACAATAAGTGCATCCTCAAGTTTTCCCAAATAGCTAGTATACGAATAATTCTATTGGCTATCAAGAGAAATTGCATTCTAGCACAATCTTCATGAGACAACTCTCTCACACAATACTCCCCACTGCAATCTTCCTAAAACAACTCTCACACATAATTCCCTATTTCAATATTTTCTTAATTATATCTAAATTCCATCAAGCTAGCTATTTGTGAATTGTCATTAGGGACACCCCAAAAGTTAGATCTAATGCCAACTATCTATATCTTACTTGATACGTGGGATCCGATATTCCAATCTGATTGGAGGTTCAAAAGACCTTCCAATGCCGACGTGCAACGAAATGATGAGAGTGCCTTGACCGTACCAAAGTTGAGAGGGCTTGCAGTTAATCATCTGGGCAGAGTTCAGTCTTGAATTCACTCATCTCAAACAGCAAGGAGAACTTTCTCCATCTGAATTCCCAAGGATCACAGTTTGTTCTTCCAGGAAAGACAAAAGAAGCGAGCAAGCACCGAAACAATACATATCTATAGTACTAGTTCAATCCAGTGCACTGCTCTGCTTCCCGAGAGAAGCATACAGGCTAGCCATAAAACACCTTACAGTTCATCACAAAAGAGCCAAGAATAGCTGCATATTGCTACGTTTACTCTCTACAGCAGTATGTGGGGTTCTACATGTTTTACGAGGATTATCAGTTCAAAGGTTATATTGCTCCTTGAAAGCAGCAACACTCTCCATATCATCAATGGCCTCCCTGCAAGTTTCAAGAACCAAAAGCCTAAAGATACCTTTCACATATTATAATTTACAACTGTGAATGAAGAGTCTGATTTAGAATTTTAGATGCCCATATTCCCTCAGATAATACAATGAACTTGGGAACTAACAGAAGGTGGGACTAGAAGGGAACAAAGAAGAAGCACCTTAACGCTTTCTTGAGATCGTCACTTGCAGGGTCAAGTTTCAGTGCTTGCTCGAACGCAACCACCGCTCCTTTGTAGTCCTGTGCATACGAATTGGATTAGTTTGCAAGACTAAGTTTGATGTAGCTTCCAACTGTGAACCAATACCTCCAGTAAGCTGAGAGCTGCGCCCTCACGGTACCATCCCTTCGACCAATCAGGACGCATCATTGTGCACTGTTGAGCGTCTAACAGAGCCCGGTCCCCTTCTCTCTGCCGCAACCAGCATATGCTCCGGTTGGCAAACAAGGTGGCATCAAATGGATCTTTCTCTATTGCCTGCATTAACAATCGGAAAGAACTCAGTTTATTTAGATTAGTTGTGGTTCATCCAGCTACTTCTGTGCAGCACAGCACAGCATTGCTTGCTTACCTTATTTTAAGGGAAATTTGATACATGTAATAGTTATTTTAACACTCATCTGTCAAAATCGGCTAAAATGGTGTCCAAAACTAACGAAGTTAATTAATAATGTTTTCTGAAATATTGGATTCATTCTCTGACCAAGATAAACACAAGTGGTACAAAAATTGTAATCATTTCTTAGATAATACTGAGCATACGCTTTACTGAAGTAAATATTGTTGGCACATCTCATATTATATAATTTCTAAAGTTTCAAACAACATGCTAATTTCTTATTGTACAGTTGCTACTGCAAATTCCAAAATCAAACAAAAGGTATTGTGGACAAAAAATATTTAAATATCTTCAGAAGTAAACACTTTTTCAATATTTTAAAATATTGATTGATGCTATTTCTATCACATATAAAATGAACTCTAACATCTGGCAAGTTGGTTTTAAAGTTTAACCGATTTTATTGTATACTGCTCTCAGGGTGGGCTTAAAACTTATCTGAAATTGAACTGAAATTGCAGGCTAACAATAACTGGTTTGGAAGTACGTGGTGTAAATAAAACCAAAAAAACTACAGGTACTGAAAGTGGACCTTTTTCGTTAGTTTTACAATGTTCTGAGTTTACTAAAGAACATGGAATCATATTTAGAAAACAGTGGTAACTCAAGTGAACTCTTGGTGAACTATACCAAATGCAGTGTGAAAATACTATGGAGAAACCGACATAAACCAGCCTCCATCATTCAGGAAAACCTATTAACAGAAACTCATGCTACATTGTGTATAGTTTAGTTGGGCTTACCAGGCCATAGAAGTAAGCTGCTGTAGGGTACTCCCCTTTAGCAAAAGCTTCCTTTCCTTGTGACTTAGCATCAGCTATCCTTTCTTGCACCACAGCTGCATCCTAAACACGACAGCATGCACAGTTACACAAAATTACATTCATTCAAAGGGTCCCCAACATCATAAAAGCTATAGTTAATAAAAGTGTGCCATTGAAAGCATGGCTGAGAGTGCAGTACCCATAAGAAACTTGTTAAAATCTTACATACATGAGCATCGAAAAGCAGATCTTTCGAATAATCCCATCAATGCTCCAGTCTGGTACAGATGGAACTGGTGTTGTCTTGGGAAACAGAATTTCAAAAAGCTCACGTTGCCCACTGACTGCTGCGTACATGATTGGAATTTTCCCATCCTGCATCATAAAGAAAGTCTAGTAGTAGTAATACAATGTGGTATGAAACACAAAAAAAGATATAAAAAACACAAGTGTTTTTGCTGAAAAAAACAAAAAGTTATTTATTGATTTATTAGCGACGGAAATAATAGTTCAAGAATGCCATGATCTGAAGGAAATATAGAAAAAAGTGCTTGAAATCACAAAAGAAGCAACTAGACTAACACTTCAACATTGGGATTTCTAGTGTTCTGCTCTAGACAATCTGATACCATGATTCTGAGATGCAGAACGTGATGAAAACAAATTATAAAAATTTCCATGAATGCACAGTGGTAACTTATCATTAGAGCAACAAATAAAAGCAAAGCCAAAACCAGAGTCATCATTACCTTATCAGTAAGGTTAGGATCAGCTCCAGCCTCTAGTAAGAACTTGACTATGTCAATCAAGCCATCGTCCATCTCTTCAATTGCCTCCGTCAAAATGGGTCGCCCAGAGGGAAGAACAAAGTTGACATCAGCACCAGCCTATAGATTTGGTAATACAGAGTTTATATATAGCTGAAGAGAGAATGGTTACTTTATAATCAGGAGTTCATGACAAATATTCAATGGAAATATCAAGGCTATTAAGTCTGGCCACATCAAGTTAAGTCAGAGTGGACCTTAACCAGTAGCTTCATGGATTTCAAAGAATGTCCAAAGCATGCCATCATGAGTGGTGGGTAGATATGACCAGCAACCTTGTTTGGCTGTAGAATAAAACATATCACAGTTTTTATCACTCAATATCATGGAAAATGATTTTATAAAATATAAGCACGTTCTCAACAGACAATTTCTCAATCAAATGAAGTGGATACGCCAAGCTAGTCCAATTCATAAAGTTCAAGAACGGGTAAGCCTAGACTTACAGTTGGGAGTTTGTAACCTTTATTTGCTCTACCCTCTTAATGACAAATATACTAAGGCATGTTCGTGAAAAAAAAATGTGGAAACAGTGAAAGAAGCAACTTACATCAGCGCCATGCTCCAGTAGGATCTTGACAACCTGATCCTGGTCCTTGACAGTGGCAACGAGCAGTGGTGACCCACGAATATTGGGTGGCTCCACATCAACACCCTTGGACAGCACCAATCTTACAGCCTGGCAATTCCCTGGTGACACGATCGATGAGAACAACATTCCAAATCAAACACAAGATGGAATCCTCAACTCAACGCCTTTATTAATATATGAATTAGATTGAGGAGGAGCCCACCTCCCATCTGTACTACAATAAATTTGAAACGGACCCGTCAGCCCGGGACCGTGGTGAAGCCAGCGATCGTTTGCGCCGACACGTGGGCCCCGCTCTCTCTCTCCCACGCGCCTCCCCACTCCCCAGTCCCCATCTATCAAGGAAAAAAAATAGAAGACCCTGCTCCGCCATCGTAACCTACTCCCGACGCCTCCGCCTCCGCCTCGGCCCTCTCCCGTCGATGCTGCTGCCCGGCCCCACCCCTCTTCGGGCGACACCGACACGACCCGCACTCGCCTGCCTCCTCGCCAATTCCGTCGGCTCGCCTCTGCCCCGTCATGCCACCGCCACGCACCGTCATGAAGAACGAGAGAAGAACGAAGGTCCTGCTCCAGTCCGCGGTCCAGCTCTGCGCCTCTGCCCCGGCCTGCTGAGTCTCTCATCATCCGGACGGTTGCGGCTACAGCTGCACCTCAGGTACAGCCAGCAAGGCTCACGCCTAGAGGCATGTCCAGGCCATGGGATGACGATTGACAATGCCGCGGATGAGGCCGGACTGGAGTACGCTCCTGTCTTCAATTGCTAACCATGGCTTCAATCGCTTAGATTGGGAGGAGCAGTTGCTGGATTTGTGGTTGGGGCACGAGATGAGCAGAGGAGATGGCATGCTTTGGTTTAAGCTGAAAAAAAACGATAGGTGTGAGGTCATGATGGTGATGTTATCTGGTCATGGTGCTTGCAGTTGCAGGCAGGAAAAAGGAAGAGGTGTATGCTGGCTTGCTGCTAAGGTCTTGATGGAGAGAAGAATGCTCGATTTGACCTGCAGCTTACCCATTTGGAAGAAGAAAAAGAAAGAAGATAACCATTGGGGATTGCTTGCTCGGTGGAGAGAAATCGATGTGAAGCTCTGGTTCGTTCGGATGGAATTTGGCGATTTGAATGAAGATTTTGTCTTGTAAAATTTGGGGGAAGTAGTTTGGCATAAATTCAGCTTGAACTTCGAATGTGTAATTAGTTTTTTTTTTTTTTGAGTTCAAGGGCATTAGCCGTGGCAATGTTATTACAGTTTAGGCACCGAACATCCTAGAGTTTCGTCCTCCTGGACTAAGTAAAATGCAGAAAAAAAAAACAGCGCTCATCAAGGAGCAGAGACTCTCAAGAGCATCTGAGGGTCTTGTTCGGTGTACATTTCCTCAACAAGCATGTGAGCTTATTCGAATGGCTCTGCAAGATGAATCCGGTTATTGACATGTGCCCGGGAGTCACATAGATCTTTAATTCATGATGCTTACAAGAATATCGTGCGCATCATATGTGTACCGTGGTAGAGTTGATATACGCCCCCGGGCACTTGAGGAAGTCGCGTCGACTTGGATCCTCCACTATGGTTGGGAACTATGGAAGCACAGACACAATGTGGTATTTCACAAACTCTCCCCCAACACTGACAAACTAATCGTCATCTGCAAAAGTTTGACATATTTGTGATAGTGTTGCTTCCCCCAAAAAATGACCCTCATCTTTCAAATTTCCGGACTTCAATAGTTTGGATGAAATTTGATCTCTCCCTGCCGCCTTCATGTTGTATTTCCTTTGTGCCCAACTTGGCCCATGACCCTCTACCTACAAGTCACGCCTGGAATATGTGGTAATATATAAATAATATAATCAGTTTAGTTGGGGGACTCATCGTCCCTCCCGTTGTTGTTGCAAAAAAAAAAAGAGAGATAGTCACTATGAATGAACGCATACAATTATTATGGTCCAAACTTATTTTATTTGATTTCAAATGCAAAATTAAATTATGTGCCGTAAAAGTGATGATTGGCGCATGTTAGGAAGATCAAATTCAAAGCATTGTATTTTGCCATTGTCATGGTGTAACAAACGTGCAAATTTTTTCTTGATTTTGGCTTGGCCACCGAAAAAAAAAATCGTATTTATATCTCCCGTTGCAACGCACGGGTAATTATCTAGTAACAGCAAAATGCAGCAACGAGGTGCCCTCAGAGTCAAGCATCCCCGGGTCACCGCCGTGGCCGAGAAGGTACCTCAGGACACTCACGTGCCCTCGGGCCACAGCGCGGTGGACCGGCGACCCACCTACAAAGAAAGGATGAATTAAGGGATCTCACTCATAGCACTCCGACAACGCGACACTTGCTACAAGGGGAAATTTGAGCTAGTGGCATTACATTCACACGTACTGCGGAGACACAGTTGACATCGAGCCCCAATTCCTCCACGAAATCTGCAGACCTCAAGATGGCCCTTCTCCGCCGCGAAGTGGAGCACGCCCCTCCCTCCGCGTCCTTGGCTTCGTGCAGGTCCACCTTGCTCGCCAAACCTACCAAAGAGAAATCGCGGAAATATCAGTGGAAAAAAATAAACGAAGAAATCGGGAAGAAAACCGACGAGTAGCCTAGCTAGGAGGAAGAAAATCAAAACTTGGCGCGGCCGCCAGCCAAAGTCCAAATCCAAAGCAAAATGGGAGATCGAGTAGTTTCGAATTGAAATGGGGTTGGGGGGCAGGGTGCGTTTACTCTTGAGAAGGCGGAGGTCGCCATCCCTGGCGGCCTTGAGGGGCCGCAGGAGCGCGACGAGGTCGGGGCCCAAGGGTCCGGAAGCCGATGCCGCCATCGGGGCAGCTACGGCGGCGGCGGGGGACGGGTGCTGGGGTAGTGGGAGGTCGCAGGGCGCGCCGGCGAGTTGGGGTTTTGGGCTTTGGAGTTTGGAGAGGAAGAAGGTGGAGTGGCAGCTGGTAGGGAACCGAAGCGGCTTCGCAAGGAAGGAAAAAGGCTGAACTTGGTAGAGTTTTAATTTGACTAAAAATGAACTAGATTTAACTCTTTGATAGAGCAGTTTTCTTTGGTACCTCCTCTAGACGAACATTTGGCAAAATAACTTCTGATGGCAGATATATAATAGTAAAACTTTTGTAATGTCGTCAATTTTTCTTCTTTTTTCCCTCTTTACTTCGTTTATTTTTTCGACCTCTACCATTCTCTTTTCTTTCACTTATATCTTTCTTACCTATTCGCCCCTTTCTCTCCTCCACCTACGCCATGACCGTGCCACCCCCTCACCTCCGCCTCAGCACTGCTCGTGGCCCTCCCTCCGCTACCGTCTCCCTTCGTCTCCCCTACTATCTCCTTCCTCCGTCAACACCAATGTTCGCGCCATGGAGGTTTACCTCCATGTGTCATCCACGATCACGTCGCCATGAACGAGTATTTTGGGGTAAGATTGTGCGCAAGGATGATGGAGCCATACGAAGTTCAATTTTAGGTCCCCTCCATTCAACTCCTTTGAACACGAATTCTATGCTTAGTCACACGGAGTTGTTACCCCTCTTCATCTTTGGCTAGTGGGGTCTTGACGTTACTCAGTCACCATATGAGACATAGATTAAACAAAGAGTTAGATCTAATGCCAGCTTGCATAGTCGTTAATCTATACCTTGCTTGATACCCCCTCTATCCCAAATTATAAGACGTTTGACTTTTTTACACTAAATTTGATTGTTCGTCTTATTCAGAAATTTATTTAAAATATCACTTCTTTTGACGTGCCTTTTTTATTAATAGAGTCCTTCAAGAATGACTTAAATTTTACAATTTTTGCACAAACTTTTTGAATAAGATAAGTGGTCAAACTTGAGGTGGAAAAAATCAAACATCTTATAATTTAGGATGAATTAAGTACATGGATCCAATCTGATTATCACCCACCACCGGCTTCCTGACTAAAGGGACTCATGATTAGCAAGAGCACGCTATGAGGACATGCACAACCTCCCTTGTAAGGCACTAATTCCTCCACTAGGAATGAACACTTGGCAGCTGTGAAGTGCAGCACGTTCCTGACCATGCAGGGTTCAAGACCTTCCAGTGCCGACGTACGTGTACCGACGTCGGAGGGGCTGATAGTGAGGGCGTCCACCGCCGGCGGGGTGCTCAGTGCTCCGGAAGAGCAGACATGTAAATAGTGTGTTAAGTATAGAGAAAGACAGTACCAAGTTAAGAGGGCTTGCAGTTTCTCATCTGGGCAGTGTAAGTCATGACTTCACTCATCTTCAACAAGTAAAACTTTCTCCATCTTAATAACAAGGGCCCACAGAAGACCCCAAATCCCGTTCTTTTTTCCAGGAAAGACAAAACGAGCGAGCAAGCACACCAAAGTTACATATCTAAAGTACAAGTTCAATCCAGTGCACTGCTCTGCTTCCTGCGGTATAACTGTATAAGCATACCAGCCAGCCATAAAACAACTTAGTTCATCACAGGAGCCAACAATAGATGAATATTGCTGTGTTTAGTCTCTGCATCAGTATGTTGGGTCTACATGTTGTATAGGGCCCCCATCGACACGTAGTGATACAGAGGATTCAGTTCAAGGATTCCCTTGCTCCATGCTAAGCAGCACCCTCCATACCAGCAATGGCCTCCCTGCAAGTTTCAAGTCAAGAACCAAAAGCCTAAAGATACCTTTCACAGATGATAACGGTGTATGAAGACTCTGATTTTTAATTTTAGATTCTCATATTCCAATAGATAACTGAAGGTGAAACTGGGAACAAGAAAGATTTACCTTAATGCTTTCTTGATCTCGTCACTCGCAGGGTCAAGTTTCAATGCTTGCTCGAACGCAAGCACCGCTCCTTCGTAGTACTGTGCATACAGGTGTAGGGATTGGATTAGGTTACAAGACTAAATTTGTTTCGATATGGCTTCCAACTGCCAACTAATACCTTGATTAAGCTGAAAGCTGCACCCTGACGGTACCATGCCTTCGACCAATGAGGACGCATTAATATGCACGAAAAAGCATCTGACATAGCTTGGTCTCCTTGTCTCAGACGCAGGTAGCATAGGCTCCGGTTGGCAAACAAGGTAGCATCAGATGGATCTTTCTCCATTGCCTGCATTAACAATAAGAAAGAACTAGTTTCCTTAGATTTATTGTGGATAATCGAACTGCTTGTGGAGCACAGCTTTCCTGATCCCTTACCTTATCTTAAGGGAAATTTGATACATGTAATAGTTATTTTAACACTTATTATCTATCATTAGATAAAATGAGGTCCAAAACTGACCTGACAAATTTACTGTAGTACAATGTTTTCTGAACTACTGGATTCATTCTCTGATCAAGATAAAACACAAGTGGTACAAAAATTATAATAATTTCTTAGATAGTATTGAGCATATGCTTTACTGAAGTAAATCTTGTTGGCACATCTCACATTTTAATTTCGAAACATTCAAACAACATGCTAATTTCCTATTACAATGTTGCTACTACAAATTCCAAAATCAAACTAAAGGTGTCGTAGGCCAAAAAAACTTTTATTTACCTCCTAAAAATCTGTAGAAGCATAACGATTTTTCACATTTTAAAATATTGTTGCTTTTTATCACTTATAGTATGAATTCCGCATCTTGCAAGCTGATTTTAAAGTTCAACTGGTTTTATTGAATACTGCTCTCAGGGTGGGCTTCAAACTTATCTGAAATGGTACTGAAATTGTGGGCTTACAATAACTGGTTTCAAAGTACATGTAGGACAAACATAATAGTTTTACACCGTTCCGAGCTAATAAAAAATAAGCATAGAATCATATTTAGAAAACAGTGGTCACTTAAGTGAACTCTTGGTGAACTGTATCAAATATATGGAGAAACTGACAATTTATTAACAGCTACTCATGCTAGATTCTATATAGTTCCAAACGAGAATATGGTTTAGATGGGGTTAAGAATTTACCTGGCTATAGAAGTAAGCTGCTCTAAGGTACTCCCCTTTTGCAAAAGCGTTGGTGCCCCTCGCCGACGAAGGGCCCGACGAAGCCCTGGGCACCTGGCGTGCGGGCGGCGTCGGCGGTCACCCAATCGTCGCGACGAGGGACGGGGAGAGAGCGGAAGCACACGTGAGCTCGAGAAGAGAACGCAGGGGTGAACAGGGAGCACACTAGCCAGAGAGAGAGAGAACGCAGCACTCGAGGCGTATGGATGGGAGAGAATCGTACCCGTTTAGGATCCGCGAACGTGTCTGCTCGAACCGCCTCCTCCGGCGAGTCGCGGATTGGGACGGCCGAGGGTGCCCCGCCGAGGAAGGGGAGCTCGGCGGCGATGCTGGGACTGGGAGGGTGACGGCCGCTAGCGCGAGGAGAGGGAGCTGGAATATTTCTGTTCCCTTTAAAACTGATATTTTTTATTTCCAAAAATGGTATTATCAGACCATCGTTTTTTATGCGTAAATTTTTTCCCCGGTTGTCCCTCCGCCTCAGCGTGCGACACCGCTGCCGCTCGCCCACGACAACGCCGTGAAGGGGATGTAAATACGGAGGCCAAAAATCAATCGGCAAGTCATCAAATGCGATTCAGAAAGGCAAACAATAATTAATTCCCCTAACAATTGTGATCACCCCATGCCACCAATCACGCAATCACCGTCGTACACCTACGACAAATTTGGAAACCGGAAGCTGGGCCTCTTCACGTGCTAATCTCGTGAGGTCGTGCGTCCCGCGAGCCTAGATGGAAGGCGCCGACCGCCCACGATGTGCGCGCGATCGCCAAATTCGCTCCCTCATCATCACCCTGCCCCCGCCGGGTCTCTGCCGCCGCTTCAGGAGGTCTCCACCACTCAAGCGCCAATTGTTCATGATCTGTCACGTGCAGGGATCAAGCGCCTAATGTTTATGATCCGGCATGCGCAGAGGAGTGTGGTCAGCACACATGATGGCCTACAGATGAAGAGATCCCTGTGTCAAGACTGATCACTAAAAGATCAATCTCCCTATTGTTCACCTTTTCTAATTATTGATATGATAGGCCAGTTTAGCTCTGTTGATGGGGATTGCTGATGGATAGTTTGTGATGCCTTGCCAAGTATGAACCCCTCCCCAAAGTTTAAACGGAGGGAGTATTATGGATTTTGTGACCCGTAGCAACGTGCGGGCAAGTTTGCTAGTAATATAAAAAAACGAAAGAGGCGGCACGGAATATTTCTGTTCCGTTTAAGAAGCATAGAGATGCACGTATATAGTTAGTTAAGGATTGGAAAAAAAAAATTGAGGGGCTCCCGGAGATGTTCCAACTTTTATTGGAGTTGAGCTCGAGCCGCACGGCAAATCAAGATCGGACGACAAAAGCTTACAATGGAAGTAATCTCAGGCCCCCAAACTTGAGGGGACGATGGCCATAGTGACCAACACCAACGAACTAGTTTACGCTCTCGAAATCGAGGGCTATAGTGAATTAGTGACCAAACAAACACCAGAGAACTGGTTAGACTTTCAAGGGAAAGGGGCTTTAAAACATTGTACGTAGCACACCTCTATTGAGGAACAATGTGGACAATAGAGCAGATTTGATGAAACCAGACGCAACAAGAGAGCAAGCTAACTTCGTGGCTTGACGCTACCAGACATAATACGATAGTAAAGCGTTGTCAATTTCGACCACCCAAGCTAAACAATCTTATACAAAACAACGCCTATTCGCAAAAACCAAACAAAAACCGATGAAGTTGAAGCCACAAATATGTGGCCTTTTTTTTCAGGAACAAATGTCGCCTTTTCTAGCTTCACCAATTTTGGTGAAGCCAAAACCCTACCAAATAGGACCCAAGGCTCAACTGAGAATCCAAAATGCATGATAAAGCTGCTCGCAAAAGCTTAGCATTTTTTAATGTAACGTACATGTAGCACTGAATTATCTCCTTAGTACACCAAAGACTTGCAACAAGTAGACAACATATAATTCTAAACTTGTACTTCAAATTTAGCCCTAGCATGGAGTTGCATTAAATGATCCCTTCATCCAAGGATTCAGTGAAGTTAGTGTTGGCACACTTAATAGAGAAGGTAAGGCACTGGGATGGATATGTTATGAGAAACGCTCCCTCCATCGACAGGTTCATTATCCATGCACCCAACTGAGACCATGCTTCTCCCTGTGTCCAGCAAACTCGGTGGGAGCATGTTCAGGAGCCTGAAATGAAAAGAATAAACAGGTACAAAAACAATCAACTGCTAATCTTTTCGATAATAATAAGCAAATTGAAAAATCATTAGTCCACGTACGTGTCTAAAGCTTCAACTGCAACATGGATTTGCTCTCTGACAGCTTTTGCACTTGCTGATGGGCCATTAGGACGATGTTCAAAAAGCATGTGCTTAATATCTTCTGAAGCTCTGAGGAACAAAAAAAAAACACAGGTCATAAGTAGATTATGCAGAAGTACATTTTTACAAATATAAAGATAACTTATATTTACCGCTCAAATCTGTTCACAGCATCAAAGGCAACATGGCGTAGACCATTTTTAGTAGCAAATTGTGTAACCTACATTTTTTGCACCAAACTGAAATCAGGCATATGAATGAGAAATGGACTTTCTGCTTCTAGGGAACACAAGGCAGGCACACAAAACTTATATGCACAGATGAGCACAGAAAAAAAAAAAGAGCTAGCCAACTATTAACCAGAATTTAACATACTTGGTGAATATGGATGTTCATAGTTGATGATACACCAGTGTGAAATATTACTGTCTTGATCTCATCACAACATTTTTCTGCAATGGAATACCAGTTAGTTTCTCATATACAGGATGTACCACACAAAGATAATGAAATTATCAATACCAAGTTGCATGAGCTTTTGTCGAACCAACAGACTTGATGTAACATAGGGCACCAAAGGCATCAAGTCTTCCCTGATAATAAAAAGCAGCAATCAGTTATGCATAAAGCAGAGCATAATCTCCAATTATTCTGCAGCACCATATACTTACTCAATATCCTTCCATCCATTGGTGGTGCACACACCTGCAGCAACTCCCACACGGCAAACAAGTTACACAACTAATAAATGGGGAGGGAAAACATGAATTGTATCTGTGCAATACACACTAAGGTAGCTGCAATGGTGATCCACGCAGCATGAACACACTAGACATGGGCTCCTAGGCTGGGCTGGTCAGAGGAAGAACCCACTAGACATGGGATGAAAACACTATGTGTTGAGTGCCACAGCTGGGCTATGGCACGAAAGGACAGGATACCATTATAGATATATCTGTTGGGTTCCCTCTGCATTATGTCACTAGTATATGTAGAGTAAGTATATATCTGTTGGGTTCCCTCTGCATTATGTTCTCGTGCTGCTTTTAGTCGATTGTGCCCTAATGCGGGGAGGCCTAATTTTAGTGCTACATTGGTTTACCTACTTCTTTGATAGTCATTGATGCAGAAAATACTATGGTCACCCAAACCAAGTTAAACGATGTTGAATTCCTTCTCCTTTAAGAAAGGAATAACACAATAGTGCAAATTGTTTCAGAGCCAAGACATATTACTAGCAGAAGCACCTGACACTAGCAAACAAATACATGGATTTCGATGCAGCAGCAGAACTCATGTAGTAGGTAAGTTTACCTGGAGCACCGCTGAAGTGCTTGGAGAATCCACATTGCAGAAAGATGGAACTGATAAGGGGACTCGTAGCAGAGAAGGGTGCAATCTTCTGAAGTTTCTTGCTTCTTTTATTGATGGAAAGAACCCAACCGTTTGGGTCGGTATAATTCACCTTGGCCAACATGTAGACGACATCAATGCAGCACATATCCAGTGTGGGAAATGAGCATATCACACTGTTCATGTCTAGCTTCTTCTTCTTGTAGTCCCAGATCTTCTCAGCATACGAAGGGAAACATGATTCAGTGGGCGAAAGGCCAGCCGAGCTAAAACTGCCACATGGATCCCAACATTTATCTGAAAGAATCCTCCTCTTGAACATGGTGGCCTTCCATCCAAGGTTTAACTCTGTGATGCTGCTGGAATTCAATTCCGAGAATCCTATCTGTCTCTCAATCTCAATGAACCTGAAATAGCCACCTTTGCAGCTGACATCGCGAATCATGTCCAGAGGCGGCATGGTACCAATATAGGTCTCACTGAAGCGGATGCTGTTGACACGTGTCAGTGGCGGCAGCGGGATCAGCTGCAGCTCAGGGTCCTGGGCCACCGAGTTACACAGCAGGATGCCTTCCCGAAAATCGACCCAGGCCATTGATCTTCCTTCAACACCAAACACCTTGTAGGGTACAAAATCATAATGCCTATAACTATCCATGCCGTATGCCAGCCTCGCGAGCTTTGCGGTCCACGACTTGGTCTTGCTCGAGAAGACACACAGGTTGTGGCTCGACCGAGCAGGGTCGTCGAGCTGTAGGTCCACGACCAAATAGTGCTCGCCACACGATAAGACGCCGACGTTCCTGGATAGCTTGGCAAGCGGGCCCGAGGGGAGCTGGAGGCGCTCCAGAGAGGGTGTCCCAGGACCGGATCTGTAGACGAAGTAGTCGGCGACATCGGATCTGCACTTGAGGCTGCGGCGGGGGAAGATGGCACATATGAGGAGGAAGGCGCCGTCTGCGGCAATGATTTTGGGCGCCGCCTCGAAGAAGTCGTCCACCGTCAAGCCGGGGCAGTAGACGAAGCAGCGGTTGAGGGCGGGCGGATCGGCGACCAGGAACGACACCTCGATGGGGTCGCCATCGGTCGTCACTGCCCTAGCTGTGGTCTCGTTGTCGCAGCAACGGCCCAGGTACACCACCGTGTCGAGGAGGGCCGACTCGGGAAAGGCGGAGAGTTTGGGCTTGGTGGCGGATCGGCGAGGAGCGGGGGGTTGAGGCACGGCGGACCGGCGAGGGTCCGTCCCGGCGGAGGCGGAGGGTTTGGGCGTGGTGGTGGATCGGCGAGGAGCAGGGGGGTGAGGCATGGCAGATTGACGAGGGGCCGTGCCGGCGGAGCCGGAGGGTTTGGATATGGCGGATCGGCGAGGGGCGGCGGCGGGGATCGGCTAGAGGCGGCGGTGGGGGATCGGCTAGAGGCGGAAGCGGGGATCGGCTAGAGGCGGAGAGTTGAGGCATGGCGGGGGCGGCTAGCGGCGGCGCCGACGGAGATGGAGAGCTCGGGAGCGGCGGATCGGCGAGGGGCGGAGGGTTGAGGCATGGCGGATTGGCGAGAGGCGGCGCAAGCGGGGGATTGGGGATCTTTCTCGACTCGTCGACGAGACTCAACTTTCTCCATCTTAACAACAAGGGCCCACAGAAGACCCCAAATCCCGTTCTTTTTTCCAGGAAAGACAAAACGAGCGAGCAAGCACCAAAGTTACATATCTAAAGTACAAGTTCAATCCAGTGCACTGCTCTGCTTCCTGCAGTATAACTGTATAAGCATACCAGCCAGCCATAAAACAACTTAGTTCATCACAGAAGAGCCAACAATAGCTGAATATTGCTGTGTTTAGTCTCTGCATCAGTATGTTGGGTCTACATGTTGTATAGGGCCCCCATCGACACGTAGTGATACAGAGGATTCAGTTCAAGGATTCCCTTGCTCCATGCTAAGCAGCACCCTCCATACCAGCAATGGCCTCCCTGCAAGTTTCAAGTCAAGAACCAAAAGCCTAAAGATACCTTTCACAGATGATAACGGTGTATGAAGACTCTGATTTTTAATTTTAGATTCTCATATTCCAATAGATAACTGAAGGTGGAACTGGGAACAAGAAAGATTTACCTTAATGCTTTCCTGATCTCGTCACTCGCAGGGTCAAGTTTTAGTGCTTGCTCGAACGCAAGCACCGCTCCTTCGTAGTACTGTGCATACAGGTGTAGGGATTGGATTAGGTTACAAGACTAAATTTGTTTCGATATGGCTTCCAACTGCCAACTAATACCTTGATTAAGCTGAAAGCTGCACCCTGACGGTACCATGCCTTCGACCAATGAGGACGCATTAATATGCACGAAAAAGCATCTGACATAGCTTGGTCTCCTTGTCTCAGCCGCAGGTAGCATAGGCTCCGGTTGGCAAACAAGGTAGCATCAGATGGATCTTTCTCCATTGCCTGCATTAACAATAAGAAAGAACTAGTTTCCTTAGATTTATTGTGGATAATCGAACTGCTTCTGTGGAGCACAGCTTTCCTGATCCCTTACCTTATCTTAAGGGAAATTTGATACATGTAATAGTTATTTTAACACTTATTATCTATCATTAGATAAAACAAGGTTCAAAACTGACCTGACAAAGTTACTGTAGTATAATGTTTTCTGAACTACTGGATTCATTCTCTGATCAAGATAAAACACAAGTGGTACAAAAATTATAATAATTTCTTAGATAGTATTGAGCATATGCTTTACTGAAGTAAATCTTGTTGGCACATCTCACATTTTAATTTCGAAACATTCAAACAACATGCTAATTTCCTATTACAATGTTGCTACTACAAATTCCAAAATCAAACTAAAGGTGTCGTAGGCCAAAAAAACTTTTATTTACCTTCTAAAAATCTTTAGAAGCATAACGATTTTTCACATTTTAAAATATTGTTGCTTTTTATCACTTATAGTATGAATTCCGCATCTTGCAAGCTGATTTTAAAGTTCAACTGGTTTTATTGAATACTGCTCTCAGGGTGGGCTTCAAACTTATCTGAAATGGTACTGAAATTGTGGGCTTACAATAACTGGTTTCAAAGTACATGTAGGACAAACATAATAGTTTTACACCGTTCCGAGCTAATAAAAAATATGCATAGAATCATATTTAGAAAACAGTGGTCACTTAAGTGAACTCTTGGTAAACTGTATCAAATATATGGAGAAACCGACAATTTATTAACAGCTACTCATGCTAGATTCTATATAGTTCCAAACGAGAATATGGTTTAGATGGGGTTAAGAATTTACCTGGCTATAGAAGTAAGCCGCTCTAAGGTACTCTCCTTTTGCAAAAGCTTCCTTTCCTTGTGACTTAGCATCAGCTAACCTTTCTTCCACCACAGCTGCATCCTAAACACGGCAACATGTGCAGTTACACAAAATAGCATGCATTCGACTGGTCCTAACATCATAAATGCTACAGGTAACAAAAGTGAGTTACAGCAAGCATGGCTGAGAGAGCAGTGCCCATAAGAAACTTCTTACGATCTTACATACATGAGCATCAAAAAGCAGATCTTTCGCACTTCCAATAATCCCATCAACGCTCCATCCGGGTACGAGATGGAACTGGTCTTGTCTTCGGAAACAGAATTTCAACAAGCTCGCTGCCCATTAACTGCTGCGCACATGATTGGGATTTTCCCATCCTGCATCGTAAATAAAATCTAGAAGTAGTAATACAATGTGGCATGAAACACAAAAAAAGATACAAAAACACAAGTCTTTTTTCTGAAAAAAGAAAGAGTTATTTATTAATTTATCAGCAATGGAAATAATAGTTCTAGATAAGAGGAATATCTGAAGAAAATATAGAAACACTACTACTTGAAAAATTCTAATTATTGATAAATTGCTTGTGAAATCATAATATGTGCAACTAGACTAACACTTCAACATTGGAATTTTACTGTTCAGCTCTAGACAATCTGATGCCTTGATCCGGAGATGCAGAACTTGACGAAAATAAATTGTAAAATTTTTCATGAATGTACATAGGTAACCTATCATTAGAGCAGTAAATGAAAAAACAAAGCCAAAACCGGAGTCATCATTACCTTATCAACAAGGTTAGGATCAGCTCCAGCCTCTAGCAAGAACTTGACAATGTCAATTAAGCCATTGTCAGTTGCCTCCGTCAAAATGGATCGTCCAGAGGGAGCAACAAAGTTTACATCAGCACCAGCCTATAGAGTTGGCAATACAGAGTTATAAATAGCTGAAGAGAGAATGGTCACTTTTGTAATACGAGTCCATGGCAACATATTCAATGGAAAATATCAAGGCTATTGCTCAGGCCACATCAAGTTAAGTCAAGAAATGAGTGGACCTTAACCAGTAGCTTCATGGATTCCAAAGAATGCCCAACACATGCCATCATGATTGGCGAGTAGACATGACCAACAACTTTGTTGGGCTGCAGAAGAAAACATATCAGGGTTTTTATGACTAGGAAATATAATAGAAAATAATTCATAAAAATATAAGGTTGTCTAGTATACTGCAGCATGTCCTCAACAGACAATTTCTCATTCAAATGAAGCAAAATCCACCATGGCCCGTGTCGATGCCACATGCTAGTCGAATTCATATATCCTGGTGTGATGTGGAAAGAATGAAAGCAGAAACTTACATCAGCACCATGCTCCAGCAGGATCTTGACAACCTGAACCTGGTCGTTGATGGCGGCCACGTGCAGCGGCGTCCCACGGAAATTTGGTGGATCCACATCAACACCCATGGACAGCAACAGATTTACAGCATCGCAATTCCCTGGAGACACGATGAGATAACCAGCACTGCTTATCAAACACAAGATGGAATCCTCAACGCCCTTGTTAAAGCTGATTGAGGAACACACCTCCGAGGACCGCGCAATGCAGCAGTGAGGTACCCTGCAAGTCAACCATCCCTGGGTCACCGCCACGGCTGAGAAGGTACCTCAGGACGCCTTCATTCTCTTGAGCAGCAAGGTGGACCGGCGCTTCGCCTACAAGGAGACGGATTTCACTGATTGCATATCGAGGGGGGAATCTCAGCTAGTCGCATCACACGCACCTTCTGCGTTCACAGAATTGACATCGAGCCCCAATTCCTCCACCAGGAACTTGCAGAGCTCCAAATGTCCGTTCTCGGTAGCCAAGTGGAGCACGCCATTGCCACTGGCATCTTTGGCTTCGTGCAGATTCACCTTATCCGCCATCTCTATCCAAGAGAAACCACAGAAACAGAAAGGAAAACAGATCAAATCAGACCATAAACAACAAACAAAATAAAAAAAATTGCATAATCCTCAATCCTAATGAGCCGACCAATTTGCATAACAATACCACAGTAACTTTAAATCTCCTAGTGAGCCGACCCCAATTTGCACAAACTATTGGCGAATAAATAAATCTCCTAGTGGGCCGACCAATTTGCACAAACTACTAGTGAACAAAATAGAAGTACTAGTGAACAAAGTAGAATCAAATTGAGTAATCGACCACGTATCTCCGTAGCAAAACTAGGCGCGGCTGTCCAACCCAAACCAAAATGGGAGGCGCGGTGGTGGTTCATCCGAGAGTGGACATGGGGCGGGGAGGTGAGGGGTGTGGTTACCCTTGAGGAGGCCGAGGTCGCCGTCGGCGGCGGCCTGGAGCGCGGCGAGGTCGAGCGCCGAGGGTCTGGAGGGCGACGCCATCGCTACGGCCGCCGGCGGCGGCGGCGGCCGGACGGAACGGGGCTGGGGTTTTGGGTTTTGGGGAGGAGGAGAGGCGGGGAGCAGGCTGCAGGCAGCTGGCTTCGCCAGGAAGGAAGACGAGACGGTGGGGAAACGGCAGGCGCGGCTGAACGGAACGGAACGGGACGGGACGGGGCTGTTTCAGGCAGACACATGACGCAGTGCAGGAGATGAGTTTGACGTGTGCGGACCAATTTTGAAATGATCACAAAAGTCCACTCTAAACAAACTTGAGCAACTTTTACTAAGATTTTGGATAATTACTCAAAAAAATACTAAGGTTTTGGATACATTTTATACAGGAAAATGTTTAAAAGGGACCAAACCCGAGGTTTTTGTTTAATTGTTTCCTTGATAGCAAATTAAACAATATTTCTTTAATAATTTTTATAGCGCTTAAATATGCAACATAAAAAAATATTGTACATGTATTATATTTTAAGGTAGAGTTGATCTAAGTCAATGTTTTGCTTTGGAAACATATGAATTTGAAGCTCTAAGTTTTAATATAAATTCAATGAGGGTTGAATAAAAGATTTTCTAAGAGCATCTCCCATCCTACTATCTAAAAGAGGGCCTTTACTTCCTATGCAATGTATAATGAATAGTTTATGCAATATATAATGAATAGTTTATTTAAGTATTTTACTTATGTAATATATAAAGAGAAGTCTATCATCACTAATATTCATATATAGTTCAATCGATAAATTCATGCTTCAAGAAATATATTTTTCTCAATATAATTTAATCAAACTAAAAACATTGCATGCAAAGATTTTTTAAAAGATATATTTCCTATGTTCCAAATAATAAATCATGTTTTTGGTACATCTATTTTGCAAAGCATCTAGATATATGTCTAGATACATTGTAAAACGGATGAATAAAGAAAGGGGTCAAAGCAACTTTTACAATGTAGAACGGACGTAGTAGTCGACAAACAAATCTCTAAAGATTTTCTATTCCAACCCATTGCAATAGGAATGGATTCATACGCAGGTGTGTGTTGTGCACGTACCGAAGAAATGCTCACACGTAACATATAACAATTATGGTAAAGCACTCACCAGGCTCTCCAAAGCTCGAAGTATCATTTTTATAAGAGTACGATCCACGTCCATCCATACCTACTATTGGTTTGAATTTATCAGCTATGATATAATATATTTCTCTCTAACAAATTAGTGAATTGTCTTTTTCAATCTATTTTTTCAGTGAAATGAATAAGGTTTTACGTTACACCCGCACATGCCGCACTCACACGGTCTTTCCTCTCCCCCCTTCCCCGCCCTGGCTCGCACGACACAGTCGCTCGAACGGCCTTCTCTCTCTCTCTCTCTCTCACTCATCTGGGATGGAACAACAATGGTGATCGTGCGAGGTCCTTCTAGTGATAACCGCGGATCCGCCGGATTCAGTGGGGGCAGTTGTGGATCCGGCTAGATTAGGCCAAGCTAGGCCTCCTCTTCCTCCCCTCTCCTTTCTCCTCCTCCTCCTCCTCCTCCTCCTCCTTGTCCAACTCCGACGACCTAGGGTTTCGGCGAGCTTTCTCCCCCTTCTGTCTCTGGTGTGCGCATGCCAAACGTGAAAATCCTACACGCACAAGTGTTAGCAAAGTATTTATTAAATAACTATATGTAACTTCTTTGTTGCAACTAAAAAATAATGTCGAATCACAAAAAAAAACCCCTAAAACTAATGTCATAATACCCCCTCTATTTCATAAAAAATGCAATTGTGGGACCAAGCATGAATACTAATGATATATAGGAAATAACAATAATGCCCTTAAAAAGTTCAAGAGTGCTAATCTCTCCTATGCTAGAGTGTTTTAGGGCCTTGTTTAGATCCCTCAAAAAGTTAAATATTTTTCACACTCTCTCCATCATATTAAATCTTTGGACGCATGCATGGAGCATTAAACGTAGATAAAAATTAATTAATTGTACAATTTGACTATAAACAAGGCTTAGGAGATGGAGGCAGAGTACTACATTCATTCGTAGCTCTTTTTAATTTCACGTGTGGCAACTTTTTCTCTGCGAACACGAAACAAGAGTGGAATGCTAAATTTTAAACTCTAAAATTGCGAGTTTTTTTTCTTTTTGACAGGGGTATACACTTTTTAGACACGTGTGCATGTGCATGTTAACTAATATAATATTTTAAAATGAAGAGTATATACCTTAAATTTTCATGACCCGTGAGCATTATTATCCAAAACTGTAACTAAAATCTTCAAACAAACGATAATATTTGTGCAAGGCACGGGTACACATGAACACAAACAACCAACGAAAAATATAGATCCAAATTGTCCAGAGACAACACTCTTATCACCACACCTGCACAGCAGCATCCTTTTTTCATTCCAATCCAGAAAAGCTGGTCGAGTAAACGAAATTGTTATTTATCTAGCACGTCGATTGACAAAGTTCACATTGATTGGCCACGATCGGCGTCCGGAGTCCTACGCAGATATCAGGCACAGTACCCGAGAGGTGGAAGCCCAAAGTTTAGACTAATTCTCTCTTGGGCTGCAGGACCATGTCTCAGCAAATTGGGCGCCACGGATGCATCCGGACTCCGTTTTGGACGAAACACCAGCCAATTCGAAGCCAGCTGAAAGGCCCACACACTGGCGGCAAAAGCAGAGGCCCATAGGTCCCACAATGGGCGCGCGCGCGCCTCCTGGGCCCATCTTTGGTCGGTCGGTTCCTGATTAGGTGAGAATGTCGATTTCGGTGGTGTTTCTGGTATGGAAGGTCTGAAACCGTCTATGGAGGTCGGTTTTGGCCCTTCCATGTGGGGATGGCATATTTTCAAGGAGCCCCCTCTTCTCCACCTATAAAAGGAGGCCATTCCCCCTCCTCTCAACACATTCTACACAATGTAGACAATTAATTTATTATTCATTTTAGTTCTCACTCTTCACCACACCTCCACTCTACAAGTGTACAATAGAGAGAGTAGAGCCACTCTACCTAGCCCAGCTAGAATAGAAGTAAGGAGTGAGAGAGGAGCAAGAATAGAGCATCTCTCCAAGAGATCTCTCGGGAAGCTAGTCTTCCACGGGGCGGAGTGCCGGACTTGTCGGCTCCCTCCTCGCTTGTACCTCTACGGCGTCTTGCTACTTGAAGTAAGACATCGTGTTTATCTTTCGGTAATACCCTTGAGTAAGTTATTCTTGCTTGTTATCTTCTTGCGGGTTCATCGTTCGTCCCCGTGACGGAAACTCTAGTAAGAGGACCCCTGATAGAGACGGGAGTTCCTGGCCACCGCTAGAGTTGTAGCAACTGGCATAGACTTGGTGTCTAGGCTAGGACCTACCTTCGTTTGCTTCGTAGTCCACGGTTGAGGTGGTAGGCGGCAGTGGTGACAGCCCCGTCCGTCCTTTGTAATCCCCCACGTCCGGCTACGACGTAGAGCCACAGCCGGCATCACGGCGGACCAGGTGCGATCCGGTGCCCGAAGTAAGAAGTATAGCAACGAGTTTAGCTACCTCTTAGGCCCTTTACCTATAGAAAACCTCACTACCTAAGCTATCCTACTCCATCTCTGGGCAACCTCTGGCTAGAATTAACTCATAAGCCGTTCTTCGTGAAAGAAATACGATACCCGATTACTCACCGGGTGAAGTGCTATAACGGTGATTTCCGTGCGCTTGCGGATTTGGCTGCATACGCTAAGAAACGCCAACAGATTCTGCGGTTGTCCAGATCTTGCTTGAACTGGCTGATGCCGACCTCTGCCCCTCTGAGCTCCACCTCCCCTTGGCCTTGGGTTGTCAAACTGATGCCCAAATCCTTGATTACCTTGCTGGCCAGGTTGATGAGGGTAGAAGTCGTAGGGAGGTGGGGGTGGCTGACCATAGAATTGTGGTGGAGGCGGCATGTACTGGTTCCAACCCCCCTGCCAAGCAGCCCAATCTTCTCCTGGAAACCTAGGACCTCTCCCCCTTCCTCAATTCGCCATGGATTCTTTCACCACCTGCGCAAAGCTCCTCCTCTGATTACTCTCCCAAGCCAAGGATGACGGATTTACCTTGATTGGAGAATCAACCCAGCAATCTCCTTCTCCGATCGGGAAACAATCTTCTGGCTTGAACGAATTCGCTTCCCTCGGATCTTTCCTCACCCAGACAAGTTTCTCCCCTGGTTTCGCCCTAACCCTAGCCTTGGCGGCGGTCGGGGTAGGAGAGGAGATTGGGATGTACAAGAGTTGCCCCTAGAAGTCTTGGATCTCTTCCTCTGCTTCCCCCGGGTCGTAGGGCGCGGGTTTCCCACCCGTAAACCCTCGGCTCCACCATCCGCGAGGGTTTGCCACCCGCCTCCCCTCGGTGAGCCACGTCTCTCCTTCGGCTTGGAGAGGCTGATCTCGGGGGCCCAAGGAGCGTGTTCCCGCTCTCGTCGTGCCGGGATCCCTCTCTCTTGTACCGGCGAGTCCGGCGAGCACCCGTCGCCGGCGGGGGCGCGGGCGCGGGTCGCCTCGAGACGTGTCGGACATCGCCTCATGGACCTCTTTCTTGGCTGGAAACTGGAGAAGTGGAGAGCTCTCTCATGGACGTGTACATCTTCGCCCTGTTCCTTTGTGGTAATTTTAGCGAGGGCTTGCAGTTTCTCATCTGGGCAGTGTAAGTCATGACTTCACTCATCTTCAACAAGTAAAACTTTCTCCATCTTAATAACAAGGGCCACAGAAGACCCCAAATCCCGTTCTTTTTTCCAGGAAAGACAAAACGAGCGAGCAAGCACACCAAAGTTACATATCTAAAGTACAAGTTCAATCCAGTGCACTGCTCTGCTTCCTGCGGTATAACTGTATAAGCATACCAGCCAGCCATAAAACAACTTAGTTCATCACAGGAGCCAACAATAGCTGAATATTGCTGTGTTTAGTCTCTGCATCAGTATGTTGGGTCTACATGTTGTATAGGGCCCCCATCGACACGTAGTGATACAGAGGATTCAGTTCAAGGATTCCCTTGCTCCATGCTAAGCAGCACCCTCCATACCAGCAATGGCCTCCCTGCAAGTTTCAAGTCAAGAACCAAAAGCCTAAAGATACCTTTCACAGATGATAACGGTGTATGAAGACTCTGATTTTTAATTTTAGATTCTCATATTCCAATAGATAACTGAAGGTGAAACTGGGAACAAGAAAGATTTACCTTAATGCTTTCTTGATCTCGTCACTCGCAGGGTCAAGTTTCAATGCTTGCTCGAACGCAAGCACCGCTCCTTCGTAGTACTGTGCATACAGGTGTAGGGATTGGATTAGGTTACAAGACTAAATTTGTTTCGATATGGCTTCCAACTGCCAACTAATACCTTGATTAAGCTGAAAGCTGCACCCTGACGGTACCATGCCTTCGACCAATGAGGACGCATTAATATGCACGAAAAAGCATCTGACATAGCTTGGTCTCCTTGTCTCAGACGCAGGTAGCATAGGCTCCGGTTGGCAAACAAGGTAGCATCAGATGGATCTTTCTCCATTACCTGCATTAACAATAAGAAAGAACTAGTTTCCTTAGATTTATTGTGGATAATCGAACTGCTTGTGGAGCACAGCTTTCCTGATCCCTTACCTTATCTTAAGGGAAATTTGATACATGTAATAGTTATTTTAACACTTATTATCTATCATTAGATAAAATGAGGTCCAAAACTGACCTGACAAATTTACTGTAGTACAATGTTTTCTGAACTACTGGATTCATTCTCTGATCAAGATAAAACACAAGTGTTACAAAAATTATAATAATTTCTTAGATAGTATTGAGCATATGCTTTACTGAAGTAAATCTTGTTGGCACATCTCACATTTTAATTTCGAAACATTCAAACAACATGCTAATTTCCTATTACAATGTTGCTACTACAAATTCCAAAATCAAACTAAAGGTGTCGTAGGCCAAAAAAACTTTTATTTACCTCCTAAAAATCTGTAGAAGCATAACGATTTTTCACATTTTAAAATATTGTTGCTTTTTATCACTTATAGTATGAATTCCGCATCTTGCAAGCTGATTTTAAAGTTCAACTGGTTTTATTGAATACTGCTCTCAGGGTGGGCTTCAAACTTATCTGAAATGGTACTGAAATTGTGGGCTTACAATAACAGGTTTCAAAGTACATGTAGGACAAACATAATAGTTTTACACCGTTCCGAGCTAATAAAAAATAAGCATAGAATCATATTTAGAAAACAGTGGTCACTTAAGTGAACTCTTGGTAAACTGTATCAAATATATGGAGAAACTGACAATTTATTAACAGCTACTCATGCTAGATTCTATATAGTTCCAAACGAGAATATGGTTTAGATGGGGTTAAGAATTTACCTGGCTATAGAAGTAAGCTGCTCTAAGGTACTCCCCTTTTGCAAAAGCGTTGGTGCCCCTCGCCGACGAAGGGCCCGACGAAGCCCTGGGCACCTAGAGTGCGGGCGGCGTCGGCGGTCACCCAATCGTCGCGACGAGGGACGGGGAGAGAGCGGAAGCACACGTGAGCTCGAGAAGAGAACGCAGGGGGTGAACAGGGAGCACACTAGCCAGAGAGAGAGAGAACGCAGCACTCGAGGCGTATGGATGGGAGAGAATCGTACCCGTTTAGGATCCGCGAACGCGTCTGCTCGAACCGCCTCCTCCGGCGAGTCGCGGATTGGGACGGCCGAGGGTGCCCCACCGAGGAAGGGGAGCTCGGCGGCGATGCTGGGACTGGGAGGGTGACGGCCGCTAGCGCGAGGAGAGGGAGCTGGAATATTTCTGTTCCCTTTAAAACTGATAATTTTTATTTCCAAAAATGGTATTATCAGACCATCGTTTTTTATGCGTAAATTTTTTCCCCGGTTGTCCTCCGCCTCAGCGTGCGACACCGCCTGCCGCTCGCCCACGACAACGCCGTGAAGGGGATGTAAATACGGAGGCCAAAAATCAATCGGCAAGTCATCAAATGCGATTCAGAAAGGCAAACAATAATTAATTCCCCTAACAATTGTGATCACCCCATGCCACCAATCACGCAATCACCGTCGTACACCTACGACAAATTTGGAAACCGGAAGCTGGGCCTCTTCACGTGCTAATCTCTCGTGAGGTCGTGCGTCCCGCGAGCCTAGATGGAAGGCGCCGACCGCCCACGATGTGCGCGCGATCGCCAAATTCGCTCCCTCATCATCACCCTGCCCCCGCTCGGGTCTCAACCGCCGCTTCAGGAGGTCTCCACCACTCAAGCGCCAATTGTTCATGATCTGTCACGTGCAGGGATCAAGCGCCTAATGTTTATGATCCGGCATGCGCAGAGGAGTGTGGTCAGCACACATGATGGCCTACAGATGAAGAGATCCCTGTGTCAAGACTGATCACTAAAAGATCAATCTCCCTATTGTTCACCTTTTCTAATTATTGATATGATAGGCCAGTTTAGCTCTGTTGATGGGGATTGCTGATGGATAGTTTGTGATGCCTTGCCAAGTATGAACCCCTCCCCATAGTTTAAACGGAGGGAGTATTATGGATTTTGTGACCCGTAGCAACGTGCGGGCAAGTTTGCTAGTAATATAAAAAAACGAAAGAGGCGGCACGGAATATTTCTGTTCCGTTTAAGAAGCATAGAGATGCACGTATATAGTTAGTTAAGGATTGGAAAAAAAAAATTGAGGGGCTCCCGGAGATGTTCCAACTTTTATTGGAGTTGAGCGCGAGCCGCACGGCAAATCAAGATCGGACGACAAAAGCTTACAATGGAAGTAATCTCAGGCCCCCAAACTTGAGGGGACGATGGCCATAGTGACCAACACCAACGAACTAGTTTACGCTCTCGAAATCGAGGGCTATAGTGAATTAGTGACCAAACAAACACCAGAGAACTGGTTAGACTTTCATGGGAAAGGGGCTTTAAAACATTGTACGTAGCACACCTCTATTGAGGAACAATGTGGACAATAGAGCAGATTTGATGAAACCAGACGCAACAAGAGAGCAAGCTAACTTCGTGGCTTGACGCTACCAGACATAATACGATAGTAAAGCGTTGTCAATTTCGACCACCCAAGCTAAACAATCTTATACAAAACAACGCCTATTCGCAAAAACCAAACAAAAACCGATGAAGTTGAAGCCACAAATATGTGGCCTTTTTTTCAGGAACAAATGTCGCCTTTTCTAGCTTCACCAATTTTGGTGAAGCCAAAACCCTACCAAATAGGACCCAAGGCTCAACTGAGAATCCAAAATGCATGATAAAGCTGCTCGCAAAAGCTTAGCATTTTTTAATGTAACGTACATGTAGCACTGAATTATCTCCTTAGTACACCAAAGACTTGCAACAAGTAGACAACATATAATTCTAAACTTGTACTTCAAATTTAGCCCTAGCATGGAGTTGCATTAAATGATCCCTTCATCCAAGGATTCAGTGAAGTTAGTGTTGGCACACTTAATAGAGAAGGTAGGCACTGGGATGGATATGTTATGAGAAACGCTCCCTCCATCGACAGGTTCATTATCCATGCACCCAACTGAGACCATGCTTCTCCCTGTGTCCAGCAAACTCGGTGGGAGCATGTTCAGGAGCCTGAAATGAAAAGAATAAACAGGAACAAAAACAATCAACTGCTAATCTTTTCGATAATAATAAGCAAATTGAAAAATCATTAGTCCACGTACGTGTCTAAAGCTTCAACTGCAACATGGATTTGCTCTCTGACAGCTTTTGCACTTGCTGATGGGCCATTAGGACGATGTTCAAAAAGCATGTGCTTAATATCTTCTGAAGCTCTGAGGAACAAAAAAAAAAAACACAGGTCATAAGTAGATTATGCAGAAGTACATTTTTACAAATATAAAGATAACTTATATTTACCGCTCAAATCTGTTCACAGCATCAAAGGCAACATGGCGTAGACCATTTTTAGTAGCAAATTGTGTAACCTACATTTTTTGCACCAAACTGAAATCAGGCATATGAATGAGAAATGGACTTTCTGCTTCTAGGGAACACAAGGCAGGCACACAAAACTTATATGCACAGATGAGCACAGAAAAAAAAAAAAAAGAGCTAGCCAACTATTAACCAGAATTTAACATACTTGGTGAATATGGATGTTCATAGTTGATGATACACCAGTGTGAAATATTACTGTCTTGATCTCATCACAACATTTTTCTGCAATGGAATACCAGTTAGTTTCTCATATACAGGATGTACCACACAAAGATAATGAAATTATCAATACCAAGTTGCATGAGCTTTTGTCGAACCAACAGACTTGATGTAACATAGGGCACCAAAGGCATCAAGTCTTCCCTGATAATAAAAAGCAGCAATCAGTTATGCATAAAGCAGAGCATAATCTCCAATTATTCTGCAGCACCATATACTTACTCAATATCCTTCCATCCATTGGTGGTGCACACACCTGCAGCAACTCCCACACGGCAAACAAGTTACACAACTAATAAATGGGGAGGGAAAACATGAATCGTATCTGTGCAATACACACTAAGGTAGCTGCAATGGTGATCCACGCAGCATGAACACACTAGACATGGGCTCCTAGGCTGGGCTGGTCAGAGGAAGAACCCACTAGACATGGGATGAAAACACTATGTGTTGAGTGCCACAGCTGGGCTATGGCACGAAAGGACAGGATACCATTATAGATATATCTGTTGGGTTCCCTCTGCATTATGTCACTAGTATATGTAGAGTAAGTATATATCTGTTGGGTTCCCTCTGCATTATGTTCTCGTGCTGCTTTTAGTCGATTGTGCCCTAATGCGGGAGGCCTAATTTTAGTGCTACATTGGTTTACCTACTTCTTTGATAGTCATTGATGCAGAAAATACTATGGTCACCCAAACCAAGTTAAACGATGTTGAATTCCTTCTCCTTTAAGAAAGGAATAACACAATAGTGCAAATTGTTTAAGAGCCAAGACATATTACTAGCAGAAGCACCTGACACTAGCAAACAAATACATGGATTTCGATGCAGCAGCAGAACTCATGTAGTAGGTAAGTTTACCTGGAGCACCGCTGAAGTGCTTGGAGAATCCACATTGCAGAAAGATGGAACTGATAAGGGGACTCGTAGCAGAGAAGGGTGCAATCTTCTGAAGTTTCTTGCTTCTTTTATTGATGGAAAGAACCCAACCGTTTGGGTCGGTATAATTCACCTTGGCCAACATGTAGACGACATCAATGCAGCACATATCCAGTGTGGGAAATGAGCATATCACACTGTTCATGTCTAGCTTCTTCTTCTTGTAGTCCCAGATCTTCTTGTAGTCCCAGATCTTCTCAGCATACGAAGGGAAACATGATTCAGTGGGCGAAAGGCCAGCCGAGCTAAAACTGCCACATGGATCCCAACATTTATCTGAAAGAATCCTCCTCTTGAACATGGTGGCCTTCCATCCAAGGTTTAACTCTGTGATGCTGCTGGAATTCAATTCCGAGAATCCTATCTGTCTCTCAATCTCAATGAACCTGAAATAGCCACCTTTGCAGCTGACATCGCGAATCATGTCCAGAGGCGGCATGGTACCAATATAGGTCTCACTGAAGCGGATGCTGTTGACACGTGTCAGTGGCGGCAGCGGGATCAGCTGCAGCTCAGGGTCCTGGGCCACCGAGTTACACAGCAGGATGCCTTCCCGAAAATCGACCCAGGCCATTGATCTTCCTTCAACACCAAACACCTTGTAGGGTACAAAATCATAATGCCTATAACTATCCATGCCGTATGCCAGCCTCGCGAGCTTTGCGGTCCACGACTTGGTCTTGCTCGAGAAGACACACAGGTTGTGGCTCGACCGAGCAGGGTCGTCGAGCTGTAGGTCCACGACCAAATAGTGCTCGCCACACGATAAGACGCCGACGTTCCTGGATAGCTTGGCAAGCGGGCCCGAGGGGAGCTGGAGGCGCTCCAGAGAGGGTGTCCCAGGACCGGATCTGTAGACGAAGTAGTCGGCGACATCGGATCTGCACTTGAGGCTGCGGCGGGGGAAGATGGCACATATGAGGAGGAAGGCGCCGTCTGCGGCAATGATTTTGGGCGCCGCCTCGAAGAAGTCGTCCACCGTCAAGCCGGGGCAGTAGACGAAGCAGCGGGTGAGGGCGGGTGGGGCGGCGACCAGGAAGGACACCTCGATGGGGTCGCCATCGGTCGTCACTGCCCTAGCTGTGGTCTCGTTGTCGCAGCAACGGCCCAGGTACACTACCGTGTCGAGGAGGGCCGACTCGGGAAAGGCCGAGGGTTTGGGCATGACGGATCGGCGAGTGTCGGCGCATACGGAGGCGGAGGGTTTGGGCACGGCGGCGGATCGGCGAGGGGCCGTCCCGCCGGAGCCGGAGGGTTTGGGCGTGGTGGTGGATCGGCGAGGAGCAGGGGGATGAGGCATGGCGGATTGACGAGGGGCCGTGCAGGTGGAGCCGGAGGGTTTGGACATTGCGGATCGGCGAGGGGCAGCGCAGGCGGAGGAGCAGGCGGGGGATCGGCTAGAGGCGGAGAGTTGAGGCATGGCGCCGACGGAGACGGAGAGCTCGGGAGCGGCAGATCGGCGACGGGCGGAGGCTCAACTTGTCGACGAGACTCAACTTGTAGGAGGTGTCAGTACGTGCTGGGTTGGAGTCGGTTAAGTGGTTAACATCCCAAGCTCAGACACGGCCTGCACATCATGCACCCTAGACACGAAGACTTCTGCTTTAAATCTGAAATTATTAAGAAAAATAAAAAGTGCAAAGTATTTCTTTGTCATACTTGATTGTACCCCTGATGCAAGTCACCAAGAACAAATGTCTTTGATCATGTATAGTCCTATTTTGTTAGCCTAAAGGTCCCGGTCTAAACTTTGCACGGGGCATCGGTTTTGTCCGGGACGGCCGACCATGTCCACATACTGTTGCTGCAGATTTACACCACCAACTTCTTCATCAACGGAGAGTTCTAGCTCTCAATTGGTGAAGATCAATACACCTACCTCATCTATATCAACTATTCTCCAGATAAACAAGAATGGCATCTGCCGGCCCTCGTTATGGTTAGTATCTGAGATTAGTTTCCGTACTAAGATGAGTAAGTGACAGTGATCAAGTCTAGTTTAAGTTTAAGATCTTGTCTATGCTAAGTTCTAGTTCAACAGTCGAGAATCTGCTTGCTTCTCCAAGAAAGCAGCAAGAACCTTATCAGAGATCAGCACAACCTCGTCGATCTTTGTGTCGCAGTGCTTCATGAGGACATCATACGGGAGGGGAGTAAAAGTAGCCTCTCCCTCCCCCTTCCTACTCGAATTGCTAGAGATGGTTATTATGATCTTAATTCGGTTTTACACGTGATGTGAATTGTGATAAATTGGGAATGCAAATTGTGATAAAGTGGTTATGGAATTTGGTGCAGAGTTAGCAAAAAGGCTTGAACATGTTGATATAGACAAAGCATGGTGAGAGTTGGCACAAATCTACGCACTAAAGAATCCCGAGGCCCGAAAGCTTGTCGGACCACTTCACCACGTTTCACAGAGTGGCTACAAGCAAGCTGATGATCACACAATGCAAATGTTTCGTCAATGCTGCGACCATTGATGGTAAGGTTTATTTTGAATTTTCCTACAAAAAGGTTTATTTCGATTTTGCTTGTGATTTGTGTATATATGTTGGAGGAGATAGAGTTATTGGATTTGAGATCCGGGGCCATCTAATTTAGTTTGGGCTTCTAGTTATGGGCCAGGGCTAAATTAGGGCTATAATAAAATGTTCTGTTTGTGCCACGAGACAAAGAGGAGCGAGAGGGTATAGCGGCTGCGCGTGGTGGGCGAGGTGAGGCCGTGAGGGAATGCGGCTGTGCGTGGTGGGCGAGGAAATGCGGCAGCACGATAGTTGTTGTGCCCGCCCAGGCCGCTTGCATGGCGTGGAGCCAATCAGGGACGAAGGTGGATGGGTTGAGGTTTGTTTAGAAAGGGGCGAGGCAAAAATTTTTAGTGCCAATTAGACTCGGTTTATTTGGTGAGATTGAGAAGCATCAATAATTCTTAATCAATATAATATTGTGAAGGCGAGGAAAGGTGGTGGCGCGACGGTCGTTTTGCCCGCGGGCCGCTCGCGTGGCGAGGAGCCAATCAGGGGCGAAGGTGGGTGGGGTTGAGGTGGGGCTTAGATTTTTGTTTAGTGTCAATTAGGCTCGATTTATTTGATCAGAGTGAGAAGCATCAATCATTCTATCAATATAATATTGTTTTTATCCTTTATATAGGTACATCAACACCCCTAATGTTTGCATTAAATCATGAGGGAAATGAAACCATTGTCCAATATCTTATCAACAATCAAGTTGATCTAAATAAAGCAAACAATTCTGGACTTACGCCACTCCAAATTGCGGCAACTCAAGGTTTCTCTGCCCTTGCATATATGTGTTATGTAATCTTTAGGTGTTTTTTGGATTTTTTTGAGTTTTAACCTGGCCTATCTATATTATTTTGGGTTCGTTTTTTCTAAATCTTTTTAGATAGTATTATAGATGCTCATGTGATTAAACCAAACATTTTGTTTTTTGTTTGGATCGGATACATAAATAGAACTGAACAATACACACACTTTGCCATGGCTAAAAAGACGTAATCCCATTTTGACTCGATCAACTATCATTATCTGAACCTTCACACTAAGCCAGCTTTAATAGAGAAACAAACTCGGGATCCTGCATTGATGCTCATTGTTTGGGAGGTTGGTTGGAATATAGCCAATGAAATAACCCATGCTTTACTTAGTCAAAAAATGATTATTTGATATGGTCACCTACCTGAATGTTGAATAAAGGAGCGTGTGTAGAAGGTCAAAAGGACACCTGATGTGTATTAACCATCCCAGGGCTTTATATTGCAATGCAAAATCGCCTCTATGCTTCGTATCGTTTTAAGTTTAGCTTATAGACTTATGGAAATGTTAAATCAATCTATTCTTAAAATATTGAGCTCTTGGTGTTGATTATCCGATCCATTCTTAAAATATTGAGCTCTTGGTCTTGATTATCCTTTCCTTATGAAACACATGTTATTAACACTCCTAAAAATTAATTTGATGACTTTTTCCATATATTTTTTCTATGCTACTATGAAATTGTAGAGTATTTGTTGTCGAAAGGAGCTAATGTTGACCCCTTATGTCAAGATGGCGAATCACCGCTATTTTCGCTAAATGAAAGAATAGTAACACTCCTTTTGAATCATAATGCAAATGTAATACTATCTTTTTGCTTTTCTGTTCTTCTTTGCTCTTTTTTGACATTATGTGTTGCTCTCCTTTGCTCTTTTTCAACAATATTTATGTGCTGAGTTCATTAACTACCTATGAGAACCGAGCAAACAATTTTTGAGTTTTGTTATCTGTTCGTCGACAGTTATTTTTCTTTCTTCATCTGTCTGATTGTTGGCGCTTGGATGTGCTTCAACATTTGTGCTGGTTTTCCTGGGCAGACTCGCTTAGCAGATTTAAAAATGGCTTTATTATTGCCTATTAGCAAAATCTAACATCATTAACTAGATTTGTTGGTTTTTGTTATTGAGATGTGCTTTATTATTGCTAGTAAAAAAAATTCAACTAATTTGGACTAGTAAAATCTATCGACAATCATAAAAATGTTCCCACAATTCTTTATGATTAAACTCAGATTGGTGGCATCGGCGGCATGAGAAGGGAGGGAAAGGATAGAGGGGTATTACCTCGAACTATTATTGTTTAAGATTCAAAGTATACATCTCTCTTTATATTTATAGGGAGGACGCGACTCAACTCGACTTACAAACAAATATGGCTTCTAGACTCTTCCTAGACCTAGATGCTATGGTACCCTGTTCATGCCGGCCCGATTGACCCGACTTGGGATCCATACTTCCGTAGCTCTCGATGGCTATATTGGCCCGTAACACTGCTTTTTTTTTCCCCTTTAGGCTCTTATCATAGTCCGCCACAACACTACAGTCTCAGTAGCCTGGGTGGTTTGAATATTAATTTTGTTTGCTTGACTGGACACTTTTGTTCTATTTCTTCTGTCATGCGGCATTTATTTATTCTCTGGACTTTCATGGGTAACATTGTTCATGAAGACTAGAATTTTCATCATAAAAATGTTTACGTTTAGTTTTATATTCAATGGTACGGTAAAAAAAGCGACGATGATGATCATTGCGGTTTCCCATTTGCATTTTTTTTTATTTTGTAGGAAAAGTTGAATAAACTGATCATCGCTGCAGTGCCCCTTGCTCTCAGGTTGGTATGCTGCGGTGTCCCCTTGCTGCGGTGTCCCCCTGCTCTCAGGTTTGTATGCTGCAGTGTCCCCTTTCTCCAACCAATCCGTTGATGATAATATAATAGGTATGCTGCGGTCATCTCTAATCTCTAAATATTATATTATCCTCTCTCTATTTAAAAAAGGATGGAAATCAAGGAAAAAAACACGAGCTAAAGAACAAAGGGAAGAGGACAGCTCCCCCCTGCGCACCCTCACCGTTGCGAGTCATCATCCATGATGATGCTTTAAAGGTAGCTAGGTGCTTTCCTTTTTCATTCTTTATTTCTTTTTTTTAAAGATTACCAGAGCTGATTCCTGCCGTCGTCCCTGAATGAAACAAAGTATATATTCCGCAGCAGGTTACCTAGCTAATGTAAGGTTGAGTGAATGATCAGACCATAGTAACTACATACACAGGTATACACCTCTTAAATATAAACACCATGCTTTCTTTGCTCTCTCTCTCTCTCTCTCTCTCTCTCTCTCTCTCTCTCTCTCTCTCTCTCTCAACGACATACAATTTCCTATGATTCAAAAACAACCCACCACCCCACCCCTAAAAAAGCACGACATACAATTTCCTATGATTCAACCCCCCCCCCCCCCCCCCCCCCCCCCCCAACCCCTAAAAAAGCACAAGAGAAACGTTATTTCATTTTCCTGGCAGACCATGAAGACTGATTGTGTCGAATCATACATCCATGTTGTTTCGTCAAACATGAAAATAATTCACAGCAGATTTCCTCGTCAAATAAAAATAAAAGAATAACCACATGCAAACTTCAAATGTCACGATTTCCCCTGTTGCAGCATGAGAAAATATTTATTTTGTCAGTATTGAAATAAGTGTAATCAGATTCCTTATAGATCCATGTATCAGTTTCGCATGAATAGATATGCACACCTGCGTACGAAAAAAAAACTTCATATTCAATCACATGGTAGTGCATGGAGGTTTGTCGGATCGAAACACAATTGAGCATCAGGACCATGTAGGGGGCATTGCGTTGCGGCAGTATCTCGTAATTCTTGGTTAGTTGATTGTAGACGACATAGCAGTGCCCGTAACCACGCTCCTAGTACCAGCATAGGACGAGACCATTGAAGCAATCTAAGACATCTACTTCCTTGTTGTTGTAGAAGGGCAAGAATTTGAAGCCGGGGGAGCATCGACCAGTGAAGTTGACGAAGTGTCGCTTCGGGGATTCATCATCATAAAAGAGACCAGTCACAGTCAGGCGGGCCATCCTGTCTTTGATGTCGGGCTCCTCGATGAGGCGTTACCAGTGGTGACAAAGGAATTTGTAACAGAACAAGGAGAGGACAGGGAGGCGGCGGAGGATCTCGAGAATGAATTCATTTGGGAGGTTGGCCGCTGCGTTAGTCCTCTTGTTGGGGGCCTCTCCATTTCGTCAGTGTGCAATAGGCCTCGGCGTCGTAAGTAATGAAATCACCGTAGCAGAAAATAATACAACAAAGATCCATCAACAAAGTCCACGTACAACTCATACCAAAATGCAACTTTAACAACCATTAAGAATTGCTATAGCATGAGCTTATCCAAATTTAGTGTAGCAGCACATAGATATATACAACTCAAACTAGAATAGCAGTCACTGTAGCTATGACCATTACCGTTTTGGCTAAATAAAGTCTAACCATCACATCACATTTACAACACCATTACAAACTCAGTGGTATGGTTGTATGCGTCAATGTTGTTCTGTCTAAAATTAAGGGATATGGCGGTAGGTATAAACATTGTTGAATCCAAGCGAAATTCCCTAGAAATTCGACAACCATGAACTACAGGGACTACTAGAACCATCCATCCTCCCGCATTTGTCTAAAACTATGGGATATGGCGGTAGGTAGCAATGGTGTTCAATCCAAGAGAAATCCCCTAGTTTCGTAGGAGACCCATTTTGAGTTAATCCCCGAATGAAGAATCTGACGCCTCTGTCGCAGCACACAACTTGATGTGGACGCCAATGCGGCCGCACCCCACCGGGAAAGCCCCGCTGCCTGATTGCCTGAGCCACCATAGCACACTGGGGATCCTCCGCTTCTGACTCCGCCGTGCCGCCGCCGCAAGTCCAAGGGGCAGATATATCCAATGTATATAATATGTCATATAAAATATATAAGAATGAAGCAGACGGGTATATAATATGTCTAGAGAGATATGAAAACACGGATGTGTGTCTAGTGCAATGGTAAACATCTTCAGTTCTCTATGCTAGGTCCCGATTTTGAATCCTTGCATACCCTGCTTTTTTGAAAATTTAACTTTGGCGGCACTCATGGTGACAGACAGGTCCCATAGGTCGGTTGGTGACGGGTGGTCCCACATGAACACGGATGAAGGCGGGCCCACTTAACTAACACGTAGGTCACATGACAAACGTGGTCCAATAGGTCGGTGGTAGATGTGTGGTCCCACATGAATAGAGATGGGTCCACCGAGGTAGGTCCTATGTACCTGACACGTAGGTCCCACACATAGGATGGAGATTGGTGACATGTGAGACCCATAGGTGGTCCCACATGGACAAGGATTGGTCCACCATAGCGGGACCCACGTAACAGACACATTGTCCCACGACAGACACGGTCCCATATGTCGGTGGTAGATAAAGGTCCCACATAAATGACACATGGGACCCACACATAGGATGGAGATTGGTGAAGCCGGGACCCATAGGTTGTCCCACATGAACGGGGCAGGTCCACCATCAGGCCCGCGTAACTAACACGTTGGTCCCATGGTAAACGCGGGTCCATAGGTCGATGGTCGATGCATGGTCCCACATGAATAGGGTAGGGTCCACCAAGTAAGCGGCGGTTCCCATGAACTAGGTCCCACGTTCCACTGCTAACGATGATTAGTGAAGGCGGTACCACAGGCAAACGATAGATGGAGAACAGCGGCGCAGAGATCTATGATGTAGCAAAATTGGTCACAATCCGAAGATATTCGTTATGGAGTTCAATGACGAACCACTATTTGTCGCAGCCATACAGAAACCATCACAATTCTACCATGAACAGTGCTTAGTCCATTTTTCGTGCCGGACGTCAAAATCATTGCGAGGTTCGGTGACCAAACCGAGAAAAACGTCATGAAAGTGAGTCTTCTATGACCATACCGGAATCATCATAAACTTTTTGGTCATAAAGAATGAAATCTCCACAAGTGTGAAGTTGCACGCTGATTGTGCATAAACATGGACCCTACTTGTGGAGTATATCTATATTTTATTTTTGAAGGAGTAGAATTCACCATGGGTCTGAACTTGGTCGTCAACAGTGTCGTCACCATCTACAAAGTGACATATTGATCCCACGTGTCAAAGTTTAGGAAGATAGAGGAAGAGGTGGACCCCACATGTTGGGTTCGCATCTACTCCCTCTGTCCTGAAATATAGAGCATTCTCGGGTTTTTGTGGGGTCCTCAAATATAATACATTTGGAAAACAAAGAAGATAATATTTTCTCAAATAACAATACGTGATTGAGTAGTTTCCATATTTTCTAAAAGAAAACTTAGTTTGCAGCCTTTAATCAAGGGATATAGATCAGATTTCAATAATTTAGGAAGTTAAGTAAGAGGTACATGCGTCTTTTGTTCCCCCTCTTAATTTTTTCGAGGATGGCAAGAATGCTCTATATTCCAGACGGAGGTAGTAAGGCACATATGAATATTGCGGATAAAGTCTTTACGACCCCATAAAAGGAGTAGTCCCCCAACCCGGAGGAACTTTCCTATATTATGAATTCAAGAGTTTCAATAAACTACTTGCGTCAGACCATTTTGGTTTAGGTCTAGAACTATCTTTAACAATTTGTGTAGCCATAAATTCTATTTAATCATTTGTGTTAACTTTGTGTACTATTTCGTTGTAGTTTTCAATACATGATATTTTCATAGACCCATTGTAATATTAAATTTCTGTAAAAATGGAAACAACAACTTTAGTCAGAGTCAGTGTGCCATGTCACATTATGGATCGAGTGGATTTAGGTCCTATTTGGACCTATATACGAATCGAAGTTGAGCACCCAAAATGGCACCATTGGTCGAGTTTATGGACCAGCATTGATCGCCTTGGAAGTTCATCCATTGGTCACATTTAGGGAAGTTTGAAGACTGGGATGACACCACCGGCCCAAATTTAGTGACCAGCGATGTGAAGTATACTCAAGGTGGCTCTACGGAGATGACGTTGGAATCGATACCTCCGGCGAGTCTTCCACCATGAATAACTTCTTTTTTTTTTTGGAGAAGCCACCTGGCACATTTTATTGGTTTTCAAATAGGGTTACATCGTTCGCCAGGGCTTCAAGAATGAAGCTAGGGAGGTTCATCAACCCAAATACAAGCATGCTTTGATTGGATAACTAAACTTGCTAAATTTTGTTCTACTCTATTAGTATCCCTATTACAATACTCAATTGAAATCGAAGAAAACTTCTGCCAAAGCATGTTACATTTATATATATTGGCGCACCCGTTGTTGCTGAAAATCCACCTTGCTTCATTGTCTCCACGACCTAACAATCTGACTGCATATATGATGACACCGCTGCAACCAATATGCTGGGCTTGAACCAGTCCCTCTTCCACCATGAAAAACTTACATGGGAAGACAAAACCTAGCACTAACTCATCTCTCTCTCTCATTTTAAAACTAGCACTAACTCATCTATTGGGAGCATAGAAACGCACGTATAGTTAAGGAATAGGTCTTTGAGATTTATAAATGTCGCGCGTATGTTTTGGGTCAGGAGTTGTTTGAGGGTCAATTTTTGAAACATTTTTAAGAAAAAAAATTAAGGAGCTGTCGGAGATGTTCCAACTTCATTGGAGTTTTGACAAGAGTCATGAGATCTCGAGCCGCACGGCAAATCAAGATCGGACGACAAAAGCTTGCAGCAGTAGTCGAAGGCTCTAATAAATTTGAAGTGAGCCTGGCTCACTTGGCTAGGTAATGTGGCACTACACCTAGCCACCTAGATTCAAATTCCGTCAGGAGTGAATTTGGGTGCCTATTTTCTTAAAAAATCAGTACTATGGGGAACTCTTCCACGGTCTTTTCTTGTCAAAAAAACAAATTAGACTGGTAATTTTTTTTAAAACAGACGATGACCTCAGCCAGCTTGATGGAACCACACGCTAAGAGAGCAAGCTAACTTCGTGGCTTGACGCAACCAGACACAATGGCGAGCGTGGGGAGCTAATTTGCCCACCCAAGCTCAGGGCCCTCATTGCTATAGCTTCTAGAAGAGCTTCGCCTATGGTTTCTGTGGCTGCCAAACACTCGTATACAACAGCCTATAAAGAAAAAACCAAACAAAAAGCGATGAAGCTAAAGCCACAAAAATGTAGCCTTTTCTAGCTTCAGCAGTTTTGGAGAAGTCAACCCTACTAAAGAGGGCCCAAGGCTCAACTGAGAATCCAAAATGCACGATAAAGCACATAAAGCAGCTCGCTAACAGCTTAGCACTTCTGAATGTAACATACATGCAGCACCGGAATATCTTTTCAGTACACCAAAAATGTGCAACAAGTAGACAACATAATGGTATCATTTTAAACTTGTACTTCAAAATTTAGCGCTAGCATTGCACCAAATGATCCCTTCATCTAAGGATCCAGTGAGGTTAGTGTTGACACACTTAACAGATAAGGTAAGGCGCTGGGATGCATATGTTATGAGAAATTCTCCCTTCATTGACATATTCACTATGAGAAATGCACCCAACTGAAACCATGCTTTCTCCCTGTGTCAAGCAAACTCGATGGCTGCATGTTCAGGAGCCTGAAATGGAAACAAAAAAGAACAGGTGTGTAGGCTATACAGTATAGTGCAAGCGTACATACATACCAAAACTTTTTGAACATTTAATTTGAAATGAGTTTCAAAACTGCCCAAATGTAACAAGATAAGCTTGTTATATCAAGTCCAAAACAAGAATGAATGATAAAGTAATCCAAAGCAGACAATATTTTCTAGAGATTTCTACGTCTGGACCACTCATAGCCCACATTACACAAGTTAACAAGAGATTCATAAAGTCCAGACAATATTTCATCACAAACTCACATGTAGCAAATCCAAATAGCTAGATCTGTGCAGATTAGTAAATTAGGATGCAATGACAGCTCTTATACACTACGAGTAGAATGCAAGTCTTTATACACAAAAATTCCAGCTCCTAAGTATAAAGTTCATAGGAAGATGTGAACTGCACAAAAGAAAAGTTCTTACTTGGATTGAACATGATTAAGTATCGATGACCAACATGTATTGAAAAACAAAGTTAATAACAAGAGGTTGGGAGATAGGGAGAGGGCATCTTGCACCTTCATCTTTGTCCTCTTCCCCAAAACCGTTTAATTCCTTACGAATTGACCTAGCAAATACTTTCAATCGAGCTTGGACATTGACAACAAACACAAGTGAAACACAAGTAATTAGTAGTAAAGACCGATGACACTTCTATGAAAGTTTAAATATGGTCACTTTTCTATGAAACTTTTCTATGCATCTTTACGACTAGGTCTTGATGATATTTGGACTTCGAGGTTGCTGGCACATAGGACAAACCATTTGATAACCATTTTCACTGAATTTTATCTACAACAGGCCATGTTTCAAATAGCGAGCTAAGACAAAGGTGTTTAGCGTTTTATAAACCATAATTAACGGACTTTAGCGGCAAAATTGTGCATGAATGCAAATAGCGGCACAATTTTTTTCAAGCTATTTCGGGATATAGCGACAAAAATAGCGGGCTATTTTTTTCCATGACAACAGGAACCGAAATTATTTATGGGTGAACTCAGATTGGCTGGAGAGCATCGGTGGCATGCTCTTCTTTGCCCCTTTTTAACAATATTATGTGTTGATCTCCTTTGCTCTTTTCCAACAATATTATATGTGTTGAGTTCACTACACTACCTATGAGAACTGAGAAAACAATTGTTTGTGGGTGAACTCAGATTAGTTGGAGAACATCGACGACACGAGAAGGGAGGGAGAGGGTAGAGGGGTTTTTACCTTGAACTATTCATAGTTAAGATTTAAAGGATACTTATCCCTTTGTATTTATAGGGAAGACTCAACTCTACTTGACTTACAAACAAATCTCGCTTCTGGACTCTTCCTAGACCTAGATGCTTTGGTACCCACAGCGGGTACTATTCACATCATCCTGATTGGCCAGACTTGGCCTCCATACTTCCGTAGCCCTTGATGGCTATATTGGCCCGTAACATTGCCTTCGTTTTTTCCCCTTTAGGCTCTTGTAGTTCGTCCAAAAACCACAATCTCAGTAGCCTGGGTGGGTTGAATACTAATTTTGTTTGCTTGAGTGGACCGAGCTAGAACTTTAGTTTTATTGACCAGTTCTATCGAATGCCTTCTCATTTTTGTTCTATTTATTCTATCATGCGACATTTATTTATTCTATGGACTTTCATGGGTAACAGTGTTCATGAAAGCTATAATTTTGATCTTAAAAATGTATATGCTTAGTTTTATATTAAGTGGTATTGTAAGAAAGAGATGATGATGATCATTGCGGTTTCCCATTTGCATCTTTAGTTTTATTTTGTAGGTAAAGTTGAATAAACTGATCATGACATGTGTAACTTTTCTTTCTTCTGGTGATTTACATATTACAGTGCTTGAACCCTTCTTTTTTCGACAGTATCGTGATTCTTTTCTCTTTTCCCCTAGCATAATAGACCGTCAAAAAATCTGGTAACACCACTGCTCGCGTCTCTCCATGGTTCTTCATTGAATTGCTTGGAGATACTAATTGAGGTGCAATATTTTATCACATTAGAGATGCTGCTTGCCCCCAAACTATTTCTTGCCAATAGGGTTCAACTAATTTTATTGTGCAATTTTTGAGATGAACACAATTGCAGGCTGGTGCTGATGTGAATGGAGATGGTTGTTCTGTACCTCCACTTACGCTAGCTGCTTAGATGGTTGCATCCAGTGTTTGTTGAGAAACGGTGCTGATACCAGTATGCCTAATGCGTGAGTTTCTGAGTTTCTGTTAAGGCAAAAAATGTGAGGGAGATCCCCACAGCACTTTCCTGATGAAGTGAGTTCTACCTTGCTATTTCTCAATTTTAGTATTAGTTGTCAGCTTTTCGGCTTGATGCCTATCTTAATTGCACAATAAATCTTCTTGGACAAAATTTTCATACCACACAGGATCTTTGCAACTTTTAGAGTAGTTATTATGACTTTGTTTGATACTCAACAAATGTAGGGAAATTAGAGTGGAAGTCCTTAAATAAGGCAATTTGTTGTTTGAGATTTAATGTTGTGATTTCAAAAATACGTTTGTGCTTACCAGCTTGTTTAGGCCTCGATATCCAGATATTGATTGTTGGAACTTGAAAGAATTGTGATACCTGATATTGATGGAATTATTTCCTAACTCGAAGTTTAGGATAAAACACCGAGCAACAAGATGACTCGGTGAAGGGGTCTTTTTTTTTTCTTAAAAAAATACTTGTTTTCACACGCCCCAGTGAGCAACAAGAGTTTGAATCCACTTGCAAACTCTATATTGTCGTTCTAACACGTATACACGAGTACCACTGTTATTCTGCTGCTGCATAACTACATCTACTTCTTGGGATTATAATGTCTTTGCCACGTTCTTTGCAACCAATTTGCAGGGCCTAATTTTGTTATTCCTTAAGCTCTCAGGCGTTTATTTCTAAAGTTCATTTTCGTGGCTTGTCAGGATAATAACATCCCAATACAAATTGCTGCAGCCAAAGGATGGGAGAGATGCGTGGAGATTCTTCTCCCTCACGCACCCCGTTTAACACAGTATGAAGGCTTGAGCGTTTCTGAAATAGTCGAGTGGGAAAAAACTGTGAGTTCAGACCCACATTTTGGAACAAAATATTTCCGTTTTTCCTTTGCAGCATGATGATGTTGGTAGCTTTTATGAATACTGCAATGCTGATTTCTTTGCACCATTGATTTGGAATATGTTTTCTATTTGACTTTTGCGTTGTACATGTAATGTACGAGCGCTTCCGCAGATGCAATAGGGCTATTTTTTTTTTTTTTTTTTTTTTTTTTTTTTTTTGAGATAGTCGGGGGGGGGGACGATCGGTCCTCCACCTTTTCCATTGCCACAGATCCCGGCAACATGCCGGTGGGTGGGCTGAGGCAGGGCCTCGATAGTTTAGGCCATGGCAGCCGAAGCTTTTACATCGACACTACAGCGGGGGAAGGGAGATGGATATTACATCAACTCGGAGTGCACTCCGAACGCACGCACCGAGGGGGTTTCCGGGCACTCTACAGAACCACAACTCCATGGAGCACTTGCACGCGGCAATTAGTCGGTCGATGCTAGGGGTCATATGCCTGAAGACGACGTCGTGGCGATGCTTCCATAGTTCCCAGCAAAAGAGGAGAATCAAGCTTGAGCGGGCTCCAGCGGGGGTGCCCGACGGCGGCGTGGTGTCCCAGAGCGCCTCCACCCTGGCGACCCGGTGAGCTCCCCAACCAATTCTGTTCCAGAACTCCTGGGAGAAGCGGCAGCCAGAGATTAGGTGGTCAGCATCTTCACTGCCATTGCTGCACAGGGCGCAAGTGTCATCTTCGATCACCCGTTTCTTCAGGAGGTTGGCCCGGCATTGGATTCTTTTATGCACCAGCAGCCATCCGAAGAACTTCACCCGGGGGGGAGCAAAATTGCGCCACACAAACAAATAGGAAGGTGCTTGCTGATCCCCTTGGACCGACGCCGTGTAGATGAGCTTGGACAGAAGTTTGTGCTCACGGTCCTCCAGACCACAGCACCGCTCATCTTGCACGCCAGAGAGACTGACTTCCAGGAGCAGCTGCTCCAGTTCAGCGAGCTCCGCTATCGCACGGGTGGTCAAGCGGGGCTGCAACTGTGTGGCGACGCCCGCAGTGATCACGTCATGGACGGTGTGCAGCCTCCCGGTCGCATGAGTGAGCAGGGCCGGGAACCTGGTAGCCAAAGTGAGGTCGCCCAGCCAGCGATCATGCCAGAACGAAGTCGCCTGGCCATCTCCCAGCTCGACGTTGGTGATGCTTCTGTATGCGGGGAGCAGGTTGCGCAGCGCCTCCCAGTGCGGGCCATCAACCTCACCGGAGAGGTCCGACAGCTGGACGCGCGTGCGAGCCCAGGCCGCCCAAGAGGAGGCACCTGGATGGTGCAACCGGTGGAGCAGTTTTAGCAGCAAACACGCATTTTGGGTGTCGAGGCGTTTGATCCCTAGCCCGCCATCTTCTTTCATGAGACACACCTTCTCCCAAGCCACTAGGCACTGCGCCCCGGTGACTTTGTCTGTCCCTCTCCAGAGGAAAGCACGACGTCGCGCGTCCAGCGCCTCCTTGACACCAACCGGTAGAGCGAGTGCACTCATGAGGTAGGTGGGCAGCCCATCTAGTACGGCGTTGATCAGTACCACGCGTCCAGCGGGGCTCAGCAGGATTGCCTTCCAGCCAGAGAGGTACTTGTCAACCTTAGATATCAGAGGAGTGAACGCCGACAGCCTGAGTTTGGTGTTGGAAAGAGGCAGTCCGAGATAAGTCTGGGGGAAGCAGTCCCTTCTGCACTGCATGATCGCAACCAGCTCGGCTACCTCTTCTTCTTGCACATGCATAGGAACCATTGTACTTTTGTGAAAATTGATCTGTAGACCGGTTGCTTGGGCGAACTGATCCAGGCAATTCTTCAGGAGATGCACATCATCAGCACACGCCCGGAGCAGGATCAGGGTGTCGTCGGCGTACTGCAGGACCGGGCACGGTGTGTCCTCGCACAGCGGGTGCCTGATCCGTGGTACCATTGTCTTGATCAGCGTTTGCAGGACATCAGCTACCAGCAGGAATAGGTAGGGAGACATTGGGTCTCCCTGGCGGAGACCGCGTCTGCATGGAATCCAGGGGCCGGGGCAGCCATTGACCAGCACCGCAGAGCGGGAAGTCTGGAGCAGCTCGCGAATCCACCGGCACCAAAGTTCAGAGAAGCCCCGTGCACGCAGCACAGCAAGGAGACCAAGCCAATCAACTGAATCGAAGGCCTTCGCGAAGTCCAGCTTGAGCACGATGGTCGGCGCTTTCCGCTTGTAGCAGCACTGCACCAGCTCAGTTGCATACACGAAATTTTCCGAGATCGACCTGCCCTTGAGGAAGCCAGTTTGGTCAATATCTATGAGGCGCTGAATCTGCCTTTGCAATCTGACTGTGAGGATCTTGGAGAGAATCTTCACTGGGCAATTTTGAAGAGACACTGGGCGGAACGCGGAGGGAGTTGCTGCACCTGGCTGTTTGGGAATCAGGACAATATAGGCACGATTGATCCGCTGCACATCAGCCTTCCCCTCATGGAAAGCGTGCAAGAAAGCCATGACACTCTCTTTGGTCGCATCCCAGGCCGCTCTGTAGAAGCTGGGCCCAATGCCATCAGGTCCGGGGGCGCTCCCCGGGTTCATTGACTTGAGCGCCGCAAGCGCTTCCACCTCAGTGAACTGAGCCGTGAGGGCCTCCATGTCAACCCTCTCCCCGCGGGCATACAAGGCCTCCAGGTCGAAAGCCCAGGAGGTGTGCACCCGCTGTCCAATGATCTGCCTGAAATGTTCAGTGACAGCGGCCACCTTGTCATCGTGTGAGAAAACAGGGGGATGCTGCATATTGGATGAAAGAACGTGATATTGCATTAAAGTTCTACACAGAAGTAAGTTATTTCGCCCTCCAAATGATAGTTAAGTTACACTCATAGATGCCAATATAGCTCTTCAGCCTCTGTATCATTCGATGATTGCAGGCAGCTCAGGTTGGTCATAAGGATCCAACCTTGTATGCAAAGAGGAGTCTCTGCCATCTATATCTGCATGCTCCAGCCAAATTTATTGAGGAAGCAATTAACTACATGAATATGGTGCAGCCAAATTCATCTGATGCCAGAGGAAATTGGTGCTGGTGAGTTGGTACTAGCAATTAACAACACAATGTGTCATATTCACTATTGATATGTTGATGGTTCTTTTTTCTTTAGGATTTTGCTAGAACCTGGAAAGAACCGGCCAACCGGGTTTTGCTTTGAGGCTGGGTTCTGGAAGTAGTCCGACCGACAAAACCGATAAAACATCAGGGTTTGTGACCTCTACTATATATAGTTGCTTTTGTTTTGATTTGGAGAATTTGTCAGATAATTTAAGGTTGGATGCCTTTTTCTTTGATCCAGTGGGGAGCATTAGTGAAGTGTAAACTGGGTGTCCACGGAACCTGTGTGGGGTTGTTAAGTGCTACCGTTAGGAGATCAGCAAATATGTTAGGAGTAAAGGGTCCTGACTTGCATCTTCTGTGTTTGGAGGCGAAACATGTTAGTTCTCTATATTTCACTGTTTTCAGCTCTGTTTTTTTTAGGTATGCTTTGCATGCAGTCAAGTAGAAACAGGTTTATCTCTATTGTCTACCGGAGGATTCTGTAACCTAGGGCTTTCAAATATGTGTGAGTATGTCTGAGATTTTCTGGCATATGCTGGTTATGGCTTGATACAATATAATGTGGATATTCATCTGAGCTTGTGAGTACTGGCGAACTGGAATTGTTTCGTCGCTCCGGCGCTCCCATGACTCCTCTGGTCTGCCACTAGTGCTCCTCCAACTCAATCTTTGTAGTCCTAGCCTGATCATGTTGTTTGGCTGTGGCTTCAACTGCTATGACTACTATAGTACGATTAGGTTTGTGCTATAGGTTTGATTCTCAGTTACAATATCATGTTTTATCTTATCTAAAAATACAGTTGTATAAAGTAACAAATAATATTTTTAAAACATGAAAAATATCTTTAAGCATTGTATTTTTTTGAGAAAACATGTATAGATAAATTAGTATAATAAAACTCAAATAAAATATTTGGGGCTCATGAAATTATCTTGGGACCCTTTGAAAAAATAGATTTAGTTCTAGGAAAATAGAGAAAAAAATATATAGAACATTTAGAAAATTTCAATATCAATCAAATCAATGTTCAAACATATTTTGAAAACTTTTTATAACAAAAATATGAGATGAAACTGTTAGGATGATCTCAATCCCGAGTTGGGCCCAACGGCCCAACTCGGGCCCCTTGACCCACGCGCCCTGATCGGGGGCGCCCAGCCCACTATGGCTGGAGGGCCCCTGTCACCCTGCGCTATAAAAGGAAGGTGGGGGCCGGCGGCTCAAGGCACGAGGTTCGCCTTGAGCTCACCAGACCCACCGACAAACCCTAAACCCGATCCTAGGGGCGCAGCCAGTGACGGGAAGCACCTCCGCCCGCCGTCACATGCACTGCGCCATCGACGACTTCATCGCCAGCCGCTTCACTCGTCTCTGCATCGACGACATGGCCGACGGCAGCAGCAGCGGCGCCGCCGGATCTTCCTCCACTGCCCCCGTGAAGGCCCCTGGTAAAGCCTTTCCGACTTATCCTCTTTCTCTCTACCTCTCTGCCTACCAATCCCCAAAGGTGTACCCACCTAGATGTCACTGCTAGATTGATCCTAGGGTTCTAACAATGGTATCAGTGGCCTGTCTAGTACGTGGATCTAGTGTTTGGGTAGCAAAACAGTTGATCCGATTGGATCGAGACAGGAAAACCGATCTCAGATCGGCAAAGGACCCTAACCCTAACCCTAGGTTTGGATCGGGGAAGGGGAAAAGAATGCGAAACCCTAACCCTAACAGGGCAAAGAAGAAGATCGAGGGAGGCGGGCCTACCTGGTTCCCTACCTCGACGCCAGCGCGCGGGACAGAGAGGTGGCGCGTGCGCAGACACAGCACCGCGGCGAGGCCTGTCGACGCGGGCGGCGGCGCGCTCGCCATGGGCGCGCGCGCACCGACGATGAGCTCCGCGGCGGCGCCATCTTCTCTTCCCGCACCGGCCAAGGGGCGCGCGACGCTGCCGTCACCATCTCCGGCCGCCTCGGGTGGCCGCCGCCCTGTCGTTCCCCGGGTTTGCGGAGCGAGAAAGGAAGGAGATAGAGGGCTGCGGCGCCGAGTGGACGGGGAAGAAGAGCGGGGAGGCGCTAGCCCGGCTCCGGCCGGCCGCGGCGAGCCGGCGGCGGCGCTCCGACGCGGCCGGCCGCTTCGCGGGCCGAGGAAGAAGAGCGCGCGGCGCAAGAGAGAGAAGGAGAGGGAGTGAATGAGTTAGGGTTCCGGGGGGCGCGGCCGTCGCCTGTTTTGTTCGGCCGAAGCGCGCGGACGTTCGTCGGATCAAGGGCGGTCGAGATCGACGGCTCGCGGCGCTCGGGCTTGAAGCCGGCCCAGGCGGGCGCGCGCGCGGGGTTACTGGGTCGCATCGGCCGTGGGCGAATCGTTGGCGCCGGCCCATCCAAGAAAGGAATTGCTTTTTCCTTTTAGTCGTTCGGGCTTTCAGCGAAAGGAAAGAAAGAAAAAAAAAAAAGCCGAGCGCTAAGTGGGCCGCGTCGGTTGGGCCGGGTCGCCGCGCTAGCTTGCGGGCCGCCGCGCGCGCGCGAAAGAAGAAGCAGCGCTAGCCGCTTAGCCGGGCCGCCCGGGCCGGGCCGGGCGCAGCGCAAGCGCGAGAAGGCCATGGGCCGCGCATGGTTTGGGCCGTTTTGTCCATTTGCATAGTAAAGACTCAAAAGTTCAATTTTCTTTTTCCAGAAACAGTTTTTTAAATGTTTTTGAGTCGATTTTGATGCTAATTTCTGTACAATATTTTATCCAACGATAATTTTGTTCAGAGATTAGTAAAGAGCCTTTTATGTTTCTGGAAAATTGATTATGCAAAGTTAAAGTTTCCGCTGCGTATTTAAAGTTATTATCGTTTTCATTATTAAATTCGAACCAACGAGAGAGTTTAATATTTGAAAATGGATAATTTTACTGCGATTATAATGTTGCTATTATTCGACCAACGTTGATTAATAGCAATATTATGATTTTTGATTAATAGTTGTTGCCCACATTAATTCTATTTCGCCCAATGGTGATTTAGAATTATTGCAAAGTAAATTTTATATTATGTTCTCACCCCATATGAATTGTAATTTCAGGTAGTTCCTCCCTGATGTCTGCCCTGAGAGAGATTCCACCACTGAGGGAAGACAACTACCTTGAGTGGAAGAGGAAGATTGACTTCACTTTTACCATAGCTGAGGTTGACTGGGTGCTCACTGAACCGTGTCCCACAGTGCCTGTGGAACCGGTGCGGGAGGCCAGTGAAAGTGATGAAGCATGGGAGAAAAGAAAGAAAGATCATGGCCCCATCAGGATGGCCTATGATATAAAGCATGCTCGATGGGTCGTTGACAACAAGAAATGTTGTGCTGTCATTGAGAATACAATTGACCCAGCTCTTACGGTGGTCAATTGAAAAGTGTGAAACAGACTATTGCTTACTTTGAGAGGATCAAGAACCGGTTCACTTTGGTTCCTCCAAAGTGTATGCTACCCATTTGTTCGAGCAATTGACAAATGAAAAGTTCAAAGGAGGTAGCATACGTGACCATATTTTGAAAATGAGTCACTTGGCAAATAAGCTAAAAGGAATGGATCCGGAAATACAACCACAGCTCCTTATCCATTTTGTTTTAGCTTCCTTGCCTAGAGAGTATGAGAACTTTGTCATAAACTACTACATGCAGCTCGAGAAATGGGACTTAGACAAGCTCATTGCTCAAAGTGTGTTGATGAGGAGCTCGGGATCAATGGCCAACCCGGTGGCCAGCGAACATGGTCAAAGGGAAGGGCAAAAGGTCCTTCAATGCCCTTCAAGGCTCCCCGGCAAAGAAAGGTCCTATGCGGGGCAAGCCACGGTTTCAAAGAACGGGGCAAGCCACAGTGCACGTGACAACTCATGCCGCACCGTGGTAAGGAGGGGCACAAGAAGACGATCGCCCGATTGGTTGAGAGAGCTCATGAGGAAAAAGGGTGAGAATGTTATTTCATTTGTAAATGAATCTCTCGTATGCAAAGTTTTCAAAGTCAACATGGTTTATTGACTCGGTGCAACTATTCATGTTGCAAATTCTTTACTGAGGGATTCATTTCGACGAGAACTACGCTAAAAGAGAAGAGGCCATTAGCGTTGCGAATGGCGTACATGTGCTACGTAGAGGCAATAGGAGATGTAGCATTAGATTTACCTAATGGCTATAGTCTTACTTTGAGAGATGTTTTTTATGTTCCTACACCGTAGCGCAATTTGATAAGTGTAATAAAGTTGGATGATTCAGGTTTTACCCGTAATTTTGGACATGGCAAATGTGTCATTTGGTTTAATGATATTTGTGTTGGTCTTGCCTTCCGACAAGACGAATTATATATGTTATCGCTATGCGAAAGTGTGAATTCCATATGTAATGTGAATGATAGCGTTTCCTCGTCTACAAATGAGAAAAGAAAAAGAAAGCGAACTACAACGCAACGGCGAAATTATGGCACCGTCGTTTAGGCCATATTTCGAGGGGGAGAATAGAAAGACTAGTAAAGAATGAAATTCTTCCTCCTTTGGAGTTCGCTGAATTAGAGCAATGCATCGATTGCATAAAAGGAAAATATGTAAAGCAAATTAAAAAGAATGCCAAACGAAGCACAGGAATATTAGAGATCATTCACACAGACATATGTGGTCCTTTTCCCGTAAAGAGTGTGGATGGCTATGATTCGTTCATTACATTCACGTACGATTACTCCCGGTTTGGCTATATTTATCCAATTAAAGGAAGAGATGAAGCATTGGATAAATTTAAAATATTTAAGGTCAAGTAGAAAATCAGCATAGTTTAAAGATTAAGCTAGTCCGGTCCGACCGTGGGGGGAGTACTATGGTCGGCATACCCCATATGGTCAAGTTCCCTGGACCTTTCGCAAGGTTCCTCCAGGAAAATGGTATAGTTGCCCAGTATTCCATGCCGGGTGAACCTCAGCAAAATGGAGTGGCTGAAAGGCGTAACCGTACCCTGATGGATATGGTGCGCAGTATGATGAGTTACTCTGATTTACCATTGAGTTTATGGATAGAGGCATTAAAAACCTCCATTCATATTCTCAATAGAGTGCCAAGTAAATCGGTGCCCAAAACACCGTATGAATTATGGACAGGAAGGGTACCTTCACTAGATCACTTCCGTGTGTGGGGGTGTCCTGCTGAGGCTAAAGTCTTTAACCCAAATATTGGGAAACTTGATCCCAAAACAAAGTGAGTTGCCATTTTATTGGCTATCCCGAAAGGTCAAAAGGTTATCGTTTTACCGTCCCGATAGACTCACAAAGTTTGTGGAAACGAGACACGCTATTTTTCTAGAGGATGAAATGATGAGGGGGAGTATGGCTGCTCAAAAATTGATCTTGAAGAGAAGCGGGTGTGTGCACCCAATCCCGTGATTCAGAGCCATTTTTCGAGCTACCTATTGTTCCCGCACCAATAGTGCAAGACACCGTGGAGCAAGAGCTCGTTGTTGTTCCTCCCGTGGTAACAACGAGAGGAAAATGAGGAACCTGTTCATCGAGAGCCCGTTGAAAATGTTGCCACAAATGAGGGGGAGCAACCTCACCCTCCAAATAGTAGATGTGCCAAATGTAGAGGCCCCTAGAAGGTCTCAAAGAGAAAGAAGACCAGCTATCTCCAAGGATATATATGAGTTAAATAATATCACCGAAGAGTATCAAATGGAGGGTGATCCCACCTCATTTGAACAAGCCATGAGAAGCGATCATTCATCCAAGTGGTTTGAAGCCATGGAAGATGAAATGAGATCGATGAGTGCCAACGATGTTTGGGACTTGGAAGAAATTCCCAAAGGAGCCAAAACAAAAGAGGCCGTAAATGGGTCTACAAAATAAAATATGACTCCCAAGGGAACATAGAGAGATTTAAAGCGCGACTTGTGGCTAAAGGTTTCACACAAAGAGAGGGAATTGATTACACCGAGACCTTTTCTCCAGTCTCATGTAAAGATTCTCTCGAATAATAATAATGGCATTGGTGGCACACTATGATTTAGAGTTGCATCGATGGATGTGAAGACGGCATTCCTAAATGGGGATCTTGGAGGAAAATGTATACATGGCACAACCGAAAGGTTTTGTCGTGGAAGGCAAGGAAAAGATGGGATGTCGCCTAAAGAAATCGATTTATGGGTTAAAGCAAGCTTCAAGGCAAAGTGGAACTTGAAGTTTGATAAAACTATAAAGAATTTTGGGTTTAAAGCAAATGTCGAGGACAATTGTGTTTATACAAAGTTTAAGAATGGAAAATACATTTTTCTAGTCCCGTACGTAGATGATATTTTACTTGCAAGTAATGATATGAGTCTGCTACAGGAAACAAAAAGATTTTTGTCCTCAAAGTTTGAGATGAAAGATCTTGGTGAAGCTTCCTATGTTTTGGGCATAGAAATTCACCGTGATAGAAGAAAGGGGGTATTAGGACTGTCTCAAAAGGCATACATTGAAAGGGTCTTGGAGAAATTCCAGATGCATAAATGTAGTCCATCACCCGCACCTATAGTCAAGGGCGATAAGTATGGGGATTTTCGGTGTCCCAAGAATGAGTATGAGCTCAACCAAATGAAAAGTGTGCCATATGCTTCTGCAGTTGGACATTTACGTATGCTCAAGTATGCACACGCCCGACTTAGCTTATGTAACCGGGCCGCTTGGCGTATTCCAAAGTAATCCAGGTGTTGAACACTCGGAAATTGGTAAAGAAAGTTTTGCGATATTTACAAGGTACAAAAGACCCGATGCTAACGTACGGAAGATCCGATTCCCTAAAGATTTTAGGATACTCAGATTCGATTACGCGGGAGATGACAGAAAAAGTCCACATCGGATATGTGTTCACTCTCGCAAAAGGAGCTATATCATGGAAAAGCTCAAAACAAACAGTTACTACAAACTCTACTATGTATGCCGAGTTTGTAGCATGTTATGAGGCATCAAAGGTGTGAATTGGCTAAAGAAATTTATACCCGGTTTAAAAGTGGTCGATGACATCAATGGACCAATGACTCTATACTGTGATAATAATCCAGCTATAGAGTATGCTCACAATAATAGGTCAAGTGGTGCTGCCAAACACATTGACATAAAGTACTATGTTGTGAAAGAGAAAATCCAGGATCATGTTATAAATCTTGAGCACATAAGCACCGAAAAGATGCTCGCGGATCCGCTACAAAAGGCTTGCCACCCAAAGTGTTCGTTGAACACGTAGCCGGCATGGGTTTAAGGCGAAGCCTATGATTCCTGGATAATAATAAGGGCCCAAAGATAAAGTATTTATTTATTTCAAACCGAGATGTGTATTGTATTTTGTGAAATCCAACGGTAATAGACCGTGACGATGAAACATGTTCTATGCACAAATCGAGGTGGAATAAGTAAAATGAAAAGGTTAAAGTGAAAGAGTATAAGTTAAAGATGAGATCAAGGGGGAGAATGTTAGGATGATCTCAATCCCGAGTTGGGCCCAACGGCCCAACTCGGGACCCTTGACCCACGCGCCCGATCGGGGGCGCAGCCCACTATGGCTGGAGGGCCCTGTCACCGCGCTATAAAAGGAAGGTGGGGGCCGGCGGCTCAAGGCACGAGGTTCGCCTTGAGCTCACCGCACCCACCGACAAACCCTAAACCCGATCCTAGGGCGCAGCCCTGACGGAAGCACCTCCGCCCGCCGTCACATGCACCGCGCCATCGACGACTTCATCGCGCCCGCTTCACTCGTCTCTGCATCGACGACATGGCCGACGGCAGCAGCAGCGGCGCCGCCGGATATTCCTCCACTGCCCCCGTGAAGGCCCCTGGTAAAGCCTTTCCGACTTATCCTCTTTCTCTCTACCTCTCTGCCTACCAATCCCCAAAGGTGTACCCACCTAGATGTCACTGCTAGATTGATCCTAGGGTTCTAACAGAAACTACAATTTCGTATATGATGTTTTTGTCGTGAAAAGTTTTCAAAATGTGTTTAGACATCAATTATAATGTTTTGAGAATTTTCTAGACTGTTTTCTATTTTATAATCTAATTATTAAAGATTCCATTGATAATTTCAGGAGCTTAAAATATTTTGTTTTCCTAGCATTTTTTAGAGGCTTAGACATTTCTGTGGTTTATTTAAAAAAATATAATACCAGATTTGTTTTTGAATCAACTAAAAAATAATGACGGACTCAAAACCACTTCCATTTAACTGTGGTCGAAGGTAACTGTCAAAAAGGTTCAACTCTTTTTTCTTAATTAAGAGACAAAATTGTATTGAAACAATAAAAAGGAGTTTATCGTTAAATGAATGCACCAGAGAAAGCTCTGCCTCCGATTTAGGTTCGGCGAAGCAACAATGCAAGACCAGTTTCTAGTTTTTTATTGTAATGCAAATGTTTGTTTGGTTGTTATGCAGAATAGGTAATTTTTGCTATGGACTACTACTCTATGTAACACATGTTTCGTGACTAACTAGAAATATAGGCGCGTCGTTGGCGCGCCAATATCTCATGTGTATGACCTTTGGTTTTATCTTGGGTAAAGTTTATGCAGATATATGATTTAAAGAAAGATGATGTCCAGCAATAGTAGGAGGCTTAAAAAAAGGACACAAAGCAATATTATATAAGAAACAATTCCGTGGAGATGAAATCTTCATTTTGGTTTTGACCTTAGCCCAATTTTTTTATGTCTTTCTTAATTTTTTTGGGAGCTCCTTTATCCGTTGGAAAAAATGTGTTCCAACTTGATTGTCATATGTCATATCATCATAAAATTATTGATCTGAAAGAGATAAAATTGAAAATTATTCTTCTTTTTTGAATGATGATAAAGAATAGAAAATTAGAAAAAAAGAATTTGAATACATGGGGTTTTATTTTAGAATATTTTTGGTGCAAGAACTACATGATTCGGAGTTAGGATGGACGCGTTATAAACTTCTTAAGTTTTTAGGCAAAACGCGAATGTGAGGAATTTGAAAATTATTTTAGTATTTTTTGGATGAAACGAAGTGGTGGAAAATATTTGGGTAGCTTGTAGAATGTTTGTAGTTTATTTATAAAATTTTTTGGAAGGGAAAGAGTTTACTTTGATCTTTTTGGGTACGATTCTCATGTGCGCATAGCAATGTCTAGATGAACAGTGCATGCGACAACGACCTACGGTATGGCTCGACTCGTCCGATCACAATCCAATGGCTGATGATTTCCAGGCGACGTGGGCAGGCTCAGATGCGCGAGCTTGGACCTTTCGTATGGTAAAGATGTTTCAGCTAGCTAGGAAATAGGACTGCTCCTATTGCTACATTAACTTTTGTCAAGACCACCCAAAAAAAAGCTGCTAACCAGTTCATTTGTGCTTAGAAATCAAGTAAACATTGGTATCAAAAACAAAAAGGAAATCAAGTAAACGTTCCCCTATAAGAAAATCTAATGAGTTCTGGGGACACGTCAATAATCTTCATCGTTAATGGGTCTCAAGTGAAAATTGGATGTCATGTCCTTGTGTGTGCCATTGATCTATGGACGCGACATTGTACAGAACAGAGTTGTTCAGTTGTTGTATACATTGTTATAGCGGCAGGGTGGTCGATCAGTAGCCCTTGGACAGGGTGGCGAGGACCCACGGGCAGAGTGCGGACACGCAGAGCTCCGGCGTCACGTAGTAGCCGCCCAGGCCGCCGCACACGTCGTCCAGCGCCGTGGTTGCCCCGACGGCGGCGACGAAGCTGACGACGGTGATGATGGCCACGGTGAGGACGAGGAAAGCAGGGATGCTATGCTTTATCGACCGGCCGGTGATCTGTGTGTCTTGCTTCCTTTGTGTCTGCGAGTGTTTGTGTGTCACAAGATCTCTATGATTTTGAAGGTGGATCTGACGGGATGCCATGCGTTTGGTGTGCATGTATGCATTGTTGTCTCCGTGGGATCCGTTCAATCTGCAGTCTTTTGTGTTTCTTCTTTTGCCACCATCTTTTCTTTGCAAAGTGTTCTAAGAGTATGCTAATGGACTGGTGCAATTCAGTACTTCACAATTGCTAATATCTGATACTCACAAAAAAATTGGTAATATCTGATATTGGCGATCATTGATTCCCAATTGGCAGGTGCTGGATACATAAGACTGAAAATGGAATCAAGTACTAGTAATTGTTAAAGCACTGCCAGATGTGAATTTGAATAAAGAGATTTGGTGGAAGGAGCTTCCAAGTCAGATTATTTCGATGGAAAATCTCAACCTTCCTCGTATGTATAATTCATATATAAATAAAATTAAAAAAAAAAATCTTGTGGCCGGTCCTTGTGAACAATATTCAATCTGCAGACCAACTGAAGAAGAGGAACAGAGCAGACAGGATGGGTTAGTCGTACTCTGCTTGTAGCATTTTTTTTTTTAATTCTGAGGTTATCTATAGGCTTCATCGACATTCGGCACTAAAATAGCGATCGAGAAGTTTTTGGGAAGCCAGCTGACATGTGTTTTTTTTTTTTTTTTTTTTGACAAGATCTGGTAAGAGCTGCTGAATGGCAACATCACTTCACTGTACGGCTACGACGCAACAAAGAACACAGAAATCAGTGGTTGATTGCACTACTGATTGGACACAAGAAGCACCAGCTTCCACATCACCGTCACGGCAGTGCGCACGCCACGCCCACGCAGGAACAGCACGAGTGGAATGGCATGGCATGGCGCGCCGCCGGAGGCCGTAGAGCCGAGCCGGGCCTAGGTGACTAAGGTGAGCTTGTTGAGGAGCGCGGTGGCCATGGTGGAAAGCTGTTCAAACTCGCGGTTAGCACCAGCCATCCCTGCCTTAGCATTAGCCGTCGCGGATCCCTCGCCCTCGAGCGCGGCGTCGCACCCGATCCCGGCCTGCCCCGTGAGCGGCAGAAGCGCGCGCGCGGCGCCCCAGGCTTTCGCCGCCGCGTACCCGCGCATCAGCCGCAGCGCCGGCACCGACGCGGTCCCGTACAGGATGCCGCACGCCTCCAGCGCGTCCCGCGCGTCGGCGTCCGCGTCGCCCTCGGCGACGCGCCGCGCCAGCCCCGCCGCGGCGTCGCGCGCCGAGGCGCCGCTCGCCGCCGCCAGGTCCGCGGCCATCAGGAGGTGGCCGTGCGTGTCCGCGGCGGCGGCGCCAGGGACGGCACCCAGCCGGGATGTGCAGAAGGACGCGTCCACGAAGTCCCGGATCGCGTCGCACGACTCGGCCACGCTGTCCGCCGCCGCGACGCCGTAGAAGCAGAGCGCGGCGGCGGCCACGGCGAGGAGCGTGGTCCTGCCCATGGCTTTTGCTTGTTGGTGGGCGTTTGCTGTGCGCCTGTGCGACCTGCAGCTGCAAGCATGGTTTGTGGGTGGGTGTTTATCAATGCACGGCGCAGAGTGGGGGTAGAGGGTAGGTGAGCAGTGAGCTAATCAATGCCAGCACGCGACGCCTGCGTGCATCGTCACCGAAGCTCACCGCAGTCACGGTGGCCGTTTGGAGGTTGAACTAACAATGAATGCATGCGTCGTCGTCTTCCTCGGGTCTGTCTCAGCTTTTCTGGTATTTTTAGAATCTACCTTCGTCGTGAGATCTACTAGCGGTAAAAACTAAAAACACGTTCACGAGGATTCAGCAAAAATCCATCCATTTCTTGGTTAGGTTCAGGAGACAGGGACAGGAGATCAGATCGATGAAGTGCAAACTGAATCACAGAGAAAACCCAAGCACCATGCAGTTAATGAATCGATGGATACGACAGGACGATACGAGCAGCAGATTGATTATTACAGCGACCTTCGTTCAGACTACAGACTACAGCGGACCATCAGTCCGCGGACATGGAGGCGACGACGGCGTGCGCGACGAATGCCATATCAGCGAAGCCGCCGTTCTCGCGCGGCAGCGCGTTGGCCGCGTCGCCGGCCATGCCCTCGCACCCGGCCGCGACGTACTGCGCCGCCTGCAGCACCTCCCGCGCGCCGTGGTACCGCCCGGCCGCCACGGCGCGCGCCGCCCACCGCAGCGCCGGCACCGCGCCCGCGTACAGCTGCAGGCACGACCGTGCGGCCGCCGCGTCCACCGCGGTTGCGGTGGCGTTGCCGGCGCTGGTGGTGGAGGAAGAGGAGGAGAAGACGGCCTGGATGCTGTCCCTGGCCGCCGTGGCGTTGTCGGACGCCAGCCGGGCCGCGAGCGCCGCCACGGCGGGCGCGTCCCGCGCGGCGCGGCAGGGGGACGACGTGGAGGTGCAGAGAGCGGAGAGGCAGAGGGAGGGCGTCACGTAGTAGCTGCCCAGCCGACCGCACACCTGGTCCAGCGCCGGGGCAGGGGCTGGTGCCGACGCCGACGTCGTCGCCGAAGCCTCGGCTGTGGCGGCGACGGCCGAGACGGCGAGGAAGATGAGGAGGATGAGGAGGACCGGAGAGCGGGAAGAGGACGACCCGGGTGCCATTGCTCCGCTGCTCGTCGTCTCCGGTTTGGTGTTGTACTGACAGCGGGCTAGCGCAGGCGCCAGTCAGTCACAGCACAGGGTCGGGAGAGTGATGGCGTGCCGCCGTGCATGCATTTAGTGCGGGAGCATGCATCGCGCGGGGCCGCGGGAGCTGGTTTTTCTGGGTCTGGCCGATCAGATCATGATGATGATCCGCCGCACTGGCACGTTCTGGTGTCCGTTGCGTTCCGTGCTTCTTCGATCTCAACGGCCGGCTGATGTGGTAGCAGGTGGGGGCAACTCCCATGAGAAAGGCACCTACTCGTACTCGTACTCGCGTCTGTCTCAACGGTCGCTCAACTCCATGTCGCAAACAATCTGCAGTGAAAAAAAAACTGTAGTGCACACATCGTCAAGCCGGAACCGTGGAAAGGAGAAACACGGGCTCCCCAACGCGGACGGCGGACACAGCGTCAGCTCACACCGATGGGGAGGAAGTAAATGAAAGTGCCACAGCTGCTCCACAGTGGAGTGCCACACTGCTCCGTTGGTCGCCCTGCCATTGTTCTTTTTTTCCACGGAACATTGACCATGTCTCGTAGTCGTAATGAACGATGTCATCACTCATTCATCAGCTAGCAGCACCGCCGGCACACACGTCCGGTCGCTTTCATTGTTCCATTGTGTTGGCTCAACAAATATAGAGAGATGTGACGTCTGATGGAGCAGAGCGGAGCGTAGTACGCGCAAGTGAATCAACTTTAGCTAGCTGACTAGTATCGCAGTCTGTCCGAAAATTTGGTTACTATTGCGGTCTCTCCCAAGATTTGGTTGGCCAGCTGTTGCCTTGTACTACCGGATCAAAGAAATTCAGGTACGACTTCTCTACAAGAAAACATTTTCTGTATGAATGACTTGGCAGTACTGTGATTCCTAAAAAAAATAGAAATTAAAATCCTAGCAATCAGAAACGGCATCCACAATCAAGAATAATTAATGTACTTAGAAAAAGACTAGCACAGTAAAGCAAAAGGATCTCAGAATTGTGCTAGGTCGTAGCTAACGAAATTATGAAATACGGTACTTAAAATCGCCTCCCATCGCCTCCCATCGCCTCCATAAATTATTGATTTTGTTAGAAAAGGGTATTCTAGTCATTGCATAAACTATCACACCCCTCCACACCCCCATTGTCAAAAAAGAAAAAAAGAAAATAAAACTCTACACCCGGTCCCTCCTCCCCAATCTACACGACCGACCCGATCTAGACTGCCCTCACGCCGCCGCCGCTGCCGTCCCCGCCCCGCACCGCCGCCGCCGCCGTCCTCGCTTCGCGCCGGCCTGCCCTCGCCACGCGCCGCCAAGCTCTCGTCGCCAAGCCAGCGGCGGCGCGGCCGCGGCATCGGCGGAAGGCGGCACAGCCACCGTCATCGCGTAGCGCTTGGCCTCCAGCTCCGCATTCCCGCCCGCCCTGAGCCGCCGCTGGGTCGACCTTGCCCACCCTGGGCCGCCACCACGGCCCGTCGATCTCGTCGCCACCGCCACGAGGTAAACTCAGATCGCTCCCCCTTCATTGCATGGTTGTCTTGAACCACCGTTTGGTCCTGAACTGAACCTTTCATGTTCAATTTGATTAGCATGGCTGTCTTCAGTACATGTTATTTTTTCTTTCTAAAATGTACTGGCAGTGTACGTTCATCTTGTATTAGGAAGACCAAATAAGGTGTTCTGTACAATGATCCATGGGTGATGAAGCTATTTGCAAGCACAGATGCATGCTTAGTGAAGAGTAGATCCAACTGTGAACTGCCCAAAAGGATTATAAACACTTACTAGTTTGGAAATGCATCTGCTATTCTTTTGGCGCTGATGCAGTAGTAGTTAGTAATATGCATGCCCTGATGCATGTGAAAGTAAAACAATTGTGTGACAATGCTAATGCAGTATATGGCCTAGAACAGAAAGGCAGCTTAAGTTGAGGTTTCTGAATATTTGAGGCAGTATGTTCCTATTCTTTTGGCACTGAACAAATTTAATAATGTTCTATGTGTGATAGGTTGCTTGTGCCATGAAATAGTATTGTCATGCATTGCAAATTAATTATCAGTTTTTCTTAGTTTTTTTTGCTTTCTTCAATACTTTCATGACTGTTATCCATGCTTTTGTACTAGGTAAGATGCTAGATCTGATCATCATTGTGTGAAGCCAAAAGGGCCAATTAAGGGGACTAGGCTTTTTCACTAGGGGTTTGTTGGAGTACTTGATCCTGAGCACTTGTTTCTGGGCTGCGAAGCTACTACATCTAGAACATTTTTGTACTGCTGAGGTTATGAATGAATACAATGAGCCTAATCCTGCAACATTGTACAATGAGCCCCCTTTTTTCTGTGATCCATGAACCGTGAAATGACATTGATATACAGATTGTGGTCGTGGATAGCATATTTGTAATCATGTCTGAATGGATGCACCGATAGCCTGGAATGCTACTTATCAGTTATCACACACATAGACAGACAGACAGTTTTACACGATGTTGTCTCTTAGATGGATTTATAACAATTGTATTTGTATGTACTGATCCATCTATATCTTCTTCCAGAGGTGAGAGGGAAATCTGCAGCAACCAATGGAACGAAGAGCTACTGAAGCCCTGAATTCTCTGTCCTGAGTTTTGACTATGTTAAGTGATAAACCATTCTTCTGCTTATTGAGAAACTTTGATCTGAAATGGATGTATGGTTGGGCCCTGAAAAATTTTTAGCCATAGATTAAAAAATATATATGGTTGATCTGAAGCCCTGAAAAATTTATAAAAAAACTAGGAGTTAGTACGAGAGAGAAAAAAACCCTAGTTTCAAGTTTTAGCCATAGATTAAAAACAATCCATGAAAAAAAATAGCGGGCTATCAAAAATAGCAGCGGATGTTTCTGGCAGCTATGCGCCGCTATAGCGCCGCTATAGCCCCGCTATAGCGGCCGCTATACGCCGTAGCGTCAGCTGGATGGCGCCGCTATTGCGCCGCTATAGCGCCGCTATTTATATACACAGAGGCAACAGATTAAAATGATGAAATAAAAATATAAAATCTCACAAGTCACAACTCACAACCCATGATTTCAAAAACAAAAGGCATAAAGACATAAACCCATGATTTTGGGCTCAATTTGGGCCCAAAATCGAATTAAGGTATAGCGGGGAAATAGCGCCGCTATACCGCTATTTGCCAATAGCGGCGCTATAGCGCGCTATAGCGCCAATAGCGCGAATAGCGGCAAAATGAGTAATAGCGTCGCGGCGTTTCAAATAGCCCGCTATAGCGCCGCTATAGCGGAGAAATAGCCCGCTATTTTTTTCATGGAAAAAAATAGAGTTTTTCAATAATTTGCAATTAATCTATTTTGGGCTACTTTCTCGTCCCTCCTCCCCCTATGCTTGGGCCAATGGCCCACTTGGCCCGATGGCTGCTTAGCATGGCAGGCTGCAAGCGCCAACATGTTCTCAATGTTAGTCCCACCTCGCTTAGACATATAGGAGAGACAGGGTCAATGGTTTATATAATAACATCCAAACGCACAACTTCTTGTGTTGCTTGCCTCCATTTGGTTGGACATAGTTTGATAATATGGTGCTCCAAGGCAAGGTCGAAAATATGAAAATGAAGATTGCGGACCTAGAAAAGACGTTGGACGCCACGTCTACGATGGTCCAAGATCTAAAAACGTAGGTCGATGTTCACGATCTTGAGGCCAAGATTGAAGCCAAGAAAAGGGATATGAAGGACCTCGAAGATACGTTGGACGCCTCGTTCGTGGAAATCCAGAATCACACAGATGAAGTCTTGGCCGAAATGGCCGAGCTTTACTGAACTCTTGTTAAATTCTTCTTGTAAAAGGTCTTAGAAGTAATGCCTAGAAGTATTGTCTAGTTCAAGTAACATTTGTCGTTGGATTTACTGAACTCTTGTTAAATGCTTTTTAATTCAATGATGTGAACTTCTTGTGTATTTGAGATAAAATGATGAATGCGACCAAGATCTTATTCAGTACAAAAGCCAAGCCTGAACGTATCAACATGTATGCCTTTGTACAACATATTCTGATTCTTACCCCAATTCAAGGATAAGCTAACATAATGCACACAGAGATAACACAAGTTCAGTAGCTGTGACATCTTGGCACTGAGCTGAAACACACCCATCCGAGTTGACTTTGATGACACCCTGCAGCAGTTTTTGCCAACATCTTCTCTGACGAAAATCTGGCAACACTGGCTAACTGTGCTTGTTAACTGTGCTTGTTTCTGTCGATCAGCAAGTGCGGCAGCAAGAAAAGAAAGATTAGAGAACACAAAGAACATTCAGATAAGAAATCGATGGAAGTACTCCACAAGTGCTATTTCTGAATGATTTTAGCAGAACTAAATAAGCACTATAAGCCATTTTACAAATGTGAATTTCATGTCATGACCATATTGAACAGACACCTGAATATTCACAAACCAAGCCTTTCTACTAGGATTACTACATTCAGAAACATCATGGAACTTTAGAGAACAGCCAGAGGAAAAACAAGTTGTAGCAATCCTTATTCACTTTATTTGCAGGCTAACAAGTAAGTTCAGACTACTAAGAACTGTTAATTCGTCCAAGTTAACCACTTCTGTTTGCTACTGTGTGCGCATCCAATCGTATTGAAGGATCCCTCATCTCATAACAATTAACAAGAATATCTGGCTGTCCATCATACATTCAGTCATGTGATTATGTGAATACAGGAGGGCCCAAGCTAGTTCCTATCAGAGCAGGCCAGTGTTTGCATACGACAGACAGATGTATGATCCTGACATTAGCACCGAATTAAGCTACGCAAACAAGATGCCACCATATAGAATCAGTAGCCCGACCTCACCCGCCATGAGCCGCCGTACCGGCCTCCCTGTACAGCCGTGCCGTCGCTGAAGGTTGCCGATCCCGTTGACTGGGAGCCGCATCGCCTGGGACCCGTCGGTAGAGAGGAGGTAGGGGACGGAGGGCAGGAGGAGGGTGATGACCGTGAGCGGCGGCTCCGTGCAGTGATGGAACGGCCGGCGCGGCAGTGAAACCTAGAACTAGATGACGTTTTTTTTAGAAAAAAAATAGCAACAACATATTCGTCTAACTATAGTACTTCTCCTAACTATATTACTCCCCATATAAATTTTGCATTTATAAAGTTACCTTAATACCTTTGATTAGAAAAAAGAACTACAAAAACGCAATTTGCCATCCTTTATTTGGCATCGCCTCCCCCCTCAGTTTTGGAGGCGATGGGAAGCGATTTAGCGCTGAAAGGTCCTAGATGGCTAGAGGGGGGGTGAATAGCCTATAAAAATTTCTACAAACTCACTAAGCAAACTTCGTTTGAAACACAAACGGCGGAAAGCAAGTTATGCTTAGCCTACTAGGTGTTGCAAGCCTCCTATCCAAACAATTCTAATAGGTAATCACTAGCACAAACAATAGCTACTACTAGTGATCAAGAGTTCTACCCACGGGATTTAATCTACACAAGGAGTGGTTCCCAACCGACCACACAAGCAATTCTACCCACGGGATTTAGTCTACACAAGATGTGGTTCCCGACCGACCACGCAAGCAATTCTACTTTGCAAGAATGTAAACAAAGTAATGCAAGAGAGGATGAGACTTGTTATACCGACGCGTCGAGTCGAGGTTGCCAATCACCAAGAAGATGAACAATCAATCACAATCGGCAACACACAAAGGATGATGACCAATCACCGGGAGACAAGATGAACACAATGATTTATCCCCGGATGTTCACTTGGGCACCGCCAAGCTACGTCACCCGTTGTGTCGATCAACACCTAGATGGTCCTTTGGTGTGACCCTCAAGCCACTTGCCCCGCAAGGCACTTCCCCGCAAGGAAACCACAAGGCACCACTCTCAAGCGTGATACTCAATGACACGCGCAATCCAATAGAGTTACTCTTCGCGATCCCCACGAGGTGAGCACAAGAACCTCTCACAAATCAACCGAGGTGGCCAAGAACAATCACCTTCTCTTGCCAACGCCTCCAACAATCTCCAAGCCGGCTAGGAGCGGTACTCTCCAAGAGTAACAAGAAATCCACCGGCGAAACCACCCACAAGTGCCACTAGATGCCCTCAAGCAATGCAATGCACTAGGTGATTCACTCAATCTCTCTTAGGATGAACAACCAAGCAAGGGAGAAGAGTGGGAGAGAGTCTCTTAGCTCAAAGAATGCACAAGGGATGAGAAATGGCCAAGAGACCTCCCCAAGGGCCGGCCACCTTCTATTTATAACCCCTCAAACAAATGTGACCGTTACCCCCTCGGGAGGCCGAGCAGCACGCGCCGGACGCGTCTGCCGCAAACCGCCGGACGCGTCCGGCGCTTCTTCCTCGCGCGCGGCCCGAGCCGACCGTTGGCGCCGCGGCCAACCGCGCGTCGCCACGTGGGCGTCCGGCGCTGCGTCCGGCGCACGCCACAGCGCGTCCGGCGCCCGCGTCCGCTCGCAACGCCGAGCTCTGGAACTTTCTGTTCCGAGTCCGGCGTGCGCCGGACGCGGCACCCGCGCGTCCGCCGCCTTGAGCCGAGCCACCAGCATCGCGCCGTCTTCCACAGAGCGCCAGACGCTGCACAGGAACCACGCCGCGTCCGGCGCGCGCGTCCGACCCGCGTCCGGCGCGACGCCCGGCCGAACGGTCGAAAACCAGAAACTTTCTGGTCGGCGTCCGCCGCTCGCCGGACGCGTCAGCCCAGCGTCCGGCGCCTCTGCCAGGCGCAGCCTCCGTCTTTTCGTCGCCGTGTCGTGACACCAACTTCTCCAATCATGCTATCCAACAAGTATACCAACTTGATCATCAGAGATAGCATGATTTCAACCAAATTTTGCATCCGGCGCAATAGAAAATATGCATCCATTTTTCCCAAAAACGCCGAATCCCGCCGAGCCAGGCTCGGCGGGAGGAAGAGAGGGACCCAAACCCATCTCTACCCTGCAAACCACAGCGCGTCCAAACCCTACCTTTGTAAATGTGCCAACACCACCAAGTGTACATCTCCATGTGCTTGTGTGTTAGCTTTTCACAATCATTTCCCAAAGGTTAGGTTAGCTCACTAGGCCCTACATGCAATGCACTTCATGAATTCACCTAGTGGCACCCGTGCGTCGAATAGCCGATAAGACTTCCCCTCTTAATAGTGCGGCTATCGATCCTAAACCACTCACACCCTCTATGGTGTCTTGAGTGCAAAACAAAATGGCCCTATCGGTTATACCTTTGCCTTGAGCCCATTTCGTTCCTCCAAATGATATGAATGCTTCACACCATCATGTGACCGTCTCGATCCATCGACCTCGACTTCACTTGCCCTTCACCGTGCATCGGTCCATCGGCGCCTAGTCTTGCCCGAGCTTCACCATCGCATGGTCCTTCACTCCGAAGCCTCGACTAGCCTTTCACCTTCAACACCGGTCCATGGAGCCAAGCATCGTCTTGATCTTCATCTTTGATCACATGACATGTGTCATGCTTCATATGCAATAAGCTCATCATGTGGACAACCTTTCTCTAAATCAACCACTTAGATAAACAAGGTTAGTTCTAGGTTTCATCAATTAGCCAAAACCAAACTAAGGACTTTCAAGCGCATATGGTCCACCGGTCATAGACACAATAATCGCCTTCCATCGCTTCCCTCCCATCGCCTCCCATTGCTTTTGGCCTTTCTGGCCGTTGGATCGGTCGCTATGAGCCGTCGAAATTCTCCACAAGTATTGTAAAATATCTCAAAAAAAAACCCCCTTTTACTGACCGCGAAAGAAGCCATACGTGAGTGAGTGTCAAGAATTTTCCCCTGGGAAAGGGAAGGTAGCTACAACGATATACAGTAGCAGATAGTGACCGGAGGCAACAAAATGACATCTATATATACTAAACCAAGGTTTATGAGGCGAAATAAACATTATTAGATTAGTTATACAGTGTATTTTTTTTTTGTCAAACTTGTTTTAGACACAATTTTTGATATTATGAATTCTTACTTCTCGTGTGGTCAACTATACTAAACAAATGTTTATGATGCAAAATAAGCATTATTACATTAATTATATGTTTTTTTTATCAAACTTGCTTGAGACTTAGTTTTTGATATTATCTTCTGTAATTTCTAACAGACTTAATTTCTGGCGATTTACCAATCTGTGAATTTTAAAAAACTGACCTTGTTCTAACAAATCCGGGGAAGTATATACGGTAATGCTATCAATCGTACGTCCTACGTGTAGGACGGTAAAATTTGGTGGGCTTTTCACCCAGCGGCCCAGCTCCCTGGCCCAGATCCCCCACTCGTGTCCTAGCATCATTTCTTCCCTCCTCGCATCGCGTCATTCCCAATCGCCAGTCCTCGCCGCCGATTCAGCGCCGCGCCTCGCGGGGGCCGTCTGCACTGCGCCATCTGCTCGCCTCGCCGGCTCCACCGCGGGCACGCTGCAACACCGCGTCGGCAGCCTCCACCGGTTCCCTTCTCCCCTATCCCTCCGGAAGCGGGGGCCGTCTGCTCGCCTCGCCGGCCTCCGCCGCGGGCGCGCGGCTGCACCGCACCGGCAACCTCCACCGGTTCCCTTCTCCCCTATCCCTCCTGCATTTCAAGCTCGCCGTGCTTCCCAACCCTAGCGTCCACTCCATCCACTGCCTCGCCGCGGCGCTGTCCGCGCCGGATTGTGCGACTTGCCTCCGCTCCGCCGTGAGCCAGATGGATGCCTCCTGCGGCCACAGCGTCGGCGCCAGGGCCGTGTTCGTCCACTGCAGCATGCGCTACGAGCAGTACGTATTCGTGGATTAATAATTACTAGTGGTAGTGAGTTGATTCGTACTAGCGCCTTTCGATTTGGCCGGCCGGCTCCATCTGTTTAATCTACCATATTGTCCAACAATTGTCCTTAGCTTGTTGATTAGCACGCAGGCACAATTCGTCTCTAAGCTCTTGTAATGGTGTTGGCCAAAATGTATGTTCGTGCGCAGGTGCTTCTGGAATTTCGTTCATGCCGTTCGCCGCTAGGCGGCAGTGGTTTTTGTGCTCACGCCGATTCCTGCCTCTCAAACCGTCATCAGTGTTGCTTTGTTGGTGATGCATACCCGATCGTCTGAGATCGTGTGGCAGCGAGGAAGATGTCCAATAGCAAGGCCTGCAATATGAAGAACATTGAGTAAGGACAAGCCTCTTCGAGCAAATTACCAGAAGAACATCTCTGTGAAGACATCTCCAATGAAGATGAATGTTCCCAGAGAGCAAGGTATGCCCAGTTATTTTTCCAAATTTGTAGTTAGCAATGGCTGCTTTTTCATTTTTGGCTGGAAGTAACTAGTACCTAGATTGGTTTAGAGTTAGTTACTACAATTATCATTTTCTGGCATGCAATTGCAGTCTATTTTTCCCATGTTGTAGTTTCCCTCAAGTTAGTTGCAGAAGTAGCCAGTCCTGCCCCTGTCCTAGTACTCAATTTTTACTTGTTGATTGTTTCTTTTGAAACTATAGTATCGAGTAATTGTTGCTGGTGATCGTGTAGTTTTAGGCCCTGCCATGCATGTATGTCATTGGTTTTCCACCAAGATATCTGGATTCATCTAATTTTCATCACCGTACAACTTGTTACGTTATGCTAGATCTGTTTTAGACATGATATCTGTATTGTTGATTGTCATGTCCTTGTTATGGAATAATTTTCATTTTTTCAGCTTGTTGATTGTCTTGTCCTTTGTTGATTGTTACTAATTAGATCTGTTTCAGCATGATATCTCCATTGTTTCACCATGGTGCCTATATATTTGCATGGTATCTCCATTGTTGCTTTTCTCAATTGTTTCACTAGTGTTTTCAATTTTGTTTCATTAGTTGTCCTTTCCATGGTGCCATAAGCTTTGTTTCCGCCTTTCCATGTTGCAATAGCTTTTTTCCCCTCTTTTTTTGCAGCCAGGGTGCGGGGCTAGCAGCAGGTGTGCTTGGGGGCGGCGGCAAGGCCGGAGCCGAGGTGCCGGGGAGGGTGGGGGGCATTTCCCTTGCTGCGATTGGGGCCGGCGGCGAGGTCGGAGGCGGGGTGTGGGGGGGGGGGTGGACTGTTTTCTTGTTCGGGTGGAGGCGGGGAGGGTTGTTTTCGTGTTCGGGGGAGGCGGGAGAACGGGGAGAGCGTCCAACATAGGATGTCCGAGTGCTTGATTTTCCCATTTCTTTGCTAGCGAAGTTTGTTGCATTTGTTATGAAGAACATTGATCCTTAGTTGAGAGAGTTTCAGATAAAAAGAAGATTATTCCATTTGACAATCAACTCATTTGGAATATTCTTGAGGTGCCTAGTGGAGGAGAGCCTTTGTCCTGTTAATTATTAGTGCTATTGCAATAGCTGTTGCTGATCAGATTCATTGGTACTATCTCAAGTATTGCATTAGCTATACACATGTTTTATTAGATATGCTTTCATATAATTTGGCTCAGGGGCATCTTTTTTCTGTCTGTCCAGGACTCCAAGGACATGTGCTGGAGTACAGGAAGCACGCTGCTGCACTACTACTCCTATCACAACACAATTTTGTCAAGCTAGATGAATTTGTGGAGATGTATGATCGTGCCATGAAGACTTGATCAACCTGCTGCTATAGTAAATTTAGGTTGTGTCAATAGAGAACGATGTTCGTTCAATGGAACAGTAGTTGTGTCCTTTGTAATATATGGAGTGGAGTCCTCTTACGATTTGTGGCAAAACTTGTATCCTTTTTGTTACTTGTCACGATACCCTGGAGACATCCTAGCATGAATGTTGATCTACTTTTGCAAGCAACCATAATTATATTACTTGTCCAATGCTTTGTGCATTGTGGTCATATTTTCTAATGTTATCCAATATTCTGTGACAATGGTGTGGATGTCTACTGTTTTTTGTTTTCGATAGTCACTTTTTTGTGATGTAATTATATCTGAAATTCTATTGTTTTCATTTTAGAGCATCCTAGTTGCAATAGCAGTGAATCTTTTGTTGTTTTTTCATGCTCACATTTAACAAATGTTACAAGTTTTTTCTCGGATGGTTTCATTCTAATATTTTTAGGTGTGAAAGTAGTATATTTATGTTGTTTCATTAAGAGCAATTTAGTTGTAACAGTTGCCAGTCCTGGCTGTTTTCATTCTAATATTTCAGATGTTAAAGTAGTACATTTATGTTGTTTGACTAAGAGGTTTTTAGCTGTAATAGTTGCCAGCCCTGGCTGTTTTATTATACAATTCCTAGATGTAACAATGATAAAACCATGTTGTTTCACTAAGAGAAATTCAGTTGTAACAGTTGTCAGCCCTTATTGTTTTATTATACCATTGCCAAATGTAACAGTGGGGAAAACCCTGCTCTTTCACTAAGAGGAATTCAGTTGTAACAATTGCCATCTCCTGTTGTTTTATTATACCATTCCCAGATGTAACATTGGGGAAAACCATGCTGTTTCATGACCACATTTTGAAAATAATGAGCTGATTCAAGTACTAACAAAAGAGCTAATAAATTAAATATCACTGAAAATGTTTTTACACTTCATCATTGTGTGTTTTTTGTTCACACTATCATCACATGCAGTTGTCTTTTTTGCTACATATAAGAGCACCAACTAATTGTATAGTAAAATGCTATAAATTACATTAAAAATGAATAAGAGCTTTTTACTAGACTAGAGCCACAATTTCTGGAGGGTTCTTCACCATGGGGGTGTTGACCGTCCTTTTTTCTTGCTGTACTTGGCGATCTTGGCATTTCATTTATCTGCACATTTGCTTTACTTCTTGCTGCCTTAACATATTTATAAACCTTGTCTATTCCTTTTGAAGCAATGTTGTACTCGTCAGGAACAAAACAAACATCTGTAGCCAGCCCACTCATTTTTTTGCACAATGCATTATATCCGAGCTTGTTGGCAGCAGGGACACCAAAACAAGCTTTAGGTGTTAAGTAATTTTCACCGCTCTTTTCCTGATATGTCCCTGCATATCAATGTTGCAAAAAAAAGGTTTAAGCATTCCACACATATATGCATCCTCCTCAAAGCACACATATGCATCCTTTATCTCAAATCAAACTGTTGAAACGGTGCTTCACGTAGTAAAACATTCTCACCTCAGCAACAACCATTCTGCGACTGCCTTTGTTATTGATTGAACTTACTGCACTTTGCGGTATTCCAACAAACCGTCCCTATCACATGCTGCTACTACTATTCACACCCTACATATATATACCCCATGGTGGTGCAAAAGTGTATAAGTTCAAGTTTCCAGATATTTGTAATTCTATGTGTTCATTCTATACAGACATCAAAGGCAATCAATTCTATGTTTCACTTGGAGGATTTCAGTTCCGGCAGTAGTAAGTACTTAGATGTTTTAATTCACAAGGACATATTCACAGGCATTGCTGCAATGTTCAACAAGCTATATAACTGCCCTGCAATGTTCAGCAAGCTATACTACTGCTATATTTTTTAGCATGTGGATCAAACAAAACACCCATAACAACAAATAACTAACAATGGCACACAATCTAATACATCCAGAATTCACCAACATCTACATGTTTCACAACCACATGATAATATGCATACAGTTTGTATGTTTGGAAGAAGTTTGAAATTACAGATTCTGTGACCTCAAGAACACTGCTGCTGGATTTGGCTGCTGCAACATATCGATCCAACTGGTGCAATGGTAATTTGCCGCTTGAATCTCGCCAGTGTTGACACTAGATACGCACACGAAAAAATCAAAAGAAATAATCCGCAAGCGCACGGATATCGGTGAGCACTTCACCCGGGAGATAAGTCCTGAGTATCATATTTGTTTTTATCCGCTAAGAGAAAACGTGCAATAGACTAACCCGATCTTTACTACTACCCCGGGCTGCTAGTCAAGTGAGAATTAAGCGATATAGAGAGAACTCCTTCGTCGAGTCTTCCTCTAACCTATGGCAAGCTTTGAGACTATTGTTCTAAGGGGGTACCTGAGGAATAGACACCACAGAGGATGCTAAACCGGGCACAAAGGACCTACCTTACCTACCAACGGGAAGTGGATTACAAAGGTAATAAAGGGATTGTCACTTCCCTCACTACTACCACGGTTCCGGCCGGATAGGGAGCATCTACAAGTGAACCTAGCCTAAGCACCACGCTTATGCTAAAGAACGATTACTCTATTCCCAACGCGAAGCGAATAAAGTAAACTTGTAAACCAAAGAACAATAATAACAACGAACTTACTAGTATTAGAAGTTGAATTGCCGAATGATTCTGAAACCAAGCCTCGGGTTAGGAGACTTGATCCCGCAGATACACCTGGAGAGGAGACACCGACAGCCGGGCTTCCTCCAAATCTACCTCCACTCTATACTCTCTCAATCTCTCTTGATACTAATACCCTATAGAGATAGATCCATTCGAGGGACCCTTCTCTATCTAACTCTCTCTCTCGGATTGAAGTCTTGAATGAATAGGAGAATGAATTAGGGTTTCACCCGGGGCCCGGGGCTCGCTTATATAGCCCCCTAGGATTAACCACAGCCCTCGGATCAAACCGACCTAAATGGACGATAATTATTGATCTTCAAAGTCGGTGGAGCGGGGATCCGCGAGACTCCACCCGATTGGTGGAGATGGGGAGTCGGCCGACTCCCTCCCCCGGGTCGGCCGACCGGCCAAGCTGCAGTGGGCCCGGGTTTGGTGTTGCCTTTCGGAGTCTTCTAGATTATACTTTTTCACCCGTTCGGTCTTTCTCTCTATGTAAACCCGACATGTGGGCCATCTTGGGTAGTTTTCAAAGTTTGTCACCCCGCAGAAATAGATATTCACCAAAACTCGTGGAATTCCGTCGTGGTAACCGTATATCTATCAAGTATTTATGAATAGGTCCATTTGTATACTAAGTTGACGGTTAATTTTATGAGTTAACGACCGTCAACAAACTCCCCACACTTGTCTTTTACTCGTCTCGAGGAAAAGGATGGATTACTTTAAGCATAGCCTCAAACCAAGACATCAACATTTGACTATCCCCGATCATACATCTTTGCGGGATTCAAAGTGTCTACCATTGAACTTTGGGGAGTTGAAAGATGGAACAACGCGAAGTAGAGATCCGTCTTCGTCAATCCCGTCACTCGGAGTTTTTATAACATTTTTGCAAAGAAAACTTAGCTTACCCTTCTCCATCATGTAGCACACTCGAATCACTCATTATATGTGGTATTTGTGGATCTCACCATTAAGTATAGAGCACTCAAATCTCTCAATGTATGTAGTATTTTTGGAACTCACTTGAGGCATGTGAAAGGGTATGCCTCCTATTCTACTAAGGCTTATGTGGAGTTTTTTAAGGTATTTCAAGGAATAGCATTTTTACTGTGTATATTGATTAGTCAAAAACGGGAACCAAGGAGAGGGGGACCTTACTCTAGATCAAGTGTGTGCAAGTGTGTGGAATATTTGGTGGCTAAATTGATGATAATAATGCTCCTTCCCTCTCTTGCACATTCTTCTCTTGAATATTGCTTTGCTTGATCTTTTCTTGAATAGCTCCTTGAGCTTCTTTGAACTTTCCTTCTCTTGGGATCACAATACTTAAGAGCTCATGGGCTATCTCTTTTCTTTTCTTTTTTCTCTTTTTTTTTTAACAACATTATTTTTGCATAGCCCATGTCTCACTCTCGGACACAATAACTTTCTTGAATATGATGATGATGTTGACGATAATAATCTTTCGACAACTGAATGATGATAACAATTCTTGGAGCATATAGAAATCCTAGAAAGTGTATGTATCCTCTCCCAGTGTAGGAGATGGATGAATGGCGGAAAGCATGTTTTTGCGTACTCCCGGTGTAGGAGCAGCAGATATATATGTGGGTGTAAGTGCACTTGATCATATGAGTAAGAGACCCTTCTCTAAGGCTCTAATACCACCAAGACTATTCTCAACACAAATAAAAAGCTTATGTGCTGGTCTTATAGAATCGACGAGGCTCTATAGGCATTTATAACCACAGAGGAGAAGTATAGCTAATATTTTAAAATTTTTCGAAAAGAAATTCTCCAAGCAACTAGACATCAAGAAATCAGGTTCTCATGGTCCATGCTATATCACTGTCCTCAACAACTTAAGTAAAATGGGGTCCCTATAAATTAACGTTCCCAACATGAACAATAGGAATTCCCAGGGAATTATCATGGTGTGAGTCTATCTTGGGGTCATGATTAAAATAATCTACCTTCTCAAGTATATATAGCAAGTGATTTAATTCAAAGTGTTCCCCAAACGAATCGGAAAACGTGATTGGTATAAATTTTGGAACGTAGGGAAGCAAACCGACCGTGGACGAAAGCTGGAGCCAAATGGGCCCAGCCCATGGGCGGCCGACTCCATATATGGGTCGGCCGACTCTAGCAGGTGGCCCCTCGGGGTCCGCTTCGTCGTGCGTGATCTTTACATCGTATGTTCTCAAATATTTTTGCTGGTTCGCTGATATCCGTTAGTTTCGTCGTCGGTTGCCTCCCCCACACTAGATTCCTGTTATCTTCATTCACAACAAGGTGGAGACAAAAGAGGCAACACATATGCAATAATAAATATAACTAGAAACTTTATTTCATCTTCATTAAGGCCTGGATTACAAGTATTGAAAGGAACTAAGATCGAACTAAACTTTAACTAAGCACTCTTGTGAACTAAGACTTTTAATCTAAACACACTAGGCCTTTCGATGCTAAGATAAATCTTATCTAATCAACTCGCTTCTCTAGAGCGTCTAACCTCTTTTCTAACTTATCCGTCCTCTTCTCTTGCGCACGAAGTCTATCTATGAGAGTGACAATGCTACGCTTTCCGGACATGTTGGGCGTTTCGCAAAGATGCTATAACGTCGCCGAGTTTCTAACTCCTTCTCTAAGTACGCAACGGTCTTGCGACGCTTCCTTGGAGCTTCCGAGGCGGCGAGAGCTGCTTTCGGGGCTTCCTTCGGAGGACGAACTTCACCTTGCTCGGGTGAGCACGGACTCCTTCAAAATACGAGCGCTCTCCGGTGCTATACTTAGCACGGAGACGATCTCCCCTTGCTTGTTGGTCTTCACTCCCATAAGCATCTCATTATGCTTAGGAGGGAGGATCTTGGTGCCTTACGGGAGCTTCACAATAGGACCTTTTGGTGGAGGTCCATCAAGGAGCAAAGGCTTGGGTGCGGCGATGAATGGTTGAGCGAAGTAGCTATGGTCGTAAGCTTGAGGCTTTGGAGGAATAGAGGCTAGGGGTTTGGGCTTAGCAAGGACGATGGCCTTGCTCTCGGGCTCTTCTCTTGGGATGGTGTTGAGATCAATCCCGAGCGGATCAATCTCCTATCTAAATTCTACGGCTCGACTTCGCCATTGCTGCGTAGCACGCTTGATGCTAGGAGGAGGAGGCTTTAGATGGAATGAGGTTGGCTTGAGGCTGGGCTTCTTTATATAGGGGGGATGGAGAGGCATCTAAAGGGCATCTAAAGGGAATCTCCGAAGGAATAACGCGTCAACGTAATCTCAAAAACCCTAATCGGCAAAAATTCCTGAAGGAAGAGTATGGAAGGATCACGAATGCAAAAGGCGGCGGTGAATGGGGAGTCCATGAGTCGGCCGACTCCCCCTATGGGTCGGCCGACTACGCGGCGTGTGGACTCCCGCCGGGGCTTTTCGCAACCTAATTAGCATATTTTGTCGTTCGGAAAAATACCCTGGACCCCGAAAAACGAAAAGTAAAAAGGTCGGGCCCAACTACCTAATTGAGAAAGAAGTTTAATTCATCTATTTCACCTATTTCCTCGGTGGGCTCTAAAAATATTTTAAGGCGTTGACCATTTACCTTGAATATCGTACCTTCGTTGTTGCGGCGTAACGGCTCCATGCGATGATGAGCTTACTACTTCGAACGGTCCTTCCCATTTGCTTCGAAGCTTTCCTTGCCCGAAGAGTTTGACCCCGGAATTAAAAGTAATACCTTGTCTCGGGTGTGAACTCCTTGATCTTAATTCTCTTGTCGTGCCATCTTTTCACTCTTTCTTTGTATATCTTGGCATTGTGATAGGCTTTCTCTCTCCATTCTTCTAATTCGAGAGATTTGCATCCTCCTCTTCTCTCCCGTTGCTTCTAGATCCATATTCCACTTCTTGATGGCCCGGTGAGCTTTGAATTCCAGCTCTCTTGGTAAGTGGCGAGTCTTTCCATAGACTAGTTGATATGGTGACATCCCAATAGGTGTCTTGTATCTTTGTTCGATATGCCCATAGTGCATCGGGAAGCTTGTCCTTCCATGCAGTTCCCATTTCATTCACTTGTCTTCGAAGAATATTCTTGATTTGCTTATTTGATGTCTCGCTTGGCCACTTGTCGAGGATGATACGGAGTAGCAACATTATGGCGTACTCCATGCTTCAATAAGTATTGCTCAAAGCGTTTGTCGATGAAATGTGATCCTCCATCACTTATGACTATCCTTGGGACTCCAAATCTTGGGAATATTATTTCTTCGAACATCTTCTTGGAGCTTGAGCTATCGCTTTTTGCATGGCGAGCTTCGACCCATTTGGACACATAGTCCTTTGCTACGAGGATGTATTCACATTTCTTCGACGGTGGAAATGGTCCCATGAAATCAACTCCCCGAGACATCAAAGAGCTCGATCTCGAAGGTTGTTGATAAGTGGCATGGCATCTCTTGAGTTTATGTTGCCATGTCTTTGACAAGGACCGCATCTCCGAATGAAATCTTTTGTGTCTTCATACATTGTTGGCCGAAAAATCCGCATTGCCAAATCTTCGCATGTGTACGGAACACCCCATAATGGCCTCCATATGGTGATGAGTGGCATCTTTCAATGATTTTGATTCCTTCTTCAGTGGGCACACATCTTACGAGCAGGCCATCGAGCACACTCGGAAGAGGTAGGGCTCATCCCATATGTGAGTACGACTCTCTGGATAAGTTTCCTTTTGTTGCCTCCGGTGGTACGTAACCCGTAACCATAAAATTAACAATATCTGCATACCGGGGTCGGATACGGTGATTCCGTAGAGCATGTCGTCCGGAGTGCGTCATCGATGGGTAGTTCCCTGTGGTTTCTCAAACTGCATTCTAGACAAGTGATCGGCAACGAGTTTTCTACTCCTTTTTATCTTTTATTTCTAAGTCAAATTCTTGGAGTAATAAAATCCATCTTATCAAACGAGGTTTAGCATCTTTCTTAGTGAGCAAATATTTTAAAGCGGCATGATCGGTGTAAACAATCACTTTGGCACCCACTAAGTAGGATCTAAACTTATCAATAGCAAAGACAACAGCTAGGAGCTCTTTTTCGGTGGTAGCATAATTAAGCGAGGTCCAGTCAAAGTTTTGCTAGCGTAAGCTATTGCATGATGCTTCTTATCCTTAGTACGTCCTAACACTTTGCTCCTACGGCGTAGTCACTTGCATCACACATAATTTCAAAAGGTAAAGTCCAATCGGGGGTTGAATGATTGGAGCGAGAGATGAGCGCTTTCTTAAGGATCTCAAATGATTGTAAGCGAGGCATCATCAAAGTCAAAAGGAACATCCTTAGCCAATAAGCGGGTAAGAGGTCTAGCGATGTAAGAAAAATCTTTTATGAATCTACGATAAAAACCAGCATGACCAAGGAAACTTCTAATTCCTTTCACATTGATAGGAGGAGGCAGTTGTTCAATAACTTCTATTTTGGCTCTATCTACCTCGATGCCTCTTTCGAGACACTAAGTGTCCTAACACTATTCCTTCTCTAACCATGAAATGACACTTTTCCCAATTAAGGACTAAGTGTTTTTCCTCACATCTTTGCAAAACTTGATCTATGTTTTCAAGGCACTCATCAAAAGTTTTTCCATAAACGAAAAATCATCCATGAAAACTTCCATAATCTTTTCAATCATATCGAGAAAATATAGACATCATACATCTTTGAAAAGAAGCTGGTGCATTACATAACCCAAAAGACATCCTACGGTAAGCAAAGGTTCCATAAGGGCATGTAAAGGTCGTTTTGTTTTGATCATTAGGATGGATAGGGATTTGATGATATCCAGAATATCCATCAAGGAAGCAAAAGTAAGAATGGTTGGCTAATCGCTCAAGCATCTCATCAATGAAAGGCAAAGGAAAGTGATCTTTTCTTGTTGCCTTATTAAGCTTTCTATAATCTATGCACATTCGCCATCCTGTGACGGTTCTTTGTGGGATTAACTCATTCTTCTCATTTTGGACAACAGTCATGCCTCCTTTTTAGGCACAACTTGGACGGGGCTGACCCACTCGTGTGGCACGGGGTAAATAATCCCGACGTGCAACGGTTTTAAAACTTCTTTCTTAACAACTTCCCTCATCGCATTATTGAGCCTACGTTGGGGTTCTCGGATGGTGGAATATCGGGATCGTGGGAATGCGATGGGTACAAAGGCGGGACTAATTCCTTTGAGGTCTGGAGTGAGTAGCCAAAAGCTTTTTTATGTTTTTCTAGGATAGCCATTAAGCGAAAAGTCTGCTCCTGAGTGAGAGTGTCACTTATGATGACAGGAGTGTCTGGATCATTTCCTAGAAAGGCATATCTAAGACCGGCTGGTAAAGGTTTGAACTCAATAGGAGGCCTAGGTGGTAGGGTAAATTCATCTAATGGTTCATTCTCAGAAGGGTCAGCTTCTTCTTCTATGAAGAATCTAGCTTCGTCTTCCAATTACGGTTTAACTAGGAATTCTAGAGAGGCTGCTCTAAATTCCTCCAACGGATCATAATGTGGATGGGGCTCGGTCATAGCATTTAAAGAGTGTGAAATGGACATTGCAACTGAAGTTTCTTGCCTAAACAAATGTTTAGTTTCCCGGTTGTCCTTCATAAAGAAGTCTTCTAAATGGTTGTCCTATCAACGGTGGAAATCCCCTATGTCAAAGACATAAAAGCTTAAGTGAACAGGGGTTCCTTCTACCCGAGTGGTAGGACATGTAGAATTCCTAAACAAGGAAGAATTTGTCTTGAAAGATTTCTTATGAACTTCACTTTGTTGGGGTCAATGTCATGTTTCTTTGCAAATATTTTGCTAGTGTGGTAGACATGATATTTATACCCACAAACTGGATTGTAGAGAGCGTCTATGCAATCATTGTTAATCATGCAATGAATGGGAAGAGAAGATGAATCCAAACGAATTATTTCAGAGGAAAGCTCTGACTCTTCTAACCACTCATTGCTCATGACAGATACTAACTCTCCTGAGGTCTTTCCTGTTGGAATATCCTCATCAATATTGCATGGCTTTATTGGGTGATATTTTCCTTGTGGCTTCTTCACTTTGTGATAGTTCAAGATGTTTCCAAATTCGGAAAACAGATCAGGTTCAATATCTAGCATAAAATCAGGAAGTGGAATGTCTTCCTTGTCTTGCTCAAGACATGGGTCACCGAGGTTGATGGTGTATCGGCAAATGTTTGTCTTCGGCTACTTGAGGTTCTACTTCTAGGAGGTAGTCTAATTCACTGGATAGGATTTGGTCTAGGATTGATCTTGCTTTCTCGGCGAGAGATATGCAAGAATGATCCTCCCGAAGTTGTGTCGAGCAATTTTCTACTGTCTCTACTCGAGACCTTTATAAAAGTGTTGTAAAAGAATGGGATCTCGGTAGACTAAGGTCCGGCCCGATGCTAAAAGTGTAGTAAAACGATTCCAGGATGAGGCCAAAGATTCTTCGGGTTCTTGCTTAATAGTCGAACCTTGACTCTAAGGTCGACGATTTGGGAGATGGGATAAAAATCTAGGCAAAAGTTGGAGCGTAAGGACCCCCAATCTCCTTGTTGCTTACCTACAGCTTTATCATACCATTGTCTAGCTTTTCCCTTTAACGAGAAAGGAAATAGCTTCCAACGGAGGGTTTTGTCGGACATGCCCTCTATGCGAAGACAGTCACATGTTTGCTCAAAGTCTCTAATGTGAAGGTAAGGGTTTTCGTCTCCTTCTCCTGAAAAGGATAGGCTTTGGACCAATGCAATCAACCGCGGACTCAGCCTATAGCTAGGTGTTTGGATAGGTTGTGATGACTCATGTGGCACTAGGCTGGTCTCCGTGGGTGCAGAAAATTGAAAGATAGGAATGGAATTTGAATTATCCATAAGGATAGAAAAAGATAAAATGTACAGAAAAGTAAAGTGCAAAAAAAGATAAAAGTATAGGTACAAGGTAGAGCAAGATTTAGGTTATCTAAGCGAGACCGTCTTTCTCCCCGCAACGGCGCCGAAATGCTTGTTGACACTAGATACGCACACGAAAGAATCAAAAGAAATAATCCGCAAGCGCACGGATATCGGTGAGCACTTCACCCGGGAGATAAGTCCTGAGTATCGTATTTGTTTTTATCCGCTAAGAGAAAACGTGCAATAGACTAACCCGATCTTTACTACTACCCCGGGCCGCTAGTCAAGTGAGAATTAAGCGATATAGAGAGAACTCCTTCGTCGTCTTCCTCTAACCTATGGCAAGCTTTGAGACTATTGTTCTAAGGGGGTACCGAGGAATAGACACCACGAGAGGATGCTAAACCGGGCACAAAGGACCTACCTTACCTACCAACGGGAAGTGGATTACAAAGGTAATAAAGGGATTGTCACTTCCCTCACTACTACCACGGTTCCGGCCGGATAGGGAGCATCTACAAGTGAACCTAGCCTAAGCACCACGCTTATGCTAAAGAACGATTACTCTATTCCCAACGCGGAAATAAAGTAAACTTGTAAACCAAAGAACAATAATAACAACGAACTTACTAGTATTAGAAGTTGAATTGCCGAATGATTCGAAACCAAGCCTCGGGTTAGGAGACTTGATCCCGAGATACACTGGAGAGGAGACACCGACAGCCGGGCTTCCTCCAAATCTACCTCCACTCTATACTCTCTCAATCTCTCTTGATACTAATACCCTATAGAGATAGATCCATTCGAGGGACCCTTCTCTATCTAACTCTCTCTCTCGGATTGAAGTCTTGAATGAATAGGAGAATGAATTAGGGTTTCACCCGGGGGCCGGGGCTCGCTTATATAGCCCCCTAGGATTAACCACGGCCCTCGGATCAAACCGACCTAAATGGACGATAATTATTGATCTTCAAAGTCGGTGGAGCGGGATCCGCGAGACTCCACCCGATTGGTGGAGATGGGGAGTCGGCCGACTCCTCCCCCAGTCGGTCGGCCGACCGGCCAAGCTGGAGTGGGCCCCAGGTTTCAGTGTGTTGCCTTCGGAGTCTTCTAGATTATACTTTTTCACCCGTTCGGTCTTTCTCTCTATGTAAACCCGACATGTGGGCCATCTTGGGTAGTTTTCGGGTTTGTCACCCCCGAGAAATAGATATTCACCAAAACTCGTGGAATTCGTCGTGTGGTAACCGTATATCTATCAAGTATTTATGAATAGGTCCATTTGTATACTAAGTTGACGGTTAATTTTATGAGTTAACGACCGTCAACAGCCAGCATGTATCTCCATCAAATCTTCTAAACCTGGGAGGCGATGGGCATTTGGGTGATTCCCTGACGGGAATTTGCAGTAGGTGAGCCATTTGGGTGTGGGGAAAGGGTGGCGGTGATAGTTTGTTGCAGCATCTTTGTTGGCCTGCGTCAGCAATGTTGCTCCAGGAGCGGCTGCGTGGCGGCGAGGTCTCACGCAGCGGCGGTGCGACAGTGAGGACTCGGGGGACCGGCGCACCACTGCTGCGAGCGTAGCAGTGGCGAGCGAAGCAGGCGCGCGCGACAGCGGGTCGGGAAGCCGGAGGTGCGCGGCGGCGGCGGGCCCGGAGGTGTGCCCGTGGCGGCGCTCGAGCGGCGCGGAATTGTGTCGGAGCCAGGGGAGGTCGGAGGGGAAAGGAAGGTTTGTTGCTGTTTTTTGTTCGTGGGCTGTTCGATGGGAGGGGATCGGTAGGTGGGCTTTGTGCCTGGTGGGCTGCGTATGGGCGTCCGACACCTAGGACGTCCTAGCGCGTGCTCGTCCCTATATATCAGCAAAAAAAAGCGTAATTGCAAAAAAAAGTGTAATTTAGACCTGGGCCGGGGTGTCTGAGTTGGCCATTTTAGGCTTTGTATTCCCGGTTACATGGGCCTAGGCCCTTATTAGCAAAGGCAGCATTTTTATGTGGCCCACCTTTTAAAATGATTTTTTAGATACTATAACCATCTCATTATAGTTTTTCAGTCCATTGTAGAGGATGCTTGACCTGAAATAAAATAGTCTACCGGTAGAACAAGCTGCACGTACTGTTGTTGCAATGTTCAAAAGACTCAGATATGTAAATAAATGTTATTATATATGATAAAAAATTATAGAACCCAACATGAAACGAAAAACAACGAGATACAAAACTCTCCAAAACCCAACCATCGCACCGCTTAGGCCACTAGTGGTGAAGGTATCACTCCTACCTAGCTATCGATTTTCATTTGGCGAAGAGCACGTCCATGTCCTCGAGGCTGCGGCCCTTCGTCTCCGGCATCCGCGCGTACGCGAACGCGCACGCGGCCGCCCCCACGCCGGAGTAGAGGAAGAAGCACCCAGGCATGGTGATCGCGTCGGCAAGCGAGATGAACGTCATGCTCACCAGCGCGGACGTCAGCCGGTTCACCGCATTGCCCAGGGCGGCGCCCTGCGCGCGCAGCCGCAGCGGCATGATCTCGGCGCTGTACGTGCCCGCCAGCGGCCCAAACCCGATGGAGAACGCCGCCATGAAGGCCAGCACGGACACGACGCTGGCCGCCATGCTCGCAGGCGACGCCGCGCCGGCGCCGCCGCTCAGCGTCACGCCCAGAGACGCCATGGACGCGGCCACGCCCACCGCGCTGGCGAGGAGGAGCGGCCGCCGCCCGAGGCGGTCCGAGAGGAGCGTGGCCACCAGGACGCAGCACATCTTGACGACGCCGGCGGCCACCGTGGCTCCGAGGATTGCTTCGTTGGACGACATGCCAGCCTTGCGGAACACCAGCGGGCTGTAGAGGACAAGGGCGTCGATGCCCGACGCTTGCTGGAAGAAGTTCACGCCCACCACGCAGACCAGGATCCGGCGCACGCTCGCCGACGGCCGGACCAGCAGCTCCGTCCAGACGTTGCCGCCGCTGCCTCCGTCGTCACTGTCGCAATCAACCTGTGGCTCCGCCTTGACGGCCTGCTTGATCTCCTCGAGGCGCAGGTCGGCCTCCGCCGGGGTGTCCGAGGTGCGCACGAGCACCGCGCGAGCCTCGGCGTCGCGCCCGCGCATCGCGAGCCACCGCGGCGACTCTGGCATGGCGAGCACGCCCACGGCGAGCAGGACCGGCGGAAGCACGCCCATGGCGTACATGACTCGCCAGCCTAGGTGCACGGGCAAGCCGGCGAAGGCGTAGTTGGACACGTAGCTCAGAAGTAAACCGACGCTGATGAACATCTGCACCAGCAGGAGCAACCACATTAAGCTAAGACTTTAGAAGGAACAACGCAACCAGCAACAAGGACGTACGTCAAGAAAAGACGAGAGGAAGCCGCGCATGGACGCCGGCGCTATCTCGGCGTTGTAAACGGAGGTGACGACGACGGCGAACCCAGAGCCTACGCTGGTGATGGAGCGCGCGGCCATGAGGGCGGAGTAGCTGCTGCCCAGCGACATGGCGAGCGCGCCGGCCATGAGGAAGACGTTGGCCAGCACCAGCGTGCCGCGGCGGCCGAGGAGGTCAGCCGCCCAGCCGGCAGCGAGGATGGACATGAGCATGAACACGCTGATGGACCCCGCCAGCACCTCTATCTGCGCGTCCGAGAGGCCCAGGTCCTCCCGGATGAACAGCTGCGCGCCGCTCATCAGGGCCAGATCTGCGAGCACACAAATTCAGAGCACGGCTATAGCTGCTACACTATTGCTATGTACCACGAGATGGTTGGGTGCTGTGGCATACGTACTGTAGCCCAGGAGGATCGTAGTCATGGACGCGAGCGAGGCGCAGGCGAAGGCGTACATGTTCCAGCGTGGCTTGCCGGACTTCGTGGACGACGCGAGCAGCGGCGCGGCGGCGCCATCATCGTCGGCAGTGCCGTCGTGCGCCATGGCGTCGTCCTTGGTTCCTTGGTGCGTTGCCCGTGGCGGCCAGGGAATGAGCGCGGGGTAATGATGAAAAGTTACTTTCCGTCCTGTTCCTTAATTTTATAGGCTTGCAAACAGATCTACATACTTACGCTCGTCGTCGTCCATGATTGATGGCGATCGAATCGAAGGTGAGGTCTGGCCACGCGTGAAGAGATGCATGAGCAAGTCAGCGCTGCCAGAGTCCCTGATGCTTCCGTGTCTGTTAGCACGTGGAAACAACATGTGTGACTGCTACCTAACACGACTAGCTGCCGTGGCCAAGATGCTTTGATTCTCGTAGATTGGAAGCACAGAACATAGAGAGGCTGTAGTAGTAGCACATGCATGTTACTTATATTGTGAAAGATGTCCATACTAATGCTATCATACGTCTTGAAATCGAACCATTACCATTGCTGGATGCGAGCCATCGTAAGTCGTACAAGCATGGTGAGTCCGGGTTATGCATAAGGCACCAGTATAGAAATGATTTTTGCTCACAGTAAAAAATGATCTTCTGGTCCAGTTCTCAAAACTGTTATTTTTATGCTCATAAAAAAAGCGTATAGGCGTGGCGGTCACTACTACAAATCACTATCCCCCATCGTTACCGAAATGGCGAAACCGACAATGATGAGTCTTTACTACCGGTGCCAAACCTTGAGAACCGAAATGGCGACGGAGGTCGCCGGCAGCGTGGCTCCGGACGGCCGCTAGGGCTTGGGTCATTGGGTGATGGCGAGGGCTGTGAGGACGGAGGCTACAGAGTGGGAGGTGAGCGTGCGCGGGGAGAAGGGCGGCGACACGAGAGAGAGAGAGAGAGAGAGAGAGAGAGAGAGCTAGAGAGAGAGAGAGAGAGAGAGAGAGGCTTTTAAGGGTGAAGAGAGATAGAAGATACTTGTTCTTTTGGTGATTTCTGCCCTCCACCCTGTGGAGCTTCGTCGAGTCTCCCCCTCGCCGATTTGAAGCTTTGCTCACAGCTACCATTGATAGAGGTCGGCAAGTACCATTGTACAACGTGTTATCCCCTGATTTTAGCTCTATTGTTTGGAGTAACTGGTTCAGTAGATCTGGTTTTGTAGTTGTTTGATTGATTGCTCTACGATTTGATGGTATGTTGTATGTATTTGTGGTTCGATTCGAGTTTATGGAGGATGGAGTGGTTTTTTCTCCTGCTCAGCCTAGGTATCCCCCTTGCTGAATCAAAATATCGCGTCTGCTGCTAGCGTGGCTTCCAGCCACGCCCGGAGGCAGACGTCGGCATCCTAGACGTGCTCCGCTGCGTGCAGGTCAGGCTTCATCCGCCGCACCTTCGTATCCGGGATGTCTGAAACAACAAGGTGACTAAAAGGGAATAGGAACCTCCTCCTTTGTTAGCCTATTATTCGTATCTCCAAACAAGAATTTGCCTTGTTAGCAGTGAGATGTGAACATCTATCTCACAGTACATATTCTTCCAACTTTGCTTCTATATTTGAGAACACATGGTTTTTACTATAACCACTGTGTGGATCTTTTGTGATGAGTGATTGCCAATATGCCAAAACAATATCGTGTGCGTGTTTCTGCTAACCGATGACACGTGGTTTCGTGTCAAACAATGGTGTCTCTTGGCTTGCGTTGTCTACAGGTGTCGAGCTCGGAGACGATGGTCGACGGTCGGTGAAGGTTAAGTAGGGCGTGCCGTGCTGACGGACCGGGTGCGGTGAAGGGCGGACGTGAGGCTTGGATCGAGGGACCCGAGGACCCGGCGGCCCCCGTGGGGGGGCGGGCGGGACATCGACGAGCGCAAGTGTACACGGCGGGGGATGTGTACGGGCTACGCTACTCGCGGAGGGTCTGGTGGTTTCGCCTCAAAACCATCGGTGGCGGGTTTCCCTGGTTTGTGCCTCAAAACCGGGGTGGAGGTCCCGCGCGGACGGACAACACGAGGCGGCATCGGGGAGATTGCTTGAGAGCAAGGCTACCGGTGACAAGGCGCGGTGGCCGTCGGATCAAGAGAAGTCTGAGTTGGAGCCTTATGCCCCTGGCTAAGTGGTTTGCCTCTTCATGTATCCAAGGGCCCTGGCTAAGTGGTTTGCCTCTTCATGTATCCAAGGGCAAAGAAGAAATGTAAAATAGGCTTGCCCCTATAAATAAAGAATGAGGGTCTCCCTTTCCCCTCAGCTCTTCTATTTCTATTGTTCCTTTAGGATTCTCTTCCTCTAGCTGCTGTGTGAGAGAGAGGTCTGCAAATCTTTGATTTGTACTCGAACCAGTGTGCGTGGCAAGCGGGTCGCCGAGAATCCGCTGTTTCCTCCGGGAGTAAAAACCTGTGCTTGTGATTTTCTGAGATCGAATTTGTGTTCTTCCCGAGTTGGTTTTTCCCCCACTTGTTCATCGCGTGATTTCTTCGTTTTGAGATCGTTTGAGCTCGTTCTTTTTTCCTTGGATTGATCTATGACACAAGAGTGAAGTTTCCACCGAAGGAATCTTGCTAATTCCTCTTGAGATCAAAGATCCATGCGGATTTGTCTCCGATTGTCCAAGAATGGCTTTTTCTTCACCCCTTCTTGATTTCTCCCCCTCACTTCGAATTGGCCGATAATCTTTTGAAGATAGGTTCTCCTCTGCATAAGCAACAGCATTCCCAAATTTGGTTGCAAGAGGATTCAAATTGAAAAAGTTTGGGACGAATCTTGGTGGAGGCGATTTTCGGGCAATTCTGTTTCTGGGGTCGCGGACTGTCCGGGCTTGACCCGCGGACTGTCCGGCCCTTGAGTTCCAGCCGAGTCGTTTTGAATTCCTTACTGACGTGGATCTTATCTGTAACCGCAGACAGTCTGGGCCTCTCACGCGGACAGTCCGACGGCCGGAAGTTTGAGCTAGTGGCTTTCGTTGGCTTCTCTGTTGAGGTGACTCGCGGACAGTCTGTAGGTGTATACAGCGGATAGTCCGAGGGTACACTCGAAAACAGTACCGAGCTCTCAGCTTCTTGTTCATTTCTAGGACTTTGACCCGCGGACAGTCCGAGCTATCTGCGCGGACAGTCCGACGTTGGACTACAGCAGTAGTACAGAGTCTGTTCCAGAAGTTTGGTTTTTGAGTTTTGACCCGCAGACAGTCCGAGTCCAAACCGCGGACAGTCCGATTCCAAACCGTGGACAGTCCGGGTTAATTTTGAGGAACTCTGAACTTTCGACTTTCTGTACGGAATTTTAAATCTTGAACCGCGGACAGTCCGGCCTCAAAACGCGGACAGTCCGAGGGTCAACTGCTGGTCTGTTTCCAGAACTGTTCAGAGAAGTTTGTTTTTCCAGATTTTGCCCGCGGATAGTCCGGCTGTGACACGCAGACAGTCCGCCCTTGTCTAGTCAGGATTTGTTCTCCGGTTTGCGATTGCTTGTGCTCCGATTGTCTTACCGCTTCTTCCGTTACTTCTTTAGTGATCCTTTGTGTTCCTAGAGAACATCCACCCTCTCAATAAGGTCGTGATCACTAAGTATTATGTTTTGCATTTTGGGGTTGATTGTTTGGGCCTAGAATCTAAAAGTTTCGAAAGAAATTTTTAAGGCTCCTATTCACCCCCCTCTGGTCGGCCTTACCGGTCCTTCAATATTCAAGTTTATAGATAGATGCGTACAACAGCTACGGTTGCTTGTATCATGTTGTTGTATATCTAAATGAAGACTAGTTTTTTTTGTTTGTTTGTTTAACGAAGATTAGCAAATGCTTGCTTGATAGATGGCTCTCTTTTCTAAAAAAAGCTTGACAGATGACTATTCTGCTTTGTGTCGGATTGTTTAGATCACTGAAGGATTCCTTGGTTGTTTCTGTCATCTCGTTGTTTTTGTCGTCTACTTATGAAATCATGTCTTGATTCTTAAAAAGATAGATTTAACACTAGGAAAATAGAAACATATCCAAAAAATCTAGAAAATTGTAAAACCATTTTAATCAATCTAGAAACTAAAGTTTAGGGAGGAAATTTGGAGGCTATTTATAAGAGGCGTATAGGGCCTACAAAAATGTTTAGGGATGTAGAATTGATTTTTCCTTTTATTGAAGGCTATATATAAGGGGCGCATATAGCTAGGCCCTAAAATATGTGGTCGTCTCGCCAGAGGCCAAGACGCCGAACACGAAGCCGTCAAGTCGATCGCTCCCCTCGATCGAAGTCAATGTTGTCCTTTTCAACTGCACGCGACAACTTTCATCCAACACGAACCAACTTTCCCAGCGTCACGTCTCGCAGACGCGTGGGCCAGGTCAGGACGAAACTCCGTCAGCTATCACGTGAGAGTTTGAATACAGTGCACAAGCATCGCATCTGCTGATGATGCAGCTAGCACAAAAGAGTCGTAGCTGCCATGCAAATTTCAGTGCTTGCAGGCCATCCACATCGCATCGCATCGCATTTTTTGACATGTTGATTACTAGTAAGAAACATCTTACATGGTGCTCTACATTGTGCTGGGACAATGGGAGCAATCTCAGGTGTAAGGAATCCGATAGATAGCTGTGGAACACAAACCGATAGATAGTACGATCATATCCTCGTAGCATAATTTTGATAAAGATTAGGTATGCAAAACATGATTTCCACAAAACCATTCCTTTACAAGTAAACATACTAGACAACTGACTATTAACCGTGGTAGGCGGCTTAAGTGAATTTATCGCGGTTGGCCACGATTTACCGTGACTTTTCCATCGCGGCTGAGCCCTTTGCTCACCACAGGAAATGAAAATTGTCCGTAAAATAATCTGTAGTAGTGAGCAGTGACCAGCACCCAAGCGTGACTCACAGAAGATGTGCCATACCTGGTGGCTCGAGTAATAATAATATTACAATGAAAATAGTACGTTAGAGAAGGCTCGATGCAATCTTTGAGAGTTAACGTTTGACAGCACTCCATCCATCTTAAGGTTTAACCAATTATATAAATTGAGTATATTTTTGCAATGAACTCATATACACATACTTTTAGTATTTTTATAAATTTAGTAGACTTGACTTGGATGCATCTAATTAAAGTTTAGCTAATAACTAGATTTTGAAGTAAAAGTTTATAGCTAGCTAAAAATTTCTCAACTATGTGTTTGGATGCTCTAACTAATAGACTTAGCTAAATTTTAGTTGGCTTTAGCCGGATCAAAATAGCTAAACCCTAACTAAATTATAGCTGGTCTTTTAGTTAGGCTGTTTGGAACTTTGGATATGCCTATCAGCTAAATTTAGTCAACTATAATTTAGCTGATGTATTAATCAATAAATTTTTAGACAAGAGTGAGGTATAAAATAGTAGTATAAATCAACCCAATGCTGTTAGAAATCGAGGCACGAGAGTTGGAAAACCGAATTTTCAACACTGTATAGTGGTCGATAACTGGCTAAACATGGTTCATTAGACGTAGGGGAGCAAAATATTCAGCCATGAATTCTAACCTCTCTCCTGGCCATTGTAGAGATTAAACTTCGTTTTATTTAGGTGTAGGCTAGCTAGCTTAACTCACCACTAGAGGTTTCGAACATTAATCCACGTTAGCGATTTTGCAGGCCAAAATCAACTGGACACTGCTGGAGCTGGCAGCATAACTATATGTAGCTAGCTAGGTGATGATTAGAGAGGCACAGCTTTGATAAGAGGGAAGGCTAAAACACTGGTGTTGGTGAACTCGTCGCTCACGTCCACCTGGTCCGCCGACATGCCTGCCGGAAGCTGCCACTCGAATGCGTGCACCAACGACGCCAGGACCAGTGGCACGACCCGCTCTGCCATGGGCAGGCCGGGGCACAGCCGGCGGCCGGAGCCGAACGGGACGAACTCCAGCTGCTTCCCGCGGAAGTCGACCTCCCTGCCCAGGAACCGCTCCGGCACGAACTCGTCGGGCGCATCCCACGCCGCCGTGTCGCGCATGATCGCCCACGAGTTGAAGATCACCGTGCTGCCCTTGGGCACCGCGTAGCCGCCGATCTCGACACCGTCCTCCACGGCCTTGTGCGGCAGCAGCACGGGCGCCGCCGGGTGCAGCCGCATGGACTCCTTTACCACGGCCTGGAGGTACGGCAGCCCCGCCGCGTCGGTCTCCTCGACGGCTTCCTTGTCGCCGAGAGCGTCCTTGAGCTCGGCGCGTAGCTTGGCCATGACGTCTGGGTTGCGGAGCAGCTCGGCCATCGCCCACACCACGGTCAGCGCCATGGTGTCGCTCCCGGCGGCGAAGATGTCGAACAGGATGAGAGTCAGGTTGTCGCGAGTGATCTTGCCCGTGGACTCGAGCTCCAAGAGGATGTCGAGGAAGTCGCCGTGCTTCTCGTCGCCCTTGTTGGATCCGGACGTGGAGATGGAAGAGGCCTCATCGGCCAACCGGTGGTCAATGATGTCACCCAAGACCTTGAGAACTTCGCTCAGTTGCACGGCCACCCGGCGACGACATCCTTGGAGGTCGAGAGCTCTGAGGAAAGGGAAGAAGTCGGACACGTTAGGCTTGGCTAAGCACTCCATGAGTTCCTCCAGGAGCTCCTGCAACCCATGGCCGGCCGACGGCGGCGACTCTGCGCTGTCCGTGTCGACGACGTCGATCGAGAACATCGCGGTCGAGACGAGGTTGGTGACGCCGCCATAGACGGCCTCCTTGACGTCCACAACCGTCCCTGCCCGCGCCCGGAGATACCCAACCAGGTCCGAAACCTTGCGCTCCCGCGCCGCGCGCGACGCAGCGAGGCTGCGCGGGGACAGGACGTGCGCGGCCAGGACGCCGCGGAGGCGCCTCCAGAGCGGGGCCGAGCTGGGAAGCGAGAGCACGGAGCGGTCGCAGAACCCCAGCGCGCGCTTGCTGTCCGGGACGTGGCGCGCCGCGATGCGCCGGTCGTGCGCCGCGAACGCCTCCCGGGCGGCGTCGCGGGAAGAGACGACCACCGCCGGGACGAGGCCCAGGTCCAGGCGCATCACGGGGGCGCCGTGCGCGCGAGCCAGGCGCGCCAGCGTGTGGTGCAGGCTGCCCGGTGCGCGCCGGAGGTCCAGGAGGTTGCCAATGAGCGGAAGAGGCCTCGGGCCGGGAGGCCGCCGGTCGTAGCCCCAGCGGCCGCGGCGGTGGTATTGGTGGGTAAGGTAGCAGATGAGGGCCGAGACGGCGAGCGTCACCCATAGCCACCAGAGCTCGGTCGCCGCCATCTCTTCTTGCTCTAGGAGATCTCTCGCTGGATCGTGTCGTGCGCGCGTCGCATATATATAACGATGTGTCGATCTAGCTACTCACAGAGAAGATACTAAGAGAGAGAGCTTGCGTATCCATCGCCGCCGCTTTGATGGGCCAAAGTCCCAGTTAGCGACAGACCGACATTGGTGAGACGTGCTGTTGCTGTCAGTTGGATAGCGTCTTGATTCTACATGGTCTTTTAGTGGAGTACACTACCTGATAACTCGTGCCGTTGATGAAACATCGACACAGGTGCTAGTAGAGTACAACAAACAGCGTCGTTCCTTGATTCAAAAAAGAAAAAAAAAAGCTTCGAAGCGTGTTTGTCACTGGACTCACTTGTGGTTCTTCCGTCTAAAAAGAATACAGCTATAAATAATTTTAACATAGAATTTTAAGTATGCACTCATATATAGAATATAGCGAAACTGGCCACGTGATCGGACGGAAAACCCCAACACACCTTTGTAAGGACTGCATTTTCTCAAGAGAGGTGGTCCTCCATTAAGCAATGGTATAGCTATCAGGGATTAATACAGTCGGCATGGATGGAACCAGACACAAGTATATTGGCGTAAATGTTGCACTTTTTGAAATATAAAAGCAGGGAAACCTTCTTTTATAAAAAAATAGTATCGACGTAAATGCATACTTAAGATAGACAAAGAACAAAGGAGGAATTTCAATAGCATTATGATCTATTTTTGGTGGAATTTGTGGAAAGAAAGGAACCGACGAACATTTTAGAACAAGCAGCTGCAGCCTAAACAAGTGCCTCTTCTTTGCAAGGAGGACATAGATCAATTTCAGTTGGCGTCCAGGTCCTATGTTGGTACCAAGCAGTAGCCTTGGTATTCTTTCGTTTTTTTCAGGGGACCCTCTTGTGTTTTGTTTCTGCTCTTTTTTTTTTCAGTCAAGTAGATAGTGGTTTTGGTTGACCCGTTGATGGTGGTAACGAGGAGCTTTGTTTCTCGTGGCCTAGTGTTGTAAAGTTGTAAACTTCTTTTCTTTCGTCTAATAAAAATCCGAAAAGCTTTTGCCATCTTTCTAAAAAAATATATAGAATTTTGACAAAGCATTCTAAATATGAGTGCATACTTAGAACATGTTTGACATAGCTCTCTGTTTCACTGGTTGAGCAACTTTTCTTAGGGCGAAATATTCATAATAGTCTTCTGTTAGCGACAGACCGACAGTGCGACATTGGTGAGACGTGCTGTTTCCTTCAGTTGGACAGAATCTTGATTCTACATGGTCATGTAGTGGAGAGTTGATGTCTACGGTGCATAGAGAGTTGATGTGTGGGATACGGAAGCACATGGATACCGTATCACACGTTGAGGTCGACGCATGACATGAAACAAGGAAAAAGCAAAGAGGAGAAGGGAAGCAGCAGCTAATAATCGGCCAAACAAAGGGAGGCGTGTGGATCAATCCAAATTCGATTGCTCGGCAAACTCTCGGCAAACTTGCTCAGTTCGTCGTTGTGGCAAAGATGGCAAACAAGTGGTGGCGTCCTCTTTTGTCACGGTGTGGTTCTTCATGGCATGCAGGACATAGTTGTTTCACTTTCCAGCACGGAGTGGGCCTTGTTCAGATCAATCAAAAAGGCTAGAAATTTCACTCTCTCTCAATCATATCAAATGTTGTGTTGTATGTATGAATTATTAAATTAGTAGTAAAATAAATAACTAATTGCATAAATTAGTTGTAAATCACACGAGACGGATCTTTTGAGCCTAGTTACGTTATGATTGGACAATATTTGTCAAATACAAAGGAAATGCTACACTACTTTTCAGACTATAATTTTAGGATCTAAACGAGGCGCTACTCACATTTAAACAGATTGAAATATGCAAAATGGCGTGGTCTCGAAAAAAAACAGTTCGACAGATGTCATTGTCGTCCCTGGCTCCATCCCCCGCATGCAGTTCAACATATTCTGCACTCGAGCTTGTAGTGTCAATCTCAGTTGCATCCCTAGCTAGCAGATCTTGTCGTCACAATGTCCCTCTTGTCAAAGCCGTACTCATCCAGCCAAGCATCAACGCCTTTTCTTTTCTGTTCTGTACTCGTCAAGATAGAAGACCGCTCTTGACGCTTTTTGTGCGGACTGCCGTTGCCGGCTGCAACGCTTTTTGTGCGGACTGCCGGTACCGGCTGCGGTTGCTGAATGCTCTCACTATCAAAGTCGAAGTTCCCAATACCAATTGGCGATGAGCTGTTAGTTTGATGAACGGGTGGCAGAAGCATAACCATCTCAAATTATAAGATGCTTTTTTATATAGATAATATGTAGCTTCTGATATACACTTAGATTTGAAACGGTATATAAATGTAGAGAACCAAAACATCTTATACTTTGGAATGAAGAAAATAGTTTTTTCTTGGACTTGTGGGCCTGCCAATCACATTCACCCGACTCTTACTTGAGACAACCTTCCGAATTTACTGGCTTACTCTACGTGCTATGTCAGCGTCTAGTTGTTTCACTTTCCAGCATGGAGTGCCATTGGCGGTTCGACAAGATAGACAAACAACAAAGTCATACTCCAATGCCATTGGCGGTTCGACAAGATAGACAAACAACAAAGTCGTACTCATCTAGTCGAGTATCAACACATTTCTTTTTTTTTTTCTTACCCAACAAATCCGCAGCTAAATATGTGGTGGAAACCACCTACAAGGTGGAACACATGAAAATTAATTTAAAAAGATATATTTTGGTCATTCAAAAAAAAAAAAGTTTTACCGATATCAACATTGACAGCGTGAAAAAAGAGTAAGGGTAAGGTCCATTTTTAGAACTGTCACTCGGGGGATTGAATCATCACCAAAATATACATTGATATATCATAAGAGCCTCATTTTTAAGGAAAAAAGAGAAAAACCTTTGGTCAGGTCAATTTTGAAAACCCGACAAAAACCAATGAAACCCTATTTTTAATCTTTAATATCAAAAAACCTGGATTATAGAAAATGTCGAAACTAGACAAATTTGCACCTCTAACCACTATAAAACTTGTTGGTTTTAATTAAACAGTCGGTCACTCTTCTCCGTACCAGTTTGGAGGCGGTTGTCTACAAGCATCGCAACCACGCCGTGTAACCCGTCGACCCACCGCAGCGAAGGGTACAGGTCCCCGACATTGGTCACCGCGTTGAGCCGGACGCTCTCCTCGAGCGTCTCATGCCACTGGCCAGCGTTGCTGGCATGCAGGGAGGCGCCGATGAGCGCACGCAGCATCACGTTGATGACAAACTCGAAAAGTCCGGGCCGCAGGGTCACCATCATCATCGACGTAGCACGGGCAGTAGCATCATGAAGTAAGGCGTCGATGAGGGCGACGTCGATGCGGCGGTCGGCGGCCCGAACAGCGAGTCAGGAGGCCGAGAGGAGCTCGCCGAAGAACCTGCGGATTCAGCGTCCGCCAGTGCTCGCCATAGGAAGCCCACAGGATGCAGGTGCACCCGTAGCCAATGACGTCGCCGGCTAGGAGCCACGTGTGGCCCGCTTGCGTGGTGTCGTGCTCGGTGAAGCACTTGACGGCAGTGGCATGTGCATACACCAGCAGCACGCGCTGCGTGCCAAGGCGCAGAAACAGCACCTTCGCTGCGCTGGCCCCGGGACGTCCGTGGGTGATGGCGAGCGAGGCCAGGGAGCGGTGTAGTGGGTAGCCGAGTAGGTGGAGGTAGCCGAGCAGAGGGAGCGATGGCGGGCTCGGTGCTCCACGTGGCACATGTCGTCTGGAGTAGATGACTGAGAGGATGGCGAACCAAGAGACGGTGACAACGAACACCGCGAGACGACGAGGATGCCGGCACCAGCGGGGCGAATCTACATGCATTTACCGGGGTCAGCTAACATTATAAATCTTTTTATTCACATACAAATTACACTAAAAATAGAGAATCAATGCATACTTGACTACATCACTCAGTCCTTAACCCAGTAAGGTAATATCCTGGATCTGCCACGCACAGCCTGTGGCGACTGCTGCTGCCGATGAGTCCATGGTTAATACTATGGATATGACACGATAGTACGTATGCAGTCAGAGGACAGAGTGATTCTTTCAAGTACTGTTATAGCCTCCTCCGATATATAAGTCATTACGTGAAGGGATGAAGTCATGGATCGTGCGTCCATATCCATATCCATATTTATATCTACATCTACATCTACATCTACCAAATAATAAACTACAAGAAATATGTCATCTTATGACATTTATGCCATGACATCTAATCAAAATGTCACTAAATCGTTTGGTTTATGACATTTTTTTTTGAAGGCATGCAAACTTAGTGACTAAATCAAGTTTGTGTCACAAAACAACGTCACCAAACTAGTCCAATTGCATTATATGACATTTTGCTATGTCATAAAGGCCCATTTTCATAGATGTCCTGAATCTATGACAAGTTTTTGTGGGACAAATTATTTTTTCACCTTAGCGTTCCTTGTTATTTTGTATTTTATAGAAGAGCACCGGTCCTTAGTTCTAACGTGTTTGATCTTTTTCTCGATGCCTGCTGCGATGGGGTGCATAAATAGTATCAACAAAATTGTGGCCGTATATAGTGATTCCGTATATTCCTAGCAAAAAGAAATTAGCAATATAAAGTTGTTTGTATACATGTTTAGTTTATTTAATTAATAATGGAAAAAGGAAAAGGAAAAGAGAATAACGCACAGCACACCCGACACCACCCAAAAGCAGACCGAACCTTATCCTCTACCCTAGGTCCTCTCGGTCTCTCTCGTCTCCCTCTCTCGCAGAAACACCGCGCCGCCCTCTGTCTCGCGTCGCATTCTTCTCCACGCGCGAGCTCCCCCCAGATCGACGCTGACTCCCTCCGCATCCTCCTCCCCTGCGTCGGCCCCTGCTCTTCCTCAAGCCGATGCTCCGTGCCCCTAATCCACTTGCCCCGAGATCTAGGAAGCTGCTCCCCAGCCAGCCGGGCTAGGAGTAGCGCCGCCGCGAGGCGGGCTGGCTGACCACAGCGCCGCTGCTCAGGCCGTCTGGCCGCCAAGCCGCAGCTTTCGTCGGTCGGACTGATCTGCACGGCCTCTGCCGCCGCTGGCTGATACTGGCCATGCCCCTTGTCGGGCTGTGACGTTGTCCATGCCGCCCCCTTCCCCTCGCTGCCGTGCGAGCTCTGCAATTCCAAATCAGGCATGCATCCCGTGGTGAGTTCCTCCCTCCAATAGATCTGTGCATGTCTTGTGTAGGTGCTACAAATCATGGATCTAGGTTTAGGTTTTGCTTGTAGTAAGCGAGTGTTGCTAGTTTGCAGACACTGGATTTTTTAAAACGAGAGACATGGTTACTTCTCTGTACTAGATATTCTGAGCCAATTTGTCTTTCGAAGCATCACTACTGATTTGAGATTTATTTTGAAGCAAATGACCGATGAGATTGTTTCTGTACTATTATTACTTGCTGACCTGACTTTGTATGCTCAACTCACGATATTTGTTAGGTGGGCAATATGTCGAGCTTTTACCATTGGTGTTCTTATAGCAAATTTGGGATTGGTAATCTTTTTCGTTGTTATTTCAATTCATCTTCCTTTTGACCAAGGAAGGAAATACTACAGAGTTCCACAGGTGTTCTGCTATACCATGTTGTAGATTTCCTAAATGGTTAAGTTTTGAACTGGTGCTTGATAGAAATTTAGATAACACATTCCGAATTTAGGTGGGCTAATTCATTACTAAATTCAGTTTTCTTTGCCCAATCCAGCACCACAAGTTAATTTTTTTTGTACTAATCTGTTGCTCTCTGGAAAAGAAATGCTACATTGTTATGTGTAGTTGTGTACTAATAATTACTAAGTGAGTGTCTGTTAATTCATCTTCCCTTACAGCTGTTTAAGAATCCTACTTGCTTCTTGTTGTCATTGTTCAACTTCTTCTCTACAATCTTTTGGAATAGTTCTTAATTCCTCTGTGCAACTGAAATTTGTTTCCTACAGGCGCAACTGTCCAAAAAAAAAAAGACATTATTCTGCTGTTCTGTCAGTACCACTCCATAGAATGGCTGGAACTAGCAGCAAAACTGTCTGAGTTTGATCTCATCGACTCTGCCTTTTCGTTGCAGTTTTTCAGGATCTATGACTGTTAAACTGATGGATTACATAGCATCAATACCCTGCTAGAAGCAACCTTAATTTACAATTGTTAATTGCTAGAAGCAATCTAAATTTAGAACTGTAGAATAAGTAATATACTTTGCAGAAAGCATGTATAGTAGTATGCTTTGGTTTAGATCTCAACAGGCTTAAAACGACTTAGAAAATGCAATATTTGGTGTCAATAACTCCATATATACCATGACAGTTGGAATCCATTATATAGTGTACTTAATGTACATCTTGGTTTCATATATAGTTCATGACAACGTAGCAATGGTTGTTTGCTTTTATTATTACAGCCAACTATAAAATTCCTGTGGCAGTAAAAACTAAAAAGAAAGGTCTTTCACTTGCATTGTTCTTACTCAATCACATTTTGCTTGATGATGCTGTGCAGGAGGGTGAATAGGAATGTTTCTTAGAAGTGGACAGGGTAAAAGTTCAGGAATGTTTCTTAGAAGTGGACAGGGTAAAAGTTCAGGAATGTTTCTTAGAAGTGGACAGAGTAAAAGTATTCGTACAATCAAGAAAAGGATATCAGATTGCACCTTCATACCTATAGGTCTGTGATATTTTTTTATTGGTTTAAAGTTGAGGAGTTTATCTACTACTTTTGTGTAGGCGTTCAGTCACTCAATTTAAGTTTTGGGTGTTGTTCAATATAGCTAACCCTTACATGTGACAAAAATTTGAAGCTGTACTATTTTAAATGGGAGCCTTGCAGAACCTGTTATTTTAAACAACTACACTAGACTACTGCACTTGATTGATATAGTCTTTAGTGGTGTTCAAAGAATGCATGATGTTAGTGTAGAGAGATCACATGTATATGAATAGATTACTATAACTCAACACTTGCTGCACAAATAAATTGTCGTTTGATTTCTTACAACTTATACACATGAAGTCCCTTTTTGACTTCTTTGTTTGTCTCAACAAGTGACATTTGTTTCTGATGTGATCTACAGGAGTGGACAAATTCCACCAACCTATTCATTCATGCTCCGGACACCAAGGAAAACTAGTTTTCAGCATGTGTTGAGCTAGGTTTGGTGATTAAGGTCACTCGTGAGACAGGGATGTGAGATTTCCACTTGTTTATTTTATTTGAGACAGACTAGGGTCACTCGTTGAGCTTTTAGTTTGGTCTTCGTGGTGAATTGTAATAAATATGCTAATATATATGACTTGTGAACCAATTGTTTTAATCATGAATGGAATATATTTTTGGGCCTACATTTGTCAATGTCGATTGTTTATGCTGATGTGTGGTATGTGACTGAATGGATCAGACCAAAATCAATGAGCTATCCTATGTGACAAGGTCCAAGAACTTGTGACACAAAATTAGATGTCATAAATAGTTGTGACGTTCAAAATCAATGTCATAATATTATGACATGAGCACTTAAACGTCATAAGTTGTCATTATAGACGTTCATCTTTTGACATTTAATTTTCATCAACTTAGTGTCATAAACGGTGATTTGTGACTTATTTTGCATGTATTATGACATATATCAAATGTCAAAAGATGGCACATTTCTTGTAGTAAAGAGACAAAATTTCTGCCACCTTTTTTTCTGCCCGACGTGCTTGGTTGAGTTGTGTAGGATGGATCACACGGTGACAAGCCACTGCTGATCAAGTTCCTTTGTGGTGTATAATAAATTTCTTTATCCGTAAAAACCACTATTACAAACTTTGCGTTGAGAAGCATGATTTCTTATGATGTAGTCTTCGAGATATAGAAACTATGGATAGAGTTTACACTATTAGTGCCCTTATGTGATATTTGTTTTTATATTGGGATGATTTAGGTAATTTGTTGGAAATGCTCTAAGGGAAGCTGCAGCCGGGTTGCTATATGAAAATTCATGAACTAACAAAAAAGTGTTTATGTAAATAGTGGGATGGCAATTGTTAATCGCGTCCAGAATAATAATGTTTGTTTTTTAGCATATCTTGAATTGTGATTAATATTTACTTGCGTCCCAAGCGGCTTTTTGCGAAATATCTTGGCGAGATATATGGGCCACATGGCAGATGGTGGACTCAACGAGACAGGTCGTCGCGCCGCTGCTGTGAATCTTGGCATCAAAACGCACCAAATATTTCCCTCTCTATTTGGAATCTTGGCATCAAAACGCACCAAATATTTGCATATTTGAGGCCAGGCTACGATCTTCTTATTCCATTTCATAAAAAGAGAGAACATGCACTTCGAATGCCTGCTGCTCATGCTTCCTGTCTATATATCAGACTTATCAGTATCAAGCTGCACTGCAATCGATGTGTCATCTACCCAGAAATCTAGCAAAATTAGCCAGGGCATCATGAGGACATTGCTTGTCGCCGTGCGGCACTCATCCTGTCCGCCGCCGGGGCCGCGCAAGGCGTCGCGCCGGCCGACACCGTGGCCGACTCGTGCCACGCGATCAGCGACTTCGTGGACCTGGACTTCTGCACATCCCGGCTGCGGTCCGTGCCGGGCGCGGCCGGCGCGGACCGGTTCGGCCACCTCCTCATGGCCACGGACCTCGCCGTGGCGAGCGGCGCCAGGGCGCACGACCTTGCTGCGGCGAGCGACGGCATCGTTGTCGACCAGGGCGAGCGGGACGCGATGCGGGCGTGCGCGTTCCTGTACGGCGCCGCATCCGTGCCCGGGCTGGGGCTCCTGCGCCGGTACGCGGCGGCGCGGAACTGGGCCCCCGCGCACGCGCTGGTCATGCTCACCATGGACGCCGGCGACGGGTGCGACGCCGCGGTCGGGGGATCGAAGGGTAGGATGGCCGGGCCGAACCGCGAGTTCGACCAGCTCAGCGTCATGGTCACGGCGCTGCTCAACAGCATCAACTTATGAAATGAGTAGCCCGGGCCGGCCGGCCGGCGGCGGCGGGCCATTCCCATGCATGCATGCGCACGGCCGTGAGGGGGCAGCCGGATTACATGTCTGGTGGCGCCTCCTCCTGTGACATGGCTGGAAGCTGGATCAATAATGTAATCTACCCCTGATGATTTACCTTGTTTTTGTTGCATCGCGCAGTGATCTGTTCATGTCTGAATCATGTACCTCCTCCGTTTCAAATTGTGACGCACGAACTAGACTAGTAGTGACGACGGCAGCATGTAGCAAGTATATCAGAACAAAATTATCTGAAGTTTTGAACACAGTCGATGCAAAATTATCTAAACACAGTTAATCCATTGCATCTTGTGTATGCCATGGAAAAAGATTTCAGGCCTTCTCATGTGAGGTTCAGTGTATGCAGCTGAACGAGCCAACTTTTCACCGTATGCAGCAGCTGACCAAGCATGTACTGCATATAGTTGGAAAAACATCCAGCAGCTAGTTTAGGAAAGGTGGGATTTTTGTTGCACAAGCATTGGCTTCATGACTCATTTAGTTACTCTAAAGGTCACTAGAATCAGAATTTTTGGAATTTGCCATCTGTTTTACAATTTTTCATTGATAAAATTGACCATGATCTGCATCGCCCCATGAACAAACTTCATTTAATTTTGTTCCTTCACTTTCACTGAAAAATCCCTTATGTTCATGCAAAAACACAAGATTTTGAAAGTATCAAATTGCACATTTCAATTTGTGCTACCCTAAGGCTAGTCTCAATGCATGTTTCATGGGTGTGTCATGCACATTAAATAGGATGTCACATCAGCAAATTGCTGACTTGGCAAGGTAATTAAATGACAGAGTTTCATCAGATGAGAGAGAAGTTTCATCCCCATGAAACTCATTTGGCTCGGTTACCTAGTTTGCAGTCTTGGTAACTGTGTCATGAAACTATGCATTGAGACTAGCCTAAGTGGTCTGAATGTTACATTGCACAAAGAAATGCATTCTAGGAATTTTAAGACAGATTAAGGAGAACATAAAAGATGCATGTATCCTCATTCAATTTTCTAATAAGACACGCCAATGTGATTAAGGGTGATTGGTTGATAAATGGATAGTATTTAATGCACAACAAGTTTTTGTCGTCTAGAATAATTATATTTTGAGGAAAAATTTTAAATGCTAGAATGCATTATATTGCAGAATCCATTATATTTGAAGACAAATTTTAAATGCTAGAATGCACTATATTGCAGAATGCATTATATTTTAAGACAAATTTTAAATGCTAGAATGCGCTATATTGCAGAAGGGAGGGATTTGGAAAACAATAACAAACTTAATTAGTAATATCTTTGGAAAACAATAAACACTCTTAATTAATCAGGAATATCTTTACTGTAATTTGGAAGAATAGCGTTCGCTAATTGCCCATTATCGGAATCATTACTTTCATTTTTTTTCCCCATTATCGTACTCTTCTATACTCCTACCTCGTTGTATATATAGAGATTAGAGAGGAGTAAAGAAAAATTGATGGCAAGATGCAATCGTCGAAAGATCATCACCAGGCTATATATGTTACGTATTGAACGGTCCGTGCCAATCCATATATATTTCAACTCCACAAAACACATTGCGACATTGTGTGATGCGTGATTGGAGATCATAACCAAGAAATCAATAGCATGGCTTCCACTTCCACAAGCGCCACGCTCATCGTCCTCTTCATGGCCGTCGTCTACAGCGGCTCCGGCGCCGCCATCGGGGCGGCGAACTCATCAGCCCTGGACCAAGTCTGCGAGTCCGTTGGCGCCTCCTACGTCACGCCGGAGCTCTGCGCCTCCGCGCTCTGCTACGACCCGGTTTCGTCGTCGCCGTGCCGCGACGCGCGCGACCACGCGGCGGTGGCTGCGCTCGCGGCGAGGCTCCTGGCGCGCAACGCCACCGCGGTCAGGGACGCCGTCGCCGCGGCCGCGACCGCGAGCGCGGCCAACGCCACCGCAGGCCTCAAGTCGTGCCTGCAGCTGTATGACGGCCTCGTGCCGGCGCTGGAGTGGGCGGCGGGTGCCGTCGCCGCGGGGGCGGGCGTACACTCCCGCGCGGGAGCTGATGCAAGCGACGCTGTATGCGCAGAGGGCATGCGCTGGCATGGTTGGTGGCACGGAGATGCCAAAGGAAAACGACGGCTTCGTCACCATGGCCACCGTCGCGCACGCCGTCCTCTCCGCGTCCGTTCCAAATTAAAGACTGAGTGAGCTGCTAGGTTTTTGTTTATACATAGGATAACTTGTTGGAGAATGGGGGAAGGAAAAAGTAAACTCAAACTTTGTGGTTTGGAGGAAACAATAGCACCGGAAAAAAGATTAATTGTCACGTTGCAAGGGCAATTCCTTGTTCACCACCTTCAATTTGAACCAAAAAAGATATAGTCCATTTGTTTGGATCTTGGCTAAGGAGTTTTTCTTTAAAAAGATATAGTCCATTTGTTTGGATCTTAGCTAAAGGAGTTTTTCTCTAAGGATTAGGAACCAAGGAATAAGTAGCCAGCCGTAATGATGATGTGCTAGGCTGTGTACAAATGATTGTGTGTTTATAACAGAATAACAACTAATTTTTTCTTCCGCGCACTGGACCAGGTATTGGTGACTCTTTACCTCTATATAGAGAAAGAGACTATTTAATTTTTCAACTATCGTGGTTGTTTAGTTTTCCACTTGATCGACAAAACCAATTTTTTAATTGCTCTCAACTCTTAAAAAAAACCATTTTGTTTTACGTAATGCTGTTGTGGCACTATGTGATAGGGTAAATCGAACTACAAATATAATTTTTTAAAAAAATAAAAATTTATAAGAATAAGTTGAATTATAGGCACTTTGAGGAAAATGCACGAGCGGTCCTTCAACTTGGCAAGGGACGCCATCTAGGTCTCTCTACATTCAAAATGTCAATTCTGAGTCCATAAGATTGGCTTCAAGTGTCATCTAGGTCCAAATAGGTAATGCTAAAAAAACAATTCTAGGACAAATGAGTTCAGATGAAGACAAACTTTATATTAAAATTGTAGCCCCTGATAGGATCTAAAACTTTGTAGTTGAAAAGTTTTTGAACTCAAACTGTTTATTAGGGTCACAAAATAGTAGCCCTTGACAGATTTTGAAATTTGAAAATTTTAAATTATCAATAAAATTTGAATGTTGATATGGTCTACATGAAAATTCAAAATGTTATGATGAATTCAAAATATCCCCCAATAAGTTTGGAAGACTATGAATTTGATTAGAGCTGTCCCACAAGTCCAAGCAGGAAAACAATCTCACTTGTGCGAATTCATCTAATAGCTCATCAGTAGTCACTACCGGATTCGCGGTTTTTGCCGATGGCCGGCCGCCATCGGCAAAGCTCCTTTACCATCGGCAAAGGGTTTGCCGATGGCAAAGGTCGATGGCCATCGGCAAACCCCCATCGGCAAACAATTCATCGGCAAAGCCGGGTTTGCCGATGGCCACCGACATCGCCATCGGCAATCTTTTGCCGATGGCCACGCGTGCCATCGGAAAAGCCGCCACGTCGGCCCGACGTGCCGTCGGCGACGGTGGCTTTGCCGATGGCCGACGTGGCCCCGGCCATCGGCAAAGATTTTTTTTTTTTTTTTTGAAATTTTTTTGCCGATGGCCTCGGCCGTCGGCATTAAGTTTGCCGATGGCCGAGGTCATCGGCAAAAAAAATTTCAAAAAAATAAAAAAAGGTTTGCCGATGGCCATGGCCATCGGCAAAGTTATGGCAAGTTTGCCGATGGCCCCGGCCATCGGCAAACCTGGGATTAGCTGAATCATAACCCGGCTTTGCCGATGGCTAGCCATCGGCAAACCTGGAAAAAAAAAAATTTATTTTTTTTTTTTTCTGTTTTCTTTCCATTTACATTACAATTTAGCACATGCATCACATATATATCAATTAACCCACATATATAGCATATAATCCACATATATAGCAACGAAATACGGTTTTAAGCATCGATACATGTCCATCGGAATCCAAACATATCCGGGCCACAAGCAAAAGAGTCGTACATGTCACAAGTCATCCATACATATCTCACAAGCTACAAGACTAAACCTAACTACTGGCGCCATCCCCTTGGGTCCCGGAGCCCCCAGAAGCATCCTCCCACGCGAGCCAACTCGGCGCCCGGGGCCGCGGCGCACCGCGCCCGGCCGACGTGCCGCGGAGGGAGCACGGCGAGGACGGAGTGCCCCGGGTGCGGAGGAAGGCGGCGAGCCCGGAGTGCGGGTGCTGCGGCCACGAGTACCCCTGCGGCGGTGGAGGACCCCGTGCGTCCCGCGTGGGGAAGCCCAGTACGGTGGCGTGGGGAGGCTCGGGTACCGTGGAGAAGCTCCCCGGTGGGCTTGGAGTCGGGTTCGAACCCGCCGACGGTGCTCGCACAAAGAACAAGTGATGTAATTAGTACAACTCCCCGCAAAATTTCGGCGGCACCTCCCCGCACGGGGAGGTTCCAAAACCTGCAAAAAACATGGGCACGAAGGCCAAACATGGGCACGAAGGCCAAACATGGGCACGAAGGCCAAACATGGCACGAAGGCCAAACATGGGCACGAAGGCCAAGCGACGCGACAAGCTAAAGCGAGAGGCAATGTACTCACCCGACCAAGTCCGGGAAGAGGAGTGCACCGGGCGGTGGAACTACCGGTGGTGGAGCGTAGATCGAGGCGGGAGGCTCCTCCATTCCCGGGATCCGGGCCGCGAAGTGCCCGCCGAACCGACGCCGGTAGTGCGCCGTCGGTGCCGCCACCGCTCCGAACCCGCGCCGACATCCTCGCCTCAATCCTCGCCTCAATGGCCGCCTCCCGCTCTGCTCCTGGCCTTCATCTCCTCGATCGTGGCTCGCAATATTACACCAGCACGATTGATGTTATTTGAAGGCAGGCTACATCATGAAGGCAGGCTACATCATGAAACTCCACTTACCTGAAGACTGCTGATCACCTGCGCGCTGCTCTGCTGCCGAGGCGCTATGGGGATCTGCGATCCGCCCCCACTTTCCCGGTCTCTCCTGCGGATCTCGGTCAGCGTCTCAACAGAGGACGGGTCGATGGCGCTGTTGGCCAAGTAGTACCGGCCGTGCTGCTTCCCTCCTCCAACCCTCTGCAGGAGGTCAGTGTCCAGGGGCTCGGTGGCGGGGTCGTAGGTGTCGCCATGTTTCGCTCGAGCTGCGGCGGTGTACTTGGTGAGCCTCTCGTAGACCGTCGGGCTGGTGTACTTCTCTGGCCCGTGCGACGAGCTGTACACGGTGGTGGGCGCTTTCGCTGTGCCGATGTGAGCAAGCGCGAACCCCGTGAACTCGTTGATTTGCTGACCACCATGCGACGACGACTGCGAGGAAAACACAAACATGGTTACAAGTAGTGACAATTGAGCGCTATAACAAATGCATCAACAGAAGGATACATACCCATCTGTCCATGTACTCTGGCAGGATCAGGCTCCCTTGGTGGTGTGAGACCCCTGACCGGTCGAGCTCCGCCTTGCGTTTCAAATGACGTCTCAGGCGCTCCGCGTACGCCGCAGGCGTACGCCACCCTCTGACAATTGCCTCCCAGCAGTCCTCGTACTTGCTGCACCAGCCCGGAGGCATCTGCATGACATTCAAGTTTTTGATATTACAGATAATGAATGGAATGTGTCATGTAAGAAATCATAACGGATGTTTCCCGCCTAATTACCCGCAAATCTTGCTCCTCGGTGAGGTCGGTCTCCTCGACAAGACAACTCCCGGGCCTCCGTCTTACTTATCTTCTCGATTCTTCATGTTGGCGTAGTAGCGATGACGGCACGGGTACGCGCCTCGTAGAACATGTCCCGAGCCGGTCGGCCGCACACCACGTCCTGCTGCTGCGACGCCCGCACCTCGTCCACCCCCTCGTCCAACTTGAAGTACAACTGCACACAGGCATCAAATATCATTTCATTGTTTGAAAGAAGTCCAACGAATAATGTTGTATTGAGATATGTGATGCGATGCAAAGACTCACCCAGAACTCATCCTTGATCTTCTGAGCAACGACTTTTCCCTGGTCGTCCGTGATAAGGTAGAAGTCCCGCCAATCCTCCAGCACGATGGTCTCACCCTTGGGGGTGACGACCAAACCAGGAAGTGCTTCTTAATCGCCAGGCTCGGATGCTAGTTGGACGGCGTGAGCACTCCTTTTTTGTCACCTTTTTCCAGCCCCTGCACGAGTCATTAACAGCAATTGTTAGTACGCATTTTGAATTTGAAAATGTCATATGAACAAGTGTAGAAATCAACAATGGTTACTTACTTGCCCGCGGGCCGGATCACCGGGCGCTCGTCAGCGGCTGGAGGGTCAGGGAGCCTGGTGGGGCCGCGCTGGAAGGGCTTACGAGGAGCTGTGGAACTCGAGCCGCCCGCGGACTCCTCGTCGCCACCCTGGACCTCGTCATCGCCACCCTCGCCGTCCTCGTCGTCTCCACCGCCGCCGCCGCCACCGTCACCGGTCGTCGTCCTCGTCGTCGCCTCCTCCTGGGAGGCCGTCGGGAACAGCCTCCTCGACGGCGTGCGGTGTCGTCCGCTCGGGGGCCTCCGACCCCCCGGGTGGACGGCTCCACCTCAAGCTCCTCGTCCTCGTCCTCGTCCTCGCGGTGGTCGGCCGCCACGTGCTCCTCGTCCTCGAGGTGGTCGTCCTCGCGGTGGTCGGCCGCCACGTGCTCCTCCTCCTCGGGGCTGCGTCCGGTACCTCGACCGGACGTTCCGCCGTGGCCGCCGGTCCGCCCGGCATTTTGTCGAGTGCCGCAATGACAAAGATTAGAAGAGTTAGTATTAATGACAAATACTTGTAAAGAAACATAAATGCAAAGCAAAATTAAGAAGCGCAAGGTAATATTAATAACAATATAGTATTACATGAATTAGAAATTATCTCCGCGAAAGGCAATATTGCCGGCGAGCGCTCGTCCTCATCATCAGTAGTGTCATCATCACTATCAATATTGTCGAGCTCTCTTTCATCCTCATCATGATCAACATCCTCCTCAACAACTACATCGCGTCGCCACTGCCATTCCTCAAGGATTCGTAAGTCCTCAGCATCGTGTACCTCATCACCCTCGTCCTCATTGATTTCGTTGTTTACTTCCATACCCATCAGCGAAGCAATGTCTATCTCCAACCTACCTTCTAGCCCCTCAGGTTGATAGAACTCATCATTCCTTGGGTCAAAGTTGTAATCATCATCGTTTGGGACCGCCGCTTTACCGTGTGGCGATACCATGTGCACAAGGCTCCAACCCGCAAGGCGCACGTCATTTTGGTTTGCCCATGGGAGGTAATAAACTTGCGTGGCGTCTCGGTTAGCCACAATATAGACATCGTCTCCTCCATATTTGGAATCCTCTCGGATTTCGACTAGCCCAATTGATGTGTCCTTTTTCGTGACCCCAGGATCGAACCAATGGCATTTGAATACCACTGGCTTACAACCTAGGTCTTTGCCAAAGTCAAGCTCAAATATCTCATCGACTATGCCGTAATAGTCCTTCCCATCCGTGCCGGGCGTACGAACTCCGCTGCACGTGTACGGGGCCGCACTCATCCCAAACGGGTTGAACCCATCTGTTGCCAGTGCTACGCGTACATTCCGAGCCTCCTTGGCCTTTTCAGGATTCATGACATCGAAGTGCTTCCATGCCTCGCCATCCGCTGGGTGCTGCATCTTGTCACTGTATCTTTTGCCATTTTTGTGCCACGTCATTTGTTTCGCTGACTCCAGTGTCATGTACTGCCGCTGCAGCCTCGGTAGTACAGGAAGGTGCCTAACCACCATCAAGGGGATCTTAGACTGTTTCTTACTGCCATCACTGCCTTCTACCTCCACGTATCTAGAGGCTTTGCACTTCGGACAGTGTGTTGCTGTCTCTTCGTCTCCCCGGAACAGGACACACCCGTTCTTACAAGCTTGGATTGGGTCATACGGCATCTTGAGTGCTCGAAGGAGCCTATGTGACTCGTACGTGCTCTTCGGCAACACGTGAAGCGCCGGAAGCAGCCCGCCAACCGTCGCCAACACGAGATCAAAACCTTCTCGATCGATGCCCGGTGACGCCTTCAAGCCTATTAGGCGTGAAATGGCATCCAGTTTAGAAATGTTGGTGTTCACGTGAAGGGGCTGCTTTGTGCCGCCTCCATCATGGTGTAGTACGCCTTTCTTTGTGTCCTCTGGATCTTGTTCCTCCACCTCCGTTCCTTCACAGCGCCAACGTCCGGCATGATCTCCGCCATTCCGGCATCTCGCATCAAACCCCGTGAGGTCCGGTATCACCACCGCCTCCCTAAGCCGTTTTGCGTTCCCCATGGAGAGTCCATCGGGTGTAGTTTGGAACGTATCCATACTTCCAAATATCTTGCCACATCGGCCGCTTCTCTTTCCTTGTCTCGTTCTTACACTTGGCACGGGACAAAACACCCGAATCGACCCTTTAGCGAGATGGGCCAAATGCTTGCTCTAGGAATTCATTGGTCCCCTTTATCCATTCCTCTGTCTTGTCTTTGAACCCGTGTACATCCACTCACGGTCAGCCATCCTCGTCATGCGCCAACGTAAGCGAGTAATGAAACAAGAGCTGCATCTACAAGGCGTTCCTACCATCTAATAGGTGAAGGATAGGTCCTAATCCCACCCGAGGATGCGTAGATGAGGTTAGCTTCCATGCTTCGCTCCCGTCCGAGACGGAATTTCGGCAGCACCTCCCCGTTGTTCTCCCGATACACGTCCCGACTGGGAGAGTGTGTATCCGGAGAACAACGGGGAGGGGCTGCCGAAACTCCGACTCGGACGGGGCGGAACATGGAAGCTAACCCATCTACGCATCCTCGGGCTGTCCAAAAAACGTGGACAATCCGAAAGAGAAACCGTCGCAGATATGCACTGATCCGCATACCAACGACCGCGAATCTCTTTCGGACGGGAGACGCCTAACTCGGTTACGCAATGTAGTGACATGGACTATAAGGAACAAAGGTGATTTATACCTAGGGTGGCGGCGCAGAGGCGGGTAGCGGGCCGGAGGAGAGTCGACGCGGTGCGGGGAAGGCCCGCAACGCCCAAGAAGAAGATCGCCGTCACCGAGTAGCTCCACAGCTCCTCCTCCTACAAAAAGAGAAAAAAGATTAGAAGCCACTAAAAATTTCGCAGCACCTCCCCGCACGGGGAGGTGCCAAAACCTGCAAAAACCATGGCACGAAGGCCAACAAGCACCACGGCACGAAGGCCGATAAGCATAGCGGCACGAAGGCCGATAACCACAGCGGCACGAAGGCCGATAAGCATAGCGGCACGAAGGCCGACAAGAAGAGAAGGGTTCATATACCTTGCTCTCGTAGCCGAATCGACGACGGTGGAGGTGGAGGTGTCGGCGGGACGTACACGATCAAGCTCCCCTACGACACATCCTGCTCTGCAAAACAATAAAGACATCAATATTAGTGGACGAAAGGCGTTGACGACGTGGAAGGAAGACATCAATAAAGACACTACTAACTAACACTACTAACTACTACTAACCACTACTAACTATCACATTCCACATTCCAGGCCACGATCACGACGGAAGAGATGACATCCACTAAAAACCCACTAAATCCATGCACTTAGGTGTCAATTTAAAATTGAACAAACCTAACAAACACTGCCAACATACCAACAATTTTGAGTCAAAAGACGCCTTAGGTGTCAATTTGTCATACGATTTTGCAATCTGCGAACATCTTTACAAGGTCATCCAACTGATTGCATATATTAGCTTGATAACGACCATATATGCAGAGCAGAGCAGGGGCGGACCAGCATGGTTGTACAAATGTACACTGATACTCCATCACTGCCCACTAGTCCGGCCAGCAACACTGAGGCCACTGGAAGTAGCAGTGCGTTCATCCCCGTGAACCGAAATACCCAAATCCCTAGTCACGCACTTAGGGATGCAAGTATAGCATTCTTGCGGTCAGGGATCAATCCAAGACAATTCGATTTAACCGAAACACCCAAACCCCACGAACGCCTGAACCTACTGTGAGGCATATCGTCGAACACCTGGCGACCACGCGTGAACACTGACTGGACAGCAGCAATTCCGGGGGAAAAGCACAGACGGAGTCGGTTTCGCGCTCACCCTGTTCGCTGCTCCGCTTCCGGTTGGCCTCTCCTTTACTCCCCTTTGCCGCGGTGGGCCGCGCGCCCACCGGCTCCGTAGAGGAACAGCGGGCGAGGTGGGGAGGGAGGACGGGGAGCAGAGAGTGCGGGGGAGCTCGGGGCTGGGGGGCTGTGGCGGCGCCGGCGGAGCTGTGGAGCGGCAGCGGAGCTGTGGAGCGGGGCGCTGGCGGCGGCGGCGGGAATGGTGGGCTGGCGGAGGTGCTGTGGCTGGTGTCTGGGGGGCTGTGGGCGTGGCGGCGCGAGGGGCGCCGGGCGGCCGGGGGCTGGTGGGCGGCGGAGCGGAGCGGCGGCGCGCGGGCGGTGGGTTGGGGGCTGCCGGAGCGGCGGCGTGCGGGCACGGGCGGCGGCGTGCGGGCGTGCGGCGGCGGGCGGCGGAGTGGGAAAGGGGATGGCGATGCGGGGGTAGGGTTGGCCTGGTGGGCCGGGCCGTTTTTATTTTTCAAAAAAAAAATGACTTTGCCGACGGCCCCGGCCGTCGGCGTAATTTTGCCGATGGCCCACAGGCCCGGCCATCGGCAAACCCTTTTTGCCGACGGCCTACCCGGGCCGTCGGCAAAGTTTCTATTTTTTTTTTTGATTTTTGCTTCCATTTTTTTTACGGTAACTTTCTACGTCAAATACAACCCACATCCAAATCTTGGGATATTTTTAAACTTTCTAGCTATATTTCATGAATTATCCCTGTTACTTTGTATTTTCCCGCCGACTCCGGTTTTGAACCTGCAGGTACATGAAATAATGGGACTTTTTGATCAAAAAGATGATATTCATGATTCGCCGAGTATGTTGAGGCCGCATCCGGACCTCGCATGAAATTACGACCATTTTGCCGTCGTAACGTGGGGAGAGACGTGCACGGAAAGTGTTTTTAAATTATATAAAATCCAAACGAAGTCCGAAATTGACAAAACTTGACGGGTTGTGTTGTCATCGCATGTGGAGTCTCGATAAAAAATTCAAAAATTTTCGAGCAAGTTGTCACGTCGGATGGCCAAAACCAAGACATCTTCACATGTCATCACTTATGATCACATGTGAAGTTGTCTGGGTTTTGGCGATCCGACGTTACAACTTGCTCGAAACATTTTGAAATTTTTACATGCGAGGTGCTGGATACGGCCTCAACATAGTCCGAGCATCATGAATACCATGTTTCGAGATCAAAAAGTTCTATTATTTCATGTACGCAGTTCAAAAGCTGGAGTTGGGAAAATTGCAAAGAAATAGAAATAGTTCACGAAATATAGCAAAAAAACTCAAAATAGTCCCAATTTTTGCAGGTGAGTTGTATTTGAGGTAGGAAGGCACCATAAAAAAACTGGAACCAAAAATCAAAAAAAAAAATACAAACTTTGCCGACGGCTTGGGATGGCCGTCGGCAAAAATAGTTTGCCGATGGCACGCCATCGGCAAAGCAGGTGGGCCCGGCGGCTACCGAGGCTGCCGCGTGGCCGTGATTTGCCGATGGCGCGGCCATCGGCAAAGTTGGCTATTTGCCGATGGCTGGACGGCCCGGCCATCGGCAAACAGCACGGCGTTAGCCGGCCCACGACGGCGTCGTCGGTGGGCCAATTTTGCCGATGGCTGGGCTTTGCCAATGGGCCGGCCATCGGCAAAATGGACCTTTGCCGATGGCGGTATTCTGCCGATGGCCTGGCCACCGGCAAAGTAGGCCTTTGCCCATGGCCGTAGTTTGCCGATGGCTAGGCCATCGGCATAAAGCGATTTGCCGATGGCCCTACTTTACCATCGGCAAACTGCTGGGTTTGCCGATGGCCGACCACTTTACCATCGGCAAAGCTGGCGGCCATCGGCAAAAATGCCGATTCCGGTAGTGAGTTTGATGGTGAGAGCATTGAGCAACCGGCGGTCCACGCATATTAAAGCGTCAGGTAGCCGTCTTTCCTCTTGACGACAACAAATTAGGGGAAGAAAAGATAGATGGGCTGATACTCACTAGATGAGAGCGACTTTAATGGTTATCAATCCAGTGGTAGAGCTAGAGCAAATTTGAGGATGCGTTTATCATTGTGAATGCAAGAGTTTGTATGAGTGCATATATGATAAAAATTTGGATGTTTCTACTGTTTTTCTAATTTTTTTTGTGGGTGCGGCCACTAGGCACAGTGTAGCTCCGCCCCATTCAGCTTATCGAGCCGTCCGATGGCGCTCTATGCTGGAAAGTCAAACAACGGGATGACAGACATAGCTGGGGCAGAGTATGCCATGACTACCAGAAGCAACCGTGACAAAAGTGGACGCTACACCTGAACTTTGCTATGATGCAGCAACGTTTCAACAAAAACTAAAAAAAGTACAATATTTATAGCACCTCTGCAGGGAGTAGTATCTTCGACTATAGCACCTCTGCAGGTGTCAGCCAAGTGCAACTTTTTGCACAAAAGACAATTATATCTTCAACTATAGCACCTCTGTCAGCCAAGTGCAAGAATAAAAAGGCATCAAACCATTTTGGTTGACCATGGTTTTGCTGACGTGGCGTTACGTCATAGGAGTAAATCGGACTCTACAAATGTTTTTTTATAAAAAAGAAATAGAAATTCCCGAATTTCAACATTTGTACATGATAAAAAGATTGTGGTTCCAAAGGATAAGAATTGACAACTCGTCGCCGGCTTGCAAGTGAAACTAGTCCAACGATTGCCACCAAGTAAGCAGCTTTGAACTAATCAACCGTGCTTAGCTTAGTTTCCTGAAGACATGCTAGGTGACATACTGACATAGGCTTGACGCTAGGGTTGTTTCAAATGTGCAATTGTAGATGAGAATATTATGAGGACAAATTTGCGCAACACAGGCTTAAATGCCGAGTTCATGGTGCCTTGAGACGCATCTGGAGCTGTAATAAGGCTGAATAAATCGTTAGGGTGAATTCAAAATGCCCCCCCCAATAAGCTTGGAAGACTATGAATTTGATAGAAACCGGCCCACAAGTCCAAGCAAGAAAACTAACACACTTTGCCAAATCATCTAACAACTCATTGGCAATTTGATGGTGAGAGCATTGAGCAACAGACAGTCCACATAAAAGCGTCAATCGCTGGCTTTCTTCTTGACAAGAGCAGATCTATTGGGTATGAAAAAAAAATTGAAATGCGCTAATATACTCAACTGGATGAGCACGACTTTGTTGTTTCGAATCGCCAATGTCACTCTATGCTGGAAAGTGAAACAACCGGATAATGACACAGCGGGTGTAGTATGCATAAATCTCTTTTTTTCTTGTGCGAAAGGAGTATGACCTTGAGGGCACATACAACGCAAGCATATATTATTAATATATTAGCCCCTTGTTATAGTTGGATCCACTCCACATTTGCAAAAAAAAAAAAAAAAAAAAAAAAAAGGCTACCACTTATCTGTATATGCATAGTTCCATGTCATACCTCATTAGAACGAGAAGTACATGCATGCATCAACTTTTTACTCAACCTCATCTCAGGCTAATACAATTTGGTCGCAACACATTCTTCGCCGTATGCTTCTGCTTCGCATCAGTTGAAAACAATGATTCCTTCAAGCTACTAGCACTACTTGCAAAACCACTAACCGACGTGGAATCTGGATGCGGATGCATGCGGAGGCTGGGGAAGTAGGGCCAACCTTGACGTATTGGAGAAGGCTAGAGGAGCATTTGTTGGCGAAATAGGACACCATGCAGCCCATCGTTGCCTGTGACGCGTCAATAACTTTAACACTAAAAAACAAACATTATATTTGATTATAGCGCCTTTGTCAACCAAGTGCAACAAGAAAATGTCGTCATTCACTCAATTGGTTGACAATTGTTGCCGCGGCGTCCCTGGAAAATTCTAGGTCCAATTCAAAGCATTAATTGGAGGCCTAATATTAGACGATCTTCATCTCCGATCTAGGTCCCTGGAATGAGGAATAATGGCGTCGCCTAGGATAAGGAAGCCCTAGTGATGAAGGAGAAGCCAGGAAGGGTTACAAGAAGATTGGATCGCTGGACTGGATGTCGTTCTCTCCGCCTTGGTCTCGTACGTGAAGCTTCACGATCAACGATCGTGATGGCCGGTTGATGTGTGCTCAAGAAGCAGGCCACAGTTTGGCCATATAGAAGACAAGTTTAGTTCTTTTTTAATTAAAACAAAACCCAAAATTCGTATATATATATTTAGCATACTTTGTAAATCTTGGCGCCCATGATTAGGTCACACAGCGTGCACGGGCCGAGGACGCCCCTGGTTGTTCAAATTCAATGGGAAACTCCTCAATCGCGAGAACAAGAAAATGTCGTCATTCACTTAATAACCTTGCTATGTCAACTAAACTTGGCGTTATTATCTTCAACACGTGAGAGAGCAATCGGACGATTTTGGTTTCACCCACACGTTTCCTGGCCGATTATTATATTCTTGCAAATTCAATGAATTGATTCATTATTCACGCGTCGACCTCAACGTGTCGAACATGAACTGCTGGATTCCGTATCCAAAACGCTTACCGTGTATCGTACCCACACGCTAGAGTAGTGGACTATGATACATCACAGCATGGTGGGGCCTACGAAAGTGGCAGCAGACTCGACTGCACGGTGGGAACGGGACAGGACCAAGATGGAAAAAGCGGTATCTACACAATGTTTAGATATAAAGTTGGATTAAGAGTAAAAATTAATCATTATTGGTCTTATATATAACTGTATTATTTTTAGACGGAAGCAGATGTACAATTGAGTCACGAACACGGCAGGTTTTTTGTATTATAGATGCAGCAGCAGCTGTGTCGCGTTTTCATTGACAACACGGCTTATCGTGTATTATGTAGAACTAATAAATGACCATAATCGACAGATCTATCTGACAATGACAGCACGTCTCAGTGGCAGAAGCTGCGTGCCAACCGGGGGACTGCAACGTCATCATCTTCTACGACTTTGCTCTCCATCGAAGCAGCAGCAATGGATACACACGCAAGCGCTATATATATTGTCGCGTGCGCACGACACGAAAGCTCTCCCAGTCCAAGACATGGCGGCGCCGGAGCTCTGGTGGCTATGGGTGACGCTCGCCGTCTCGACCCTCATCTGCTACTACCTCACCCACCAACACCGCCGCCGCCAGTGGCGCTCCGGCCGGCGCCCGCCCGGCCCGAGGCCTCTGCCGCTGATCGGCAACCTCCTGGACCTGCGGCGCGGCCGGGGCAACCTGCACCACACGCTGGCGCGGCTGGCGCGCGCGCACGGCGCCCCCGTGATGCGCCTGGACCTGGGCCTGGTCCCGGCGGTGGTGGTGTCCTCCCGCGACGCCGCCCGGGAGGCGTTCGCGGCGGCCAACGACCGGCGCATCGCGGCGCGGCCCGCCCGGGACAGCAAGCGCGCGCTGGGGCTCTGCGACCGCTCCGTGCTCTCGCTGCCCAGCTCGGACCCGCTCTGGAGGCACCTCCGCGGCGTCCTGACAGCGAACGTCCTGTCGCCGCGCAGCCTCGCGGTGTCGCGCGCGGCGCGGGAGCGGAAGGTCGGCGACCTGGTCGCGTACCTCCGGGCGCGGGCAGGGACGGTGGTCGACGTCAAGGAGGCCGTCTATGGCGGCGTCGCCAACCTCGTCTCGACCGCCATGTTCTCAATCGACGTCGTCGTCGTGGGCGGCGCCGCTGCGGCAGATTCGGCCGCGTCGTCGTCGGCGGCGGGCGTTGGGTTGCAGGAGCTCTTGGAGGAGCTCATGGAGTGCATGGGCAAGCCTAACGTCTCCGACTTCTTCCCGTTCCTCAGCGCGCTCGACCTCCAAGGATGTCGTCACCGGGCGGCCGTGCAACTGGCCAAAGTTCTCCAGTTCTTGGGTGACACAATTGACCGCCGATTGGCAGAGGCCGGCGACAAGCACGCGCACGGCGACTTCCTTGACGTCCTCTTGGAGCTCGAGTCCACGGGCAAGATCACCCGCGACAACGTGACCCTGCTCCTGTTCGACATCTTCGCCGCCGGGAGCGACACCATGGCGATCACCGTGGTGTGGGCGATGGCCGAGCTGCTCCGCAACCCGAGCGTCATGGCCAAGCTTCGCACCGAGATCAACGACGCCCTCTGCGGCAAGGACGCCGTCGAGGAGACCGACGCGGCGGCGCTGCCGTACCTCCAGGCCGTGGTGAGGGAGGCCATGCGGCTGCACCCGGCGGCGCCCGTGCTGCTGCCGCACAAGGCCGTGGAGGACAGTGTGGAGATCGGCGGCTACCCGGTGCCCCGGGGCTGCACGGTGATCTTCAACTCGTGGGCGATTATGCGCGACCCGGCGGCGTGGGAGAGGCCCGACGAATTCGTGCCCGAGCGGTTCCTGGGCAGGGAGGTCGACTTCCGGGGCAAGCAACTGGAGTTCGTCCCGTTCGGCTCCGGCCGCAGGCTGTGCCCCGGCGTGCCCTTGGCGGAGCGGGTCGTGCCGCTGGTCCTGGCGTCGCTGGTGCACGCGTTCGAGTGGCAGCTGCCGGCCGGCGTGTCGCCGGACCAGGTCGACGTCAGCGACAAGTTCACCAACACCAGTGTCTTGGCCTTCCCTCCTATCAAAGCTGTACCTCTAATCGTCACCTAGCTATGCTTTTTATTAGCTAGATAGAGCAGCTGCAGTGTCCAATTGATATTGACCGGCAAAATTGATAGCGTGGATAAGGTTCGATTTAGTGGGGGGCCTATGAGTAAATAAAACGGAGTATCTATTCCTTGATTATGTATAATTGTAATATATTTGCGAAGCCCTGTTGATAAAGATATGTCAAATCTATAAATGTCTGCTGCGAGCGAGCACGATCAAGTGCTAAGAGTGTTGAAAGTTCAGTTTCCAACCCTATGGCCCGATTTTTCTACCAATACTGGAGCTGCTCTGATTCAAAACTATATATGTCATTAGATGATTAGACTAAATCAAGTCTAACTAAATTTATGAGAATATTATTAACATTTGCATTTCTAAATGAGTTTATCATAAACATATATTTTACAATTTGCCTATGATATATTGGACATTCAGCCGTTTCTTGAAAAGCGAAAAGAACAAATATTTTAGCGGATGACGGATGGGTGCTGCCAATATAGCCGTTATTACTCGAGCCACCACGTACGACACGCATCTTCCGTGCTGCCAATAGTTGTTGATTTCTCCCGTTAGTTTGTCAATCCTGTCGCCATCTGAACTTCTGAAGCATTTCTTGCTTAAGGTTGCCCGTTGGACCCTGCTACTGCTATCAAACTGGTGGTTGTTATTTCCTGGTTTGACTAATTTTCAAAAATTTTATGAGCTTTCAAGGTAATCAAGAAGTGCAAATGTCATGTCTAAGAAATGTTAAAGTTCAGTGAAATTCATGTCGATTGTTCCCGTACCTATATTTTTTATATTTTCGATTAAATTAACGAATAAAAGTATGTACATGTTTACAAGGCATTTAGACCCAAAGCAAAAAAAAAAAAAGGGGGGGGGGGGGGGTGAGGGATGGGGGCAGGGACTCTCTCTCCCTCTCTCCAGGAAGTGAGTAGGTATTCCTTTGCCGGCTTGGCCTTTGCACAAACAAGACCAAATTCTCTGCTAAATCTTTCTTTCCACGAACTGAAATTGACATGTCCATGATCAAAGATGATGCTTTTTTTTTCGTCAGCCATATAGCCCATCAGACTAAGAAATGCTTCTCCCAAAGTCGATTCTTGCTTGTAGATGTTGGATATTTAGTCATTTTACACCATGCTTTAATCCATAAATACGGTAAGCAAAATACTAGCACAAATATAATGCAAGCGACAGCTTCATATTCGCTACTGCTACAAATTCCAGAAAGGCATTTCATGCAGAATATTATAACTACGGCAGCAGCAAAATAAAGCATACAGAGAGTAAATAGTTTATACCCCATCGTGGCACTTCCGGTACCCGCGGACAGTGAACCACTACCGTCGCCGTTCATATTGGCGTCGCTATCCGCGATGGTGTTGTCGATGACGACGTTGTCAGCAGCGGGAGTCCGCCTTGTTCCCACAGGCATAGCCCGCGAGCGAACCGAAGAACAGCAGTAGTCGCGCCGGTAAGGCGCTCCCCAAAAACTTGATTTCCCGCCTACCGAGCAGGTACGCTTGACGGGAGAAGTTCCGGAGGAAAAACTTGATTTCCCGCCTACCCGAGCAGGTACGCTTGACGGGAGAAGTTCCGGAGGCCTGCTACCAGAGACCTCTGTGCTTGCAGAGGATCTGGTCGGAGATGCAGCAGAGCAGCTCGAGCTAAGGAAGGAGGTGGCGGCTGGAGAGGGAGATGCACGGGAATGGGATAAAACCCTAGTGTGTGGACAGGGGCCTTTATATAGGCGCGCCCCTGCCAGCTTCCCGTTACACCCTGTCCGGGGAGATGAACCTGGACAAGGTGGTTGGGAGTTGTTTCCCGTTAGCCATTCGGGCTCCCTGGCGGCGGCTAGGGTTTGCCTCTCTCTTGGGCCGAGGCCCAGTGGCAAAAACTCAGCCAAGCCCGCCAGCCCACGGGCCACGGCCCGGCCCGGCGGGCGGCGTGGCTCGGCTCGGGCGGCGGCGGCGCGCGCGTGTGGCTCCCAGGTTCTCCTTCTCAACTTGTCTATAAGAGCATCCCAATACTCACTATTTAAGTTGATTACCCTCTTAGTGATTAATCCATTTGGTACTAATCACTTTTGCACCTAACACTAATTGTGGGCCTTTGAGGTTTATTGAATTATTAGATTTAGTAAATGGGCTTGGCCCAATAATTCTAACAATCCCCACCAAACATCAAAGATACACAGTTAATGCCTTCGGGTCTGAACTCGTTTGATATACCAGTGTTTCGATTGAGATTGTTAAGTTGAACTTCCATCTAGAATAGGGGCTTACACTCATTCACAACTGATCAATGGACTATGCCTTGAATTGACAGTTTTGTGCGAAGTGAGGTTCACCCAAATTCTTAACTGATACAAGGCTGCCTAGAGCATCCCCTCGGGTGGAGCATATAAGTCAAACTCCGTGCCTTCTCGTGAGCATCTAGAGATCACCCAAATCTCATAGACTGGGACTAGCAGTCTAACTCACATAGGTGTGTTCCTTCTAGGATGTCCTGTAGGACGACATCCCTGCCTTTATAAGCCACTCGGATCACATTAAGGCATATGCCATCCTGCCTTACAGCTTGGAAAAGAAGTGCATTTCTAAAAGATAGGGACCTTTGTCAAGGGTCTTTTCCCCCAGTCTACTCATAGCTTGTTTCACCACTCTAATTCACGGGATCTCCGATCACATAGAGCAGGTTACCACTATAGCAAACTTTAAGTGGGTCTCAGTCCCATCTCGACTAATGCACTGTCTATCACGTTACGTGACAGCCCCTTGGTGAACTGATCTGCCAGATTCTTAGACGTGTGGACATAGTCCAACGCTATCACTCCGGAGTTTCTCAATTTTCTGATAGACTTTAAGCGCCGCTTTACATGCCTTGTGGTCTTCAGATTATCCTTAGAACTGTTAACTTTGATTATCACGGTTCATGGAGATGGCAGGCACAGGTTTTTCAACCACCGGCAAATCCATCAGGAGTTCCCGAAGCCATTCGGCTTCAACATGGCGGTGTCTAGTGCCGCAAGTTCTGCTTCCATAGTTGACCTCGTGATGATGGTCTCGCTTGCAAGACTTCCGAGAAACAAAGCACCACCCCCAAGGGTAAACGCATACCCTTTGGTGGCTTTTAACTCGTCGGCATCGATATCCAATTTGCATCACTTTGAAACCCTCCCGTACCTTTGGGTACCCGGTGTAGTGAATACCATAACTTGCGGTTGCCTTTAGATATCGTATTACTCTCTCAAGAGCACGCCAATGATCATCTCCTGGGTTTGATACAAACCGGCTCAACTTGCTCACAAGCATATGAGATGTCGGGTCTTGTTGCAACGGCTAAGTACATTAGTGAACCAATGATTTGGGAGTACCTCAATTGGTCTCTCATGATCCTTTTGTTCTTTCTCAGAATTAGGCTTGGATCATAGGGAGTGGACACAGGTTTGCAGTCACTGTAGCCAAAGCGACTTAGAATCTTTTCCACATAGTGGGATTGCAAAAGAGTAACCCCACCATTTTCTCCCTTCAGTAGCTTGATGTTTAAGATCACATCAGCCACTCCCAAATCTTTCATATCAAAGTTCTTGGACAGATAGTTCTTGACTTCCTCAATCACATTGAGGTTCGTGCCAAATATTAGGATGTCATCCACATATAGGCACAGGATTACTCCTTCTCCCCCACTGAAGCGGTAGTAGACACATTTATCAGCCTCATTGGCAACAAAGCCTGCTAACGTCATGGTCTTATCGAACTTTTCATGCCATTGTTTAGGAGCTTGTTTTAGGCCATACAAAGACTTCAATAATTTACACACCTTCCCTTTTTGACCTTCTACTACGAAACCATCAGGCTGATCCATGTAGATCTCCTCATCTAACTCTCCATTTAGGAAAGCCGTCTTCACGTCCATTTGATGAACGAGAAGACCATGGGAGGCAGCCAGGGCAAGTAGTACTCTGATTGTAGTCAATGGAGCCACTGGTGAATATGTATCAAAGAAGTCCTCGCCTTCCTTTTGGGTATAACCCTTGGCTACAAGCCTAGCCTTGTATTTTTCAATCGTACCATCATGCCTAAGCTTTTTCTTGAACACCCATTTACATCCTACAGGTTTGCACCCGTACGGACGATCAATCACTTCCCAAGTTCCGTTAGACATAATTGAATCCATCTCACTCCGTATCGCTTCCTTCCAATAGTCAGTGTCAGGAGAGGAAAATGCCTTTTTAATGGTCGTTGGGGTGTCATCCACGAGGTATATGGTAAAGTCATCACCAAAGGATTTTGCAAGCCTAGGTCTCTTACTCTTTTGAGTGACTCCATCATTTTCCTCCTCAGGACTTTTAGTAGTGGGTTGTTCAGTCCACTCCACTGGCACAAAAGTATCGGGAGCATCAGGAGGTCCCTCACTAGATGTGCTCGGTACATTCCCTCTCATAGGGAATTCATTCTCGAAGAATGTTGCATCTCAGGACTCAAATATTCCACCGACCCTCATGTCGGGGACTCCAGATTCCACAATTAAAAATCTATAGCCTACGCTGTTCATTGCGTATCCGAGAAAGACACAATCTATAGTCTTTGGCCCAAGCTTGCGCTTCTTGTTGATTGGCACATTCGCTTTGGCCAAGCAACCCCAAGTGCGTAGGTATGAAAGAGTTAAACTTTTCTTTTCCCATTCCTCAAATGGTGTTTTCTCATTATTCTTTGTGGGGACTCTATTCAGGACATGACTCGCAGTCAATATAGCCTCACCCCACCATTCCTTGGAAAGTCCCGCAGTGTCCAACATGGCATTAACCAAATCAGTTAGAGTGCGGTTCTTTCTTTCGGCAATCCCATTGGATTGGGGGGGAGAAAGGAGGCATCCTCTCATGAATAATTCCATGTTCCTCGCAGAATAGATCGAATTCTTTTGAAAAGTATTCACCCCGCGATCGAACCGCAACCGTTTGATTTTCTTCTCAAGTTGATTTTCAACTTCAGCTTTATAGACTTTAAAGTAGTGTAATGCTTCATCTTTAGTTTTCAACAAGTACATGTAGCAAAATCTAGTACTATCATCGATGAGAGTCATGAAATATTTCTTGCCGCCTTTGGTCAACACGCCATTCATTTCGCACAAATCAGAATGAATGAGGTCTAGTGGTGCCGTGTTCCTCGCCTCTTTCACAGCCTTGTGAGGCTTGCGAGGTTGTTTTGCTTGCACACAAGCATGGCACTTAGAACCTTGGACCACATCGAATTTAGGGATTAAACTCATTTTTGCTAAGCGCGTCATACATCCAACATTAATATGCCAAAGTCGAAAATGTCAAATATTACAATCATCATCATGTCTCACATGGTCCACGACATTATTATTACAAGAATCCATCAAAGAAAAGCGGAACAAGCCTCCGCTCTCATAGCCCTTACCAACACATGTTCCATATCTCGATACGACACACTTATTGGACTCAAAAGCAAGTTTAAAACCATCCCTACACAATAGGGACCCGCTGACGAGATTCTTCTTTATGGAGGGAACATGCTGCACGTTCTTCAGCTGCACGGTCTTTCCCGAAGTAAACTTCAGATTGACCGTGCCAACACCATGAACAGCCGCATGAGAGCCATTTCCCATCAGCAGGGAGGAACCTCGTCCTTCCTGGTACAAAGAAAACAAAGAGCGGTCAGCGCATACATGAATATTAGCCCCTGTGTCAATCCACCAATCAGGAGAGAGACAAACTGAAAGAACTGTTGGTAAATAATTACCATACCCAGATCCTCTAGCTTCACTAACAACCATGTTGACTGTCTTCTTCTGCTGTGGCTGCTTATCCTTGCGGTCTGGGCACTCCTTTGCCCAATGAGCATTGCTCCCGCACACATAGCAACAACCACTCTTTTCACTCTTTTACTTGTTGGCCTTCTTCTTGAAAGCCTGAGCTTGAGGCTTGATAGCATTCTTGTTGTGCTTCTATTTCCTCTTGCGGGTGGTCTCAGGGTCCCTCTTTTGCACCAAATTGGCGCTAGAGCCTCCCTCGACGTGCACTTTCTTGCCACGTGTGTCTTTTGCCCTCACATTCTCCTCAACACTTAGAGAAGCAACTAGATCAGTCACACTGAACTCTTGCCTCATGTGCTTTAGAGAAGTGGCAAAGTCCCTCCAAGTAGGTGGCAGCTTAGCGATAATACCGCTGGCCACAAACTTGTCAGGCAGCACACACTTGTTGTTCTCAAGCTCCTTGGCTAGCATCTGTATCTCACGAGCTTGTTCTACCACAGAACGGTCATCGACCATCTTGTAGTCATAGAACTGCTCCATGATGTACAGCTCACTGCCAGCGTCAGGAACCCCGAACTTGGCCTGCAGTGTATCCCACATATCCTTGCCCGTAGGCATGTCCATGTACAGTGGCACCATACCCTCATCTATGACGCTAATTAGCGACAGTTTGCAGGTTATCCGCCTCACAGAACTTGCTCTCTTCCTCAGGAGAAAGAGGCGGTTCTGTGCGCCTTCCCCTGACAGCATGGTCGCAGTGCATCATGCAACGAGATCGCCATATCTTATAGTTGGATCCACCATCCTTCAAAGGTGGTGGCCTCATGGATGCAGCAAAGCTAGCAGATGAAAATGACCTATCAAGTTTTTGGATTGTTGGATATTTAGTCATTTTACACCATGCTTTAATCCATAAATACGATAAGCAAAATACTAGCACAAGTATAATGCAAGCGACAGCTTCATATTCGCTACTGCTACAAATTCCAGCAAGGCATTTCATGCAGAATATTATAACTACGGCAACAGCAAAATAAAGCATATAGAGAGTAAATAGTTTATACCCCATCGTGGCACTTCCGGTACCCGCGGACAGTGAACCACTACCGTCGCCGTTCATGTTGGCGTCGCTATCCGCGATGGTGTTGTCGATGACGACGTTGTCAGCAGCGGGAGTCCGCCTTGTTCCCACAGGCATAGCCCGCGAGCGAACCGAAGAACAGCAGCAGTCGCGCCGGTAAGGCGCTCCCCAAAAACTTATTTCCCGCCTATCCGAGCAGGTACGCTTGACGGGAGAAGTTCCGGAGGCCTGCTACTAGAGACCTCTGTGCTCGCAGAGGATCTGGTCGGAGATGCAACAGAGCAGCTCGAGCTCAGGAAGGAGGTGGTGGCTGGAGAGGGAGATGCACGGGAATGGTATAAAACCCTAGCGTGCGGACAGGGGCCTTTATATAGGCGCGCCCCTGCCAGCTTCCCGTTACACCCAGTCCGGGGGGATGAACCTGGACAAGGTGGTTGGGAGTTGTTTCCCGTTAGCCGTTCGGGCTCCTTGGCGGCGGCTAGGGTTTGCCTCTCTCTTGGGCCGAGGCCCAGTGGCAAAAACTCAGCCGGCCCACCGTGGCGCGCGCGGGCGGCACGGTGGCGGCGGCGGCGCGCGCGTGTGGCTCCCAGGTTCTCCTTCTCAACTTGTCTATAAGAGCATCCCAATACTCACTATTTAAGTTGATTACCCTCTTAGGGATTAATCCATTTGGTACTAATCATTTTTGCACCTAACACTAATTGTGGGCCTTTGAGGTTTATTGAATTATTAGATTTAGTAAATGGGCTTGGCCCAATAATTCTAACAGTAGAATCATATCCAAGGGTTGTAGACTGAGATCCCAAGTGATGGAGAGGAAGTTCCAGCAGTGCTGATTGAAGGAGCACTGAAAGGAAAGGTGTTTGTCCTGTTATTTGGTCTGCTGCCAAATGACCTTTTCGTCTCTGGTTCATGCTTCCAAAGATGTCAATAACCCCAATATATTTATGTGATGGATCTTTTATAGTACACGATTCAGACATGAACAGAAGAACACACGGATGCGATGCAATGCAACAATAACAAGGGCAAATCGATCAGTTGCTGAACAATTACGTTATTTATCCGTTACTAAGAATCCAGCCATGTCGGAGGAGGCGCCATGGCGCCAAAAGCTGCCCAATCACCGTATTGCTCATGCATGGTATCAGGGTGAAGAACAGAACTAGAGGCGGTAACCGAAGGGCAGGAATACAAGGTTGGTGTCAGTGGAAGTCTGAACTTGTAGGCCTTGGGCCGTAGTCGTTGCTTGGGCTGGTGTCAGTGTGTATCCGACGGCTCTGTATCCCTGGCATATATAAGGATGAGGGCCGCAGCAGCGACAACCAAAAGGTTCTTTCTCATTGTGCCTTGGCTTAATTACTAGATTGCTGGCATGTTCTCTTTTTATTAGGAAGCGCAAAAATAAGTCTTTTTAGGAAGCGCAAAAAAAAAAAAAAAAAAAAAAACATACCCAAACCTCAAATATTTATCGCGTGTTCTTGACAAAATTTAATTTCCAAACAGAGAGGGAATTATTAACTAACATTTCTGATAATATCTCTGATTTAGTATTATTATATAATAAAATCTATCAATCAATTATCTAGACTGGGAAGCTAGGCTAGGCTAGGCCAGCCAGGTCGTGTGCGTGTCGTAATAAGGCAGTGTAGCAGCAGTAGCTCTACCTATCTCACGAGAGAGATCGATGTTGTTATGCTTGTGATTAGATGGGAGTATGTATACTGGGTTTACTAAATGATCATTGTATTGTATGTGGTGTCCATCGGGCTGGCTAGGTCCCAGGCTCGGTGATTCTCCGTATAGCTTCGGATTCTTGTTTTTGGATTGGGTGAAATCTATTTTCACATGACTTCTGAATATAGAGAGAGACCGCAGATAGTTAGACAAAAAAAATGCAGTCCAAATTTATAAAGTCTGAAAAAAGTCAATGTTACCCTTTGACCTTTGCCTATGTGTCTACTTTAACCCTCTGAACTAAAAAATCATGTATTCAACACCCTAAACTTCAACCATGTATACATATTGGCATAAAGGTGCCTTGATATGTTGGCCATTCACAACCTTGTATTCAACACCCTAAACTTTAACCATGTATTCATATTGGCATAAAGGTGCCTTGACAAGTTGGCCATTCACAGTTTGCACAACTGTATGTTGGTATACTTCCATATTACATTTTTTTTCCCAACTAGTACATGTTGGTCACTATACTTCCTTACTAGCATGGGTTGTGTATCCAATATAATGTAGATTCTAGCTAGGCTTATATAGGACCATATTTATAAATATCTAGTGGTTTAATTGCAAAGTTTAAGGACTTGTAATTAAATCATAGTCTCACATATAGGAAGTAAATATAATCAACATCTCCCCTGCTATAAATGGTGCACTAAGGCTTAGAGGAAATGACCCTTAGCCATCTCACTTTCCTTTTTTTCAGGGCTCAACCTCCCTTACTCTAAGTGTGATAAGTCCCCAGCAACCTATAAAGCTTGTTTTGAAGTGCTAAAAAAGATCTAAGATTGTAGTCTAACACGTTTGTTGATAAAGAAAGAGTGGCAATTTTGTTTACTTATAAATACTCAATTATGCAATCCAACTATATTATGTAGTGAGATATATTTAATATTCTATATAATCATCATTTTGCAAAGAAAAATATAATATATCCCACAAGAAGCAAATAAGAAGTGTCAATAAATATAATGATAGATATTATCCATTACAAGTGATTGATAATAACATTAAAAATACAATATTCCCCCAAAAAGGAAGAAACAAAAACACAAACAAATCAATCCTATCACCTAATTTATTAGACCTCACAAATGGCACATGTACTAGCCTATGTCAGCTATATAATGAGTGCATTGATAGATAAGCTAGCCTAAAATAGTTTTCTAGCATATCCACCTATTGTAATAGACCAGTACATAATTTACAAAATTTTCAAATAATGATACTAAATTGATCAATAAATAATTAATTATTTTTTAATTTCATAGCTTATATATGTCATTATAAGACTGCATAATATCATCGGCAATTTTGGTGGCATCCTTGGACACACCAAGGAGACCACGTTTTGAAAACCCAACAGCATATAGACCATTCTTCCCTTTCCATTCATGTGGTTTGCATGGAAATCCATCTTTCTCAGAGAAAAGATCGTTCTCCTACGTATAAATAAAAACCCAATTAGATACATAATTAGTTTTTAAGACACGATCAACAATAAAGATAACATAGCAAGAAAAAAAAAATACCTTTAACCAATAAGGAACATTGCTTTTGTATCCTGTGGCAAGAATCACAGCATCAAACGATTCGATCCTACCATTAATAAACTCTACACCACGCTCTTGGAAACACTGAATTGATGGAAACACCTGTAAATATGCATAAGTACAATAGTATGAGCTAAGCAATTAAGATAGGTATATAATAATAGCAACACAAAATAAAAAAATTAACTAATTACTTTAATGTCTCCAGACTTAATCTTCGCTATTGTACCCACGTCGAGCACCGGCGTCTTCCCACACAAATTTTTTAACTCCATCGGGCCCGTTCTAGGCCGAGGAATTCCAAGGCGTGCCGTGTTGCCTAAAATGAACCAAGATAGAAAGAGGAGGATTCGATCCACTATTTGGATATTTAGAAACTTAAGAAGCCACATAGACAAAGTAAAAATCGAGACTCCCATGATTTCTCTTGGAAGAATGTGTCCCTGCAAACATCACAAAACATATAATCAATTTTATAGTTCGCAATAATATGACAGTGAGTACTCACAGTTACAACAAGTTGAACAGAAATGTATCTAAGATACTAAACTAAAAATGAAAAAGACAACAAGTTTAAGAGCTCTTGTTTTGTTTGCTTCTACAAAATGGATACATATAAACTAAAAATACATAACTCGGTTCTACTAGAACTTTATAAAGTGTGCCAAGGCAATAAAACTGGTGCACCTTCTACTATATGCTTGCAAATATATATAAATATATAGATACTGTGGTATAAAAAGTTGCATTGGTGACCATTCAGTTATCCACAATATAAAAAATAACATAACTTGTTAGTGTCAGTGTTGTTAACCGAAAGTTATTTGACTAACTAAAGTAAGACAAGGTTTATTTTCTAACTAAACTAAGGTGAGGTTCTAAAGAACAAGGTTAAAATATTTGTACCGTAGTTCTATGCTTTACCATTCCGCGTTGACATAAGATGATTTTTTTTTAAAAAAAGAAAAGGTTACACTTATGAAAAACATAAAATTTCCCGACACTAAAGATTCTTTTATAATAATAGAAATGATTAGTTAAATCCATATTCCATACATTTAAACCAACTATAACAATGTGTTATATATATACAGACAAAGAACATATATAATCAAATTGCAAATAAAAATATTAATAATCTATCGGATAATAAAAGTACACACTATAATTTCTCACCGGATTGCGCACAACAATAGAAGTGTCCACGTTATAGTTGGCAAGGTCGAGAGACACCTCCATGCCAGAGTTGCCATGGCCGATGACGAGCACCTTCTTGCCTTGGAAGGTGTCGGCACTGCGGTAGTCGCAGGAGTGCATAACCTGCCCCTTGAAACTCTGGATTCCCTCGATGTTAGGTATTACAGGCTCTGCGTTCTCTCCCGTGGCCACAATGAGCCACTTCGAGCGATATTCTCTTGCAGAGGAGATGATGGATTCTTCGCCATCGCCATTGATGGGACTGGCGATGGCACCCTTGGTGCGCACACACCAGTACTCGCCGTCATGCTCAGCTGCGACGACTTCCTGGCGGAAGAAGGGGCGGATGCCGAAGTGGCGCATGTACTTGTCGATGTAGGCGAGGAACTGCAGCCGGGTCGGGTACTCGGGGTAGCTGCGCGGGAAGGACATGAGCGGCAGCTCACACCAGCGCTTGGGCAGGTGTAGGCACAACCTGTTGTACGTGCGGCGGTGCCACATGGAGGCGACGCACATGTCACGCTCCAGAAGCGTGTAGGGCACACGTCCATCGGTGAGCCTGGCCGCGCACGCCAGCCCCGCCGGCCCCGCGCCCACAATCAGCGGCCCCGGGGGGACGGCCACGCCCTGGTCGCCGACAGGGATGCCGGTTGCCGTGGCCCTCGCGGCGCTGCGCGGACTGTACATCCGTGGGTCCTCCTCCATCTTGTTCTCGGTCACGTCGGTGAAGGCCGCCGGGGTGTACATCAGCTGGTCGTGGGTCATCTTCCCCTCAATCTCGGCGAAGCTAGCCATCCTTTGGATCCGCCGGTGGTGGAGCGATCACGAACAGAGACGATGACGAAGGCTCGCGCACCAGCACAACAGAGCTCGCAGTAACAGCGCTCTTAACAATCGGGAGGGGTAGACACTGGATATGGATCGATCTGTTGCAGAGAAGGTGATGGCTATCGCGACTGGAGGAGAACGATCATATATAAACATACATTATGTGTACATGGCCGGTGGATCCGTGGCCTCGTTATCCGCTCGCTCGTTCCTCTATCTTCGCCAACGAGCACACTGATGGTTAGCCGAGAAGAAGGGAGTATGGGAGCGGTGGTTAATATTCCAACTGATTTTGGAATCTGATAATTCCGGCCGGATAGAAAAGATGCGGATCGGATGCTCCGAGGAAGCAGGAGACGAGTGGCACACACCATCATGCCAAAAATATACCAGTACAGATACAGATGATTCTCGATTCATTCCTCCTGGACTCACCGCGTGGCGCGCGGTGGGTCAGCACGGAGGCAACGTCGCAAACGAACGGTGCCCCCGAGTCCCAGGAGCTGCGTGCTTTTTTAGATGGAAAGCCGATAGGATTATCCACAATTAATTATTTTAAGCCGTAACATTATTTGTTCTATATTTAAGAAGATACGCATGCGCCGGTAAGATTTACTATTATTTTATAAATAACAAAGAAGCTATATAGCACAACACGTTGTATAACACGGTACGTGTTAGTTGGATAAAATTAGGAGAAAGTTCTTTTGGCAAGGTGGAGGAACAAAAAGAAAGTATCATCTCATAAAATGGGTTAAAATATGTAAGAGTAAGAAAAAAGGTGGTCTAGGAATTAAAAATCTAAGGCTGATGAATATAAGTTTGCTCTGTAAATGGTGGTGGAAATTTGAAACTGGTTCTGGTCTTTGGCAGCAAATTGTTAGGCATAAATATGTTAGGAATGATGCTTTGTGCAATATTAAACATAGACATGATGATTCACAAATTTGGTCTGACTTATTGAAAATTAGAGATATTTACCTTCAAGGGAGAAAGATGGTGGTAAAAGATGGCAAAAAAACTTTATTCTGGAAGGATATTTGGTTATATGATCAACCAGTTTGTGTTGTGTTCAAAAACTTATTTGATCTCTGTCTAGATCAAAATATCTCAGTGTTTGAGTTTAGAAATAATCCTTTGGCTGTTAGATTTACTAGATGGTTCACTGGGGAATGGTTACATGACTGGGACAAATTGAAATCTGATGTTGAAAACTTCTCTTTTGACAACAACATGGATAGTGTGTCCTGGAAATTGGGAAAGAAATGTTGTTTCACTGTTAAGTCTGTTTATGATAGTTTGACTAGAGCTGACACTGGCATATACCTTAAGAAAATATGGAAAGGGAAAATTCCGGCTAAAATCAAAGTTTTCACGTGGATGCTATCTAACAATGCAGTTCTAACCAAGGACAATATGATTAGAAGAAAATGGATTGGAGATCCTGGATGTTATTTCTGCAATCAGGAAGAAAATGCTGATCATTTGTTCTTTCAATGTAGCATAGCTAAATCAGTGTGGGCTGTTATTGCTAGAGGCATAGGAGCTCATAATATCCCTTGTAATCTTAGTCAATGTTGGCAGTGGATGGAACATTGGTTACCACATGGCAGTCAATTCCATACATTGGGGATTGCTGCTGTTTGTTGGGCAATTTGGAAAACCCACAATAAAACATGTTTTGAGGGTCAAAGTATTCATGATCCTATCTCTATTGTATGTTACAGTTGTGTTTTTATGGGCTACTGGGCAGACTTGTATGCAGGGGGTGACAAGGAGAAGCTGCTGGATGGGATCAAAGTGATGCTGGATATTGCTGCTAAACTGGCGTCAAAGAAGAAGAAATCAGATGACAACCTGTTGCTGGAAGGAGACCAAGACAAGTGAAGATGGAATGGCAGAGACAAAGATGGGTGAAAAGAGTAGAGATAAATTCTGAAGTTGGGAGAACATTTGATGTATCTAGTCATACTTGTACTAAAATTGAAGTTGTCTGGGGCTCGGCCTTCTGGTCGTTTATAGCCTGGTGCTAGTGCTGCGTTTCTGTTGGCCTTGTTTAAAAGGTCAAGGTCTAGGTTTCGTTTAGTTTTATTTTCTGGCCAGAGACGGTAGTATTCTCTGGGCCCTTGAGTATCTTAAATGTCCTCTAACTCTGCTACATTGTATTTCCGTTGTCTCTGATAATGGAAATGGAGGGGTGCCCTTCGGTTTAAAAAAAATGTATTTTTATCTTATTAATTTGTGAGTGTTGTGTCTTACTAATAATTTGTTGCAAAATATTCTTTTTGTCCTTTCAAAACATTAATATGTATTCTAACAGAGTTTGTCAATGAAGGGACCCATTAAAGTAGATACACATTTAAATTAACAACAAACACACTTAGATTATTACTCCCTGTGGTCGTAATAATAACACGTTCTTCTTGCCAAAATTTAGTCAAATCTTAAAAAGTTAATTATTGCAGGTATAATTAACTTATAAAGTATTTATTTTGCAAATGAGATATATGTGCAAATTTCATATTAAAATCCAACTCTCTCTATTCCAAATCATAAGGCATTTTTTTTTCTAGACGTATATACTTATATCAGAAAGGTGGAAGCCACCTGAACAGGGATGGGTGAAAATTAATGTTGATGGAGCATTTAACCAGACGTGCGGATGTTGGTATTGTGATACGAGACAATGCAGGTATGGTTATAATTTGTGCATGGAAGGCCATCTTTGATGGGATAAATGCAGAGGAGGTTGAAGCTTTGGCTTGCTTAGAAGGGCAGCGACTAGCAATGGAATGGACAGAGAGTAAAGTCATCATTGAATCTGATTGTTCATCGGTCATCCAAGCCATCTGTCAGCCAGGCATAGATAAATCGCAGATCGCTTTTATTGTAAATGAAAGCATGTATCTAGAATGTTACAAGATGTTAGTTTTCAGTTTGTGAGGAGAGAGCAAAATGAAATCGCTCATGAACTTGCGCAGCTGGCGAAACGCACGTCACATACAACTGTGTGGCATGCGTAGGTTCCCCAGTGCATGAAGTCGATGATTGCGAAAGATTGTAACATGTGTGATGAGTAATCAATAGAGCTCTCTCCTTTCTCGCAAAAAAAAAAATATACACTATATGTCTAGAAATATATAGTAAAAAGTAATGTACCTAGAAAAACCAAAATTTCATATACTTTAGAATGGAGGGAGTACTTAGCTTGCAAAATCTCATAAATCTGAAACATATAAAAAAAAAGAAGGTAATACGCGTGGAAGATCATACAAAGTCAAATATGGAGCCTCATCCACTTGGCTTCCGCAACCAACAAACGCTTGGGCCATTTTAGCCAAGCACAACATGCAAGAATGGTCCATTTGGAGAACACTAACAACGTCCATTTCAGGTCTGATCTCAGTCGATCTAACTTCTTTGGGATCTTTGACTTGAAATAACTTTGATATAGCCGCTTACCATCATGATCTTAACTGAGAGTTGGTCTCTTGTTAGTTTCTTGTGTATCCAAATGCTCTCACTTAAACACCATCAAGACGAATGTATTGGATCCTCCAAATAGTATAACCAAAGAAAAAAAACAAAGGTTTACTATCTAAGCATCAAGCCTACATTATTAGCTCTATAGTGTCCTTATCCTTGAGGAATATCCTCTCTGCCATACCTCAATCATCAACCCAAGTCTTTAGTGCCAACACATTTGTGACCAATCAACTTGTGACTAACTAAAATGTGATTACTTTGCAAAACACAAATTAGTTCCAACACTAGTGTTCATCATTCGCCAAAACACCAAACCACCAAATTGGGCCTAGATACATTCACGCGTGTGGAGCGACAGCCTGACGACGAGCTATAAGCAGTGTTGTGGTTCGACGATGGAGCGTAGTGATGGAGAAAGACACCAAGGAGACATTAGTGGCAGTCTCTGGTGAGGTAGGTGATGAAGCAGCGGTAGGAGATGGGGCTCTAAATTGAATTGTCTTGGAGAGCGAGCACATAGGAAGGACAAGAGGTTGGGTTTGGGTGGAAAAGTGGTGCGTAAAAAAACTCTTAAGGTTTCATTATAGAGAAATCCTATATACAATGTCTGGCTATTTTAAACCTTTCTAATAACCACATTTTTGGCCCTTGGATGTCACACGTGGCGCGATATGAGATGTCCGATCTCTTTCCACCTCCTTTCTTCTCCCACCTCCAATTTCTCGTCTTCTTCCGCCTTCGAGCCCGTCATCGCTTGCTACCTCTGTCGCCTTGCCGATGCCAACCTCCGTCATCATGCCGAGGCCGACCTCCATCGCCGCCCCCTCCCGTCCTTCCTCCTGCTCTCCTTCCCCACGGGCCGGCCACCAACGCTGCCTCCGTCGTCTCCCATCGGCCCTCATCCGTGTCGTGCCACCCCGGAGGCCCTCAGCCATACTGCTCGCCCAGATGGCCCTCCAGCGCCCCCACAATGTGTCGCAAGCGACGCTACGACACGATCCCGCCTCTCCCCGATCAAGCTGCACGGTGCTGCCCCGTCTCTCCCGACCGGGCGGTGCCGCGGCGTGATCCCGCCCCTCCCCGTCCGGCGGTAGTGAGGCCCAGGCCCTCTACCGATGGTCCTTGCGCTGCCACGGCCAATCGCCGCCGCCCCCGTGGCCCCAAGTGACCTCCGACACCTCCATGTGAGTGATTCTTTTTTTTTGTTTGTTTTCTGTGGCTGTTTTGTGTGTGTGTTTGTGTGTGTGCACTGTTGTGCGCGAACACGTGTGTGTTCTGTGTTGTCGCGCGCAAGCGCATGTGTGTTGTGTGTGTTTCTGTTGTTGTTTTTTCTGTTATTTTGTTGCTTTCAAATAGCCGGTTGTTTTGGGTAGTTTAAATCAACCGGATTCCTTTTCTATTTATACTTGATAATGAAAAAAGTTGCAATAGGTCAAGGAAAGGTTAACTGAAATTTGGCCCAACAATAATGAGAGGTGGTGCGGGTCGAGGGAAAAAGAAAAGGAGAAGGGGAGAGAAAGGGAGTCGACGTAATAGAGGTTTGGTGGCTTATGTCAGAACCTCAAATATAATTTTGGAACTATAAATAATTTCTAAAAGAAAAAGTCATCCACTACAAAGTTGTATATCTAGCCAAGATCTACAAATTTGGTTTTAATGGTTTCTCCATCTGAATTCTGATTTCAACAATTAGAAAAAAAAAACTGAATTTAATTGTCATAATTTAAATAGAGAATTTTGGGACCATAAATGATTTTAAATGAAAACATATTATCGACTAAACACTCTTGTTATGAATAGGCGTGTTGGTAGCAGAAAAAATCTTGTGGGGTGTGGTGTGGTGTGAGTTTTTTGTACTGGCTTTCTTGAGCCTTCTTTTTCTCCTATCTTAATACAATGATACTCACCTCTCCTGCGTATTCCAAAAAAAAATTCTAGATGTCATCAAGATATACAACTTTAGTTTTACTCATTTCTCCATCCAACTATGTTTGAACAAATTGAAAATTTCATTTCAAAACATGGAAACTTTATACAAAATTTTGTGACCATAAATAATTTCCAATAAAAAGTCATCAACTTGTAGATCTCATCTATTATATCATCAAATTTGGTTTTAGTTATTTCTTTATCCTAGTTCGTTTCATTTCAATAACTCAAGAATTTGAATTTCAAAATATGATAACTTCAAACAAAATTTCTGAACCATAAATGATTTTAAATAAAAAAGTCATCAACTACAGAGTTGTATAGGTATCATAAAAATCTACAGCTTTTTTATTGGTGATTTCTTCATCCGAGTACGTTAGAACATTTCAAAAAATTTAATATTTAAAAACATGTAAACAAGATTTTGAGACCATAAATAATTTTAAACAAAAAAGTAATTGGCTACAAATTTGTAGATCTTGGATCTACGTCTTTGATATTTAGTTCGTCTTGATTTGACAATAAGTAATATAAGATTATGTGACAATAAGTATCGCACATTGATTTTTCATCTTAGTTTGGGACGTACTACTAGTAGGCTATTTGCTCGCATGAAAGATGCAATTATTTCTTTATTAGTTAGAACAAACAACAAACGACTATGGTAGTCAACTATGTCATAAATATCATCGCAAATGTATATCACAGAAGTAGTAGGCTACGATGATTTTGAGTTGACGTTGATCACTAAAACACAAATCATCATAAACATTTGTCATCTCTAGTAAAAATGTCAAAATAAGACCCGTTTATAACAGATAATTGATCTGTCATTTGAAACTGTTATGGAATGAAAGATCACTTTTAGAGCTCTTCCCAGACAAGAATACTGGCCACAGGCGTGGAGAATCGAACGTCTGTCTCGGGTGCCAGGCAACCGGCCTGGTGACTAAAGCAAACAACAGACCCTAAATGTGCTAAGCCCATTGGTCTCCATGTGAGGCAAGGCAGCAGGCCAGACAGATCAAAAGGCCGAGAAGAACGTTGTTTGAGAGATTTGATGACATGAAAGAGGCCGAGTGATCAGAAGAGTTGGATTCAACATCGACACTAGCCATTCACGTCTCCTCTGCATGGTTACATGAGGCTTAGATTCACGTCTTGTCAAGAAAATTCTGCCATTATTACATGGGGTATACAAAATCTTTTTTTGCAGGTACTCTTCCGAGGAACTCACTGGCTACGTCAATACACCAGCCTGCAGCGACATGAAGATCTTAAAGATCAGTTGATTTCTGCAGCAACACACCTAGAGACGTCGGCCTTAGCTTTCTTTGGTTCAAATGGGTGGCTTTCGCAAAGACATGTTGGTTTTGTTTAGTTTAGAACTGTTTTCATATTTCTTTAGTCATGTGAGTGGTTGTTGCAGCAAACTGTATGCTTAGCTTGGTCGTCTATAATAATTGGTCTGATTCTATCTTTGATAGATGAAGCCGGATATTTTATTCTTTATCTTAAAAAAAATATGTATTCTCGCCATTAACGACGACACGAAGGAAAGAGGCCGAGTGATCAGAAGAGCTGGATTCAACATCAACACTAGCCATTCCTCTGCTATGGTTGGATAAAGCTTAGAGTCGAGCACGATCTTGCCAAGAAAATTTTGCCATTACTTGGGCTACGTATTCTATGCCATCATGGGCGCACGTACAGACAAACCATCTGCTGGGCGTAGACCAGATTCCACGTGATTCATGGAATCATCCGGAGAATCTTGGTTTTTTTTTCTTGATCTCTATCCTGTGCGTGAACAGTTCACCCGTTGGATGTAGCCTCCCTAGCTTCCTCTTAACTCAAAGATGTTGATGTTAAAAAGTCTTAAAGTCTTGGACGATTGACATCCTGATTATTTTGCAGGTTCTTAACGTAAGGTCATCCGGCTATAGTCTGGTTTTATTTTACCTGCCTATGACACTTCATTTACTTTGGCATCTAACAGCGTTAACAACCACCAGATAGGACCATTTTGTTCCTCATGCATGTCTTGTGAACGGCACGGTGGATTTTTTTTTATTTTTCTTTTGCATAGCTTTTAAGCGACTTCTTTTTTGGAGACTTTTCACATCCTCATCACACTAGCATGCCTATGTGCCGTGTTTACCTCAGCAAAAAAAATGGCATGAAGTTAGGTAAGTTTCTCTCTTGCCCTAGTGATAAATAAAAAAACTAGACTAGGGGGTGACAACCGCCAGTATTGCACTAAGCAAAAGATACTAAGTCCCTTGGCCTAGAAAATCTCGGAACCCTGACCAAGCCCAGACACTGTGAACAGGACCCCGTGGGGAACCATAACCTGGGTTGTCCGTCGTCACAGGATGCGGGCCGTTCCATCAGCGCTTTGGCTCACGGAGCCAACGAGGGGATTTTTGTTTACCCCCAGGCTGAAATTCGCTCCCAACCGAGCTCAAACTCAGGACCTGGGGGTGCCGCCGTAGTGTTTAGGCTAGTTGGGGTAACCGACTGAACCCAATATCCTTTGGCCTCCAGTGATAAATATGTATGTCATTCTAAAACTAGCATTAGATGGAGCGCCATAAGTAACGATGGCAAAAAAAAGTTAAATAACCATGGTTCAAGCTAACTTCAGTCTCTTCCTCTACATTCATTTTGTCTTTTTCCTAATTAATGTCATTCTTTTCGTCTCTCCTAGAGCGTCAAATTAGGCACATAAAACAAACCTATAGTGTGATATAGGATAGGAAAAAAGAAATATTAGGTTCAAACAAGGAACCATGTCATCTTAGAGTGTCAAAAAGAATTTTCTCTAATTCTTGAGGGTCATCAAGGTAGGAGTTTAGTTGACTGATTTCTAGTGGAAGCAAAGTTCCATGCCCCCAAAACTCCTGTAATTGAGGGATTTATTACCTTAGTGGAAGCAACAAATCCAATAAGAGAGACATGCATTTTGAATGAGTCACTCCAAACAAAAGGCTAACAACCTACGTTGCCCGGGTGGAGATGGGAGGTGGGGTGGTGCTAGGAGATATGGACATCTGCTGTAGGTGTAGCCATGCCTTAGGGATACAGTTGTAGGGGCAACGAGAAATAATGCTTTGCATGCTACTATTCGTGCTTATCCTTTGCCATGGATCCGAAAGCTAGACACACAAACACGTTGAAGAGGGGAGAATGACCAAAACAACATCTCAAATAGAAAAGAACCACAGTAATACAAGTTGTCATAAAGCTGAAAATATCTTATGTATAGGAAAGAACCTTTTTTAATTAATATAATATTTCTTAAAAAAATTATCCAGCTTACAAACGCGATTTTTCTCGAATACGCAAAAGACTTGCGTATCTTTTTCATTAAGTAGAAGAGAAGTTACACAACAAACGCCGCGGTGGAAACAAGTTTTCAACACGCTCCGCCGCAAACCAACAGGAAAAAACTCACACAAACGAAAAGAAGAGAACCCCCACCATGCCTGAAAACCGGCCCAAAAGGGCAGGCAGGGGCAGGACTCGGCGTCGGAGGAGCGGAATGGGCGCAACAACGAGGCCTTCAGGAAGGAGATGACGCCCGCAGACGACAACTTCGCTGGGCACGCACCCGTGGGTCTTTCAATCCCGAACCACTTCGGCAGCAACCTCCAAGGATGAGCATAGACGACGCCTTCAGGAAGGTGATGACGTTTGTGCCACCATCGTCGGACCTAGGCCCTCGGCATGAGGACGTGGTTTTCACCGCGCTACCCTGGAACGCTACTGCCACCGACGATGCCGCTGGATTTCTTCGTGTTGTCCGCCTCCGGTGCCGAACAACGAGGAGGCCGTGGTGGGCGGAGTGGCAACGGCGCGTGGGAACCGCCAGAATGGCCGTGGCTCATCGCCCACTGCCGTAGCAGGTGGGAGGGCCAGGTCAGCCACTGGTCACCGCCGCCGCGCTCACCCCGAGCGCAGGCGTGCGGGAGGGCGCCGCTAGAGCGGCCAAGGCCCGACCGGGGGCCATGGCACACTTGCGGGAGCATGGGCCCAGTTAAGATACGGGTGGGCCAAGGAGGGGCCGACCGGCCGTCCTGCCGCCTCCCCCAGACACGATTACAAACGCGATTACATGTGCTTTATGCAAAAGAGCACGATGATAAGAATATCAATAATTAATCTCTCAGACAACATACTATATGTAGCTTCTAGTATCTAGCTAGCAGGCATTATATCCTATATATACATCCACTATTTGGTTCCCTTCTTGGTGTTTCACATCATATATACCTGGGTATTCTGGTAACGATCAGGTTCTGCCACTCTGGTACATGCCGCTACTGCCCTTTCCTCTTCCTGTACTGCTGCTTCTGCTGCTAGAGCCATGAAGATTGTTGGCAGACATGGCATCTCCAGAACCAGGAGCCGCTGCCGGATACAGAGGCATCATCACGGCTGCAGCAGGGTAATGAGGCAACTGAAACATGGTCGTCGTCCCGAAGGGAACCATCGGAGCTGCCAGAAATGGCATGGCAACCGTCGTCCCCGGAGGCACGCACTGCGGCGTCACGACAGGATACACCGCCGGCGCCGCCAGGCCGACAGACATGGCCTGCACCTGGTTCTGCAGCGTTTTCATGTAGTGGATGGTCTGATCCAGCGTCGACGTTTGGTTGGACTGAAAACGTTATCAATCAGTCAGGTCATTAGAACCCAGAAAACAACTGAACACAGCATGCAAAGCACCTATATACGCATTCATTCATATATATAGTATGGTTAGTCTCATCAGATACACATTCAGATGATAGCTATGAAAAAAATTATGTTCTGTCAGTATGTGGATGCATGCAGCAGTTTTTTTTCTTCTAGAAACTGATTTTCCTTCGGATAATACTAGAGGTGAACTCCTCTCATCAATCCGCCATGGATGTCGGCGCACCCGGTTTTGGAATCCTGAGCTGAAAAGTTTAGATAGACCCTATGGCTATGAGAGATATGCTGCTATCCATACCAGGAAAGACAAACTCTTCAGTTTATTTTTTTTCTTTTTTTTTCCAGATGGCCATATCAGTTGCAACTTGCAAGATCCGTATTGATGTCTCCTGAAGAACAATGCAAGATGCCGGCCGGGCATATATAAAATTAGATACACTAATCCGGGTGATCTCACTCACCTTGCTGCATCCCGGGACGAGCTGCTGCAGGGTCTTGAGCCTCTCGTTTATCTTGTGCCTCCGTCTTTGTAAGCGTATATATTCAGGACATTAATTAGTACTGCAACTGATCATCAGATCACTAGATCAGCATTGCTGTAACCAGTGATTTCGAAGTAAGTCATCTAAGAGATCGAAGTGGTTACCTTCTCTGTCAGGTTGTGTGCTTCTCCGTGGTGAGACCTCCTTGAAGATCGAGATCCTCCTGTGGGCGCCTTTCGTCTCATCTCCTAAGAGCCCATGGCAAAACAATAACGTAAGAACAATGCAATGATGAACTAAGTTGAATTCATGATGAGGACATAAAACAAGATCTGAATTTGGCACAGCAAATTAACTTCTGGAAATCAATTTGCTTGTGATATATACACGAAATATTGGAGACACCCTGTAATCAAACATTTCAGACGAATTCAGAAAATCTTGCTATTTAGACCCTGACACTGCTTTTGGGACGTTTATGTTGATCCTCACGAGTGTACACTTGTTTGTAATTTCATTAGATCTACTCTTTTAATTCTAAACTACCCCCACCTTTTTTTAAACTCTAAATTACCCCCACCTTTGTTGTCCTTCAATTCGTACCAATCTTCCTCGTTATGAAAAGTAACTATACCTACTAACCGGTAAATATGAACCTAATAATTCAAACATATGTATGCCATTATATATGAAGTATATAGTGTCAAATAACCCACTAATTATGCATATCAACCACACATCGCGATTAGTAAAAGCATACTTAATAAGTAACAAAAAATTAAGAAATCTACATCTAAATTAACCATATCAGCATATTATGAACGAAGACAAATAATTCAAAGTACACTTACCAAAGTATAATAATTAAAATAAAATATATTATAATAAAGAACTAAACAAATTAACCATATCAGCATATTATGAACCAAGACAAATAATTCAAAGTATACTTACCAAAGTATAATAACTAAAATAAAATATATTATAATAAAGAACTAAACAAACATTGGGGATGTAGCTCAATTGGTAGAGCATGAAAATATGCATGATTCAAGGTTTGGGGTTCAAATCCTCGCATCTCCAATATTTTTTGTTTATTATTGCTATGTATATCTGTTCTAAATTACCTATTTGAAAGACAACAAATTTATAACGGTACATTAACAGTTCAGGACCAATGCAATGAATGGTAAAGTTGGAGATTGATCTTTGTACGTGTAAAGTAGGGGTTTTTTTTTTGGCATTTTCTCTCTAGTATGAACATACTCCGTAGATAAAAGATGCGTCGATCAATGTCATGCGATGTGTTTGTCCTTATTCGCGACGTGGGCTCCCTCCAATGACGTGGAGACATTTCAACCATAGTAGTTTGAATGTCCTCAATTTTTCGAACTCTTTTACACAAAAAAAAAACTCTTGGAACTCTCTTCTTCTTAATAAAGCATGTGCAATGCACGTTTTCGGAAAAAAAACCTCTGAATCTAGCTATCAGCTAGCTAGGATTTTGGAGTAGTGATTAAAAAAATGCAATAATGAAGGGCAAGTTCTAGAACCAGGGAGCAGCGCTGCAACCTGAACTAGACTAGAGGCCAAACTTTTGCCGAAATTTTGTACGGAGCTCCCGTAGCTAGCTACTAGGATGAACTTTGATATGAGTCACGCGCTTGGGGCCCTCGTATATATCAAATTTTCAAGGAATATATGAAGTATTAACACGGCGAAGCTACATTCAGCTTACGATGTGCAAATGCACCGCACAAAATATATTAAAACAGTGACTTCGTCTAAATATGCACTGTATATGCACTCTCGCGACATATGTATATGCATTCACAAGATAAGAGCACCACCCAAGATAAGAGCACCACCCCTTATTTGCTCTATCTTCACCGTATTTTTTTTATGTATATGTACCTAGCTTGAAGTTGTATAAAAATTATGGACGAACTTTAAAACAATGCTATTTATATTTTGGGGGGAAAGGCTAGAGATTATTTGCATTTTATTTTTCTTTGGCTCTCCTGTCTGAACGTAGATAAAAGGATATGCCGATGTATCTCATGGACGTATTTGTCCCTATTGGCGACGTGGAGCTCTTCCAGTGACGCTAGTATCACAATGAATGTCCTCAACACTCGGAGCTCCGAATCTAGCTAGCAGCTAATATAAAGTACATACTGAGTAGGCCAGGAGTCTCCAGTTAATTTTCAAAGGAGCATATTGGTTGCGTTTGTGGGCTCAGTTGCAGCGTGAGGGGACAGCCAAGGACGCACTCTCCATGAGGAGTAAGAAGTTAGAAGTAATTGCTCTAGAGTTATCCAATAAAGGATGGAAACATTTATATTGTTTGAAGTAGCGTCCGGGTCGTTCTATAAGGCCTTGGCTTTCTCTTTTGTTTCAGGCAAAACCTTGTAATAATTGGTTGTGTACACATAACTCATTAACGGTGCAATACGGTTGTTACGAAGAGTGAGGGCGACTCCGGGCGACGGCGCCGCGCCCCCGCCAGCACCGGTGATGGCAGGTCCCCTCCTCCTCCCTTCCACCTCCCGCATCCGGGTTGGCCCCGCACCCGCCTCCCTCTCCCCTACCTAGCTTCCTGGAGCACCCGCTCCTCCTACCTTCGCCCCAGCAGCAACCCGACAGTCGCAGATCCAGATCCAGATCCACCTCGCCATGGCGGACGGCTCCCCGTCGCGGCGGGCCTGGGCCCCGGGGGTCGATAAGGTGCTTGAGGCTGGCTCTCCGGGTAAGCTCCTTGAGGCCCTGGGTAGTATACCATGTGGTGCCTCGGAGTTGACTCCCCAGAGCCGGCGGTGGTCGGATGTGGAAAGGGATATGCTGCCTCGCCCTGTGGAGCTCTTCGGCGACTCACCGGGGCTGCTCCAGGAGATCCTCGGTCGTGGTCCTGGGGATTGTGTTTCCCTTGGTGACTCGGAGGACTTCTCCGATTCTGAGGCCTCTCAGGCGCCGCCCTCTCCCCCGCCGCCTGGAAAGGGGAAGGAGAAGATGCTTCCTGGACCGTCCCGTAAGTGCCATCGGGCTCGGCGTCACCGCGTGCGGAAGCGGCCCTCGGGGTTCCTGGCCGATGCGAGGGTGGCCTTCCTGTCGGAGCAGGCGTCGGCGCCGCCGCCTCCTCCGCCCGGGACACAACCGCGCCCGGCTTCTCTACTCAACCTCGACGTCGGTTCGCGCATGCGACCCTCTGCTTCACCCACAGCTGCGCACCCACCCCGGGAGCAGGGTGCGCCGGATCAGGAGGGCTTCTTTGATGTGCGCAGTATGCGTTTCGGAAGACAGCGGTCCCTCCGCCGACCGCGGTCGCCATTGAAGGTACCCCCAGAGCTTGAGGGCAAGTGCTTTCGCTGCCTGCGCGATGACCATACGCGGGCGCGTTGCACCTTCCCGACGAGGTGCTACAACTGTGAAGCTGAAGGTCACCGCGGCGCGGCATGTCCGATGCCACCGCGGGCGGGTTCCAAGCGCGCGAGACCGGGTAATGCCGATGAGACCCGACGGGTGCTGCAGAGGATTCAGTGCGGGGGGAGGAGCTGGGCCTCGGCCGACACCACGTCTCCGACTTCCGCTTCCACGGGGCTGTGCTTCTCTGCCCCTCCGGAGGATAGCAGGGAACGCGAGATGGTCCGCCCCCAACCGCCGCCCCCGCCACCGCCGCCGGAACGAAGACGGGCTGCGCATGCCGATGCTAGTGTGCATCCGGCACCTCCTCCGGAACGTAGGCGGCCTGCTCATTGCAGGGAGTCCGGAGCGCCGCCACCACCTCCGCCGCCGGCCAGGGAGCACAGGCGGCCTGTGAGGCGAGGAACGTTGCCTCCACCTCCCCCGCCTCCGTCGCCCCAACAACAGCAAATGCATCATCCACCACCTGTCATGGAAGGGGATGTGCTGGACCCGCTTCTGCATCCGTTGCGGTTGAGGCCGAGGAGCTTTGTGGCACCTGACTGGTCCCCGGGTCGCTTCCAGGCGGGGAGCCACGCACACACCCCCTTCGTCGTGGTGCCGCGGACTGCCGTTATTCAGCGGGATGAAGAAGAACTCGGGCATGCCCTCACTGCGATGGTCGGCGGCCATAGGCCGGCTGTCTCGGTGAGAGAGGTGGAAGACTACCTCTGACGACGTTTTGAGCTGACTAATGAGGAGTTCGACATCAGGCATCACTATCCGGAGGATTTCATCGTAAGGTTTCGACATGGGGCGGATCGGGAGCGAGTGCTCCGTTCCAGAAGAAGTGTTTTATGGCTGCCGTTGATCTGGAACCCGTGGCGTCGGGCCTCCCTCGGGCTCTATGGGTCATTTCGCTTCAACGTGGTGGTGGCCTTGGCATGTGTGCCTCTACATGCACGCAATCTGGACACCACCCAAACGATTCTTGGGCCGGCCTGTGCTAATCTGGCTTTTACTGACTACAGAGATCGCCCGTTATGTGATGATCGTGAGTTCTTTGTCTCATCGTGGTGCGACCATCCACGACTTATCCCAGACGAGCAGATTGTCTTCATTCCAGAGCCCCCTCCGCCCGGTATTGCCCCGCCAGAGGACCGACTGCCTGGCTACCGCTACCTGGTGCGTGCGAGGTTAGTCGCTTTCCGTGACTGGTCCACTCCGCCGGCCTCTCCAGGACATGGTCATGGAGGTGCAGGTGGTGCTGATGGACATGATGGGGGAAACCGCTATTTCCATGGACAGGGGCCGGCAATGGGGGGTGCCTGCGATGGCAGGGAAGATGGTGAGGTGGAGGATGTGCCGCAGGCAGGGCAGGGGAGACCCGCAGGCGGGGCGGGGCGTCGGGCCGTGGCCACTGGGACAACGGTGCTCATCGGCGCTGTTCCCTGCCCTCTATTGACGGGGAAGCCTTTGTCTTCTGACAGGTGGTGCCCGTCTTCGCCGCCAAGTTCCCCATTTCCTGCGGCCCGAGCTGTGCTGCCGACGTCGCCTTTTTCCTCGCCGCCGCATTCTCCAGTGCGGCTGGTCTGCGCTTCACAACTGAAGGCAATGTCAAATCGGCGATTGTTTGTGACTCCGGACATGCTTCATCACAACGGGCCGCTTGACTCCGCGGGTTTCGTTGGACGATTCATCAACATCGCGCCCATCCTTCTGCAGGGGGGCCGTTGTGTGCAAACGCCCACACCTCCGAGCCGGGAGGACTGGTGGGCTGCTGACTGTGTGCAGGGCGAACTGTAGCTCTTGCGTCACACGCAAATCCTTTCGCTGTCAAGGATGAACAATGACCCACATTTTTCTAACGGTTCGCCGCCAGGGGTGACTGCGGGGGCTTTGGAGTGCTCTATGCACAACTCTTTCCACGAGGCGTTGCGCGAGACGCTGATGGATGACCCTGCTCAGGGTGCCTATGGTGACTGTGGTTTTCCTGAGGTCCTGGAGGCGACGACCGCCTCAGATCTGGGACAATTGGACGACGCGCTCGACATTCAAGATTCTGGGGAGGTCATCCTCGCCGGTTCGCAGGTGCTGGAGGCAGTGCAGCAAGAATTGGAGGCAGTGCAGCAAGATTTGTCTCAAGAGGCAGTGCAGCAAGAATTGGAGGCGGCCGTGTGTGTCCCTCTGTCCACGCCAGTGCTCCGCACGAAACCAAGACTCCGGCGCGCACGTACACCTATTTCGATCCAGTCACTGCGGAGGAGTGGTAGGATCGCTGCGCGTCCGAGGGCGGCGAACGCAACAGTGCAAGCACAGAATACTCTTCTGAAGAAATTGGGCATTCCGGTCCCTGAGAACGCACCTGATGCCGAAGTCGAAAGAAAGTTCCGCGCTGCCTTTGGCGGGAAGGCAGATCTTGCTCAACCAAGGCCTCGACCTGTCGTCCATGGACTTGGACCTCACAGGGCTGGAGGGTGAGGTGGTTTGAGCGCCGCCGCCTAGCGAGGAAGCACACTGGTTTTCCCCAATGAATACAAACCAGTCATGTATTGTGTGGAATGTGCGCGGCCTTAACGACCGTGCTCGCCGGAATGTCGTCTGGGAACTTCTGATTCAGCACTCGCCTTCTATTGTCTATCTGCAGGAGGCGAAGCTCTCTGTCTTTTGTAACAATCTAGCAAGTCAAACAGTAGGATCAACTTTTGATTATGTTTTTTTTCCTTCGGTGGGAGCTTCGGGGGGATTGTGTTGGCTTGGTAGAGCGACTGTTGGGATGTAGAGGATGTCCTTCTGGGACTATTCTCCGTCTCGGCAACGCTCAAGGAGCAGGCCGCTCTAGCCACTCCGTGGCGTTTGACGGTGGTTTATGGGCCGCATCAGGACGCAGATCAGGTACTTTTTCTGGAGGAGCTGACAGGGATTCGGGCTGCAACTCCATTGCCTTGGATCACCTGTGGAGACTTCAACATGATCTACAGAGCGAGTGACAAGAGCAATGGACGTCTCAACAGAAGGTCGATTCGTTGTCAAACTGGCACCGTGTCAAACTCTCAGCAGGTCTTGGCGACTATTCGGGACGAAGCCTTGGCCTGGTGCGCGGCGGGCTACAAGCCGCTGCGGACGCTGCTGGCTTCGCGGTCGCTGGTTCCAGTGTAGTGGCCGGATATGTAGAGGCCGGATATTGTCTTATCCATTATTAAAAAAAAAAGAGAGGAAAACATCATCATCGACCGGCGGCGGCCACAGGACACAAACGCACACATACACAAATTTTAAATAGTCCACTGTCTCTACTTTTTGAAACGAATATGAAGTACGTAAATAGTTTTTCTAGGAATCAAGTACGTATGTATGTATATATATATATATATATATATATATATATATATATATATATATATATATATATATATATATATATATATATATATATATTTAATAATCAGTACCCGGTCCAAATCACCGAGCCCGACCACGGGCGCTCCCCGCTGGGCCGCTCCGTCCCGAGCGGCGGTTCCGAGCCACGGGCGCTCCCCGTCCCCTTTTTTCTCCCGCACCCACCTGTCAACTTCTTTGCATTTTTTTTCGTTCTAATCTCCAGATCGTGGGGAGGACCCGGAGGCGACGCCGGTTTGGCCCCAGCTCCTCGCCCCTTCCGCCGCACAACCCCAGCTCGACGCCGCTCCTCCATCCCGGGCGGTGCCCCTGCAGCAGCGCCCTTCACGGGGGCGTGGCCCGGCTCTTCCCCTACCCACGGCGGAGCGGCAGGCCCGGGCGCGCGGACCGGCCCCTGCAGGTCCGCCAGCCCCGCCGCACGACCCTGCCCGCCGCCTCCCTCTCGCCTCCGCAGCCTCCGTGGTGGAATCAGTGGCTTCGACGCCTCCGCAGCCTCCGTGGTGGTATCAGTGGCTTCGACGCCTCCGCATCCTTTGACAGCTGCCATCCTGACAGCGGCCTCGTACCTGGGGAGTTCACCGCGCCTGGGGCTGCCGTCCTGCTCTGCTCGCCCGTGACTCCCCTCCTCCAGATCCCCTTCCCCAGCTGGCTGCCGCTACCGTGGCCTGGCCGGGCAGCCCCTGCTCTCCCCAGGCTGGGTTGGGCATGGACACGGTCCCATCCATCTCATCTCCGTCCGATCTACGCCGTGCTGTGCTTCTCCACCCCTCAATGGTGAGCTCCGGCACCGTTTCTCCTGATTAATGTGTATGGCAAGTCTATGAGATGTACTGTAATTGTGGATGCAAGTTCTTTTATTTCCTAGTGTTAGGCAAGTTATGTGTAGCTCGCTCTAAACTTGTCTATTGGCTGACGATAATGATGGGGCTGGTGCTCTTTTTGCGATGGCCAGAGAGAAGCCCAGGGAGATGGCGGTTGATGTTTTGACAGGTATTGAACTGAAAGAGAAGCCTGAGTTGTTGTTGCAAGAAGCTTGGCAGCGACCAGCAAGCAATGCCTGCTCTAACCAAGGCTAAGAAGGAGGTAAATAGTTTTGGCATGATTTCCTGTTTAATTGTTGCACAAAGCGTATTTTTTAAATACAGTCTGGGATGGTAGCCGGAGTCCATTTACATGGTGGATCTCATGGCACACACTGCTTCTCCGTGAGCAGATGCAATACTTTGTGCTTAATTTTCTTCAATGGTTCTTAATCCGCAGTGCCCAAGAAGACTGTCGAGGCGGTGTAGCGACGCTGCTGCCTCAGCTTCTCATGCTGCTGTTCCTGGATTGGAGAGGTGAGGCCTGCTGAAATTAAGCTCAGCTTCAAATGAAATGCTTTCCTTTCTATGAATGTTGTGCGATAATCAATCTGTGTGGAAACCAAAGTTCATTCCAAATCCATTTGTGATGCTTGAAATACATTGCAATCACTCTGCATTCCTACAATTTTTGGCGGCAGTGGTCATGTGGGAACTTGTAAGTATGTTTGATCTGCTTATCCTGCTACTGAAAGAAACATGCTTAATGTGTGAACTCTATATGTACCGTGTGCCATTTAAGTATTGTTAGGAACACTTGTTTTCAGTTAAGGCCTTCGGAGTTTCTACAAGCAACATTTTAGCAACCACCATTAAATGAAATTAGCACCTACGTTCCACAATTCTTAGGCAACAACTACATTCAATCTTATCTGCTCAGCTCCGTTACAGTGTAGAATATTTTTCCCCTTGTACAAGTTTCTGAAACATTGGTCACCGAGCCCGAGCGCCGGTTTACCCACGAGCTCAACTAGGCCAGTTCGAAGCGCTCTCCCACGACCCACGATTTTTTTTTTTTTTTTTTTTTTTTTTTTTTTTTGCGGTTTCTATTTCCTCGCCCCATCCGCTTGGTCTCCTCTTTCCCACCCCCGCCGGCACCGCCCACAGTTGCTCCACCGCTGGCTCCGCCGTGCCACCCCCACAGCGCCATGTGGTCGCAAACGCAGCTCGCCACCCGGCCGGGCGTTCTTGGCTGCCGTTCCCTATTGTGCATTCCTAGTAATTATTTTTGGTACAATACATATTTTTACATTTGAAAAATTACCTTATTAGTGTGGTGTCATTATGTGCAATAGCCGATAGGTATTGCCTCTTTTGCTAGTTAGACCAAGTTTCTGGTGAACAAGCATAAATTATTTTGGCCCTGCTCGTCGGCGCCCATCCCCACCCCAACCCCGTCGGCACCTATCCACAACCCACGCCCGTCAGCTGGTGTTGCCATGCATCGCATCCTCCATCTCATGTTAATATCTTGTAGGACCTATCTCCATTATTTTAATGGTTTCTGTGTAGTATCGCTAATTTCTTCTATTATTTTCTCCATCTTGCAGGTATATGTCTATCAGAACAAACTGGCTGAATGGTGATTTTATCAAGGTTGCCAATGATGATCATGCTTCTGGCTCAAGAACCATAGAGAAGTTCCAGTTACCTATGTCAAATCTAAAAGCCAAAGTAAGTGATAATTGATTATTAAGATTCTTGCTTTTGACCCGGTAATAAATATATTATATAGCAAAGCATGCCGAATAGTTTTTGATTGCAGAGTGTATGTAGCTTTGGTAGCTAAGCATCATTGTTTCAATTGTGGCTGATGTAATTTGTTGCATTTGGTTAAACTCATGGTATGATTACCACAAATCCATATAAATATAACTCCCCAGGAACAAATTCCTTCCTTCATAGACCTTCGCCCCTTCCAAAACCATTTGATATGCATCCCTTTAGGAATATTTTGAAGTAGGAGCTCCATTTATGAAGCTTACTGAGTCACAATTTTAAATGGCGTGATTACTTCTAAAATATCTTGTATTTTCCCTGCTGTTGTTGCTTGTGCTGATTATACATTGAAATTCTATTTATTATTTTCATGGTATATATATCATTGGATATTTTTCCTTGGACCCATATTTTAATTTTGACTGGTTTTCGGTTCTGTGTTTCAAAAATATAATAATCTAAGTAGTATTCTAAAGTTCATTAGGAGGGAATGATAGGGAAGATAGAGGGTTCTTCTGTTGGATCCCCGATCCTGTTACATGTTACATATGACCTTAAATCAGTAATAACTTCAGTGACCGATGTTCATCTTTACTATGCTCAACATTTTCTTATGTCTACAACTTGGAAACCCTTGTGATTCACTGTTTATGGACTATGCATTGCTTATGCTCCTAATTAGTTTTAGGATCATTACATACTACAACATACTTTGCTCATAAACATATGTTACTGCTTCTCATGTACTGTTATACACTTCAGATATTTACCATCTTTTGCCGATTGATATGCATGACATCATCTCCTGTCCTGTATGCAGCTCCGTTTCTGAATGGCGAAGGCCTGAAGGGTGAGGGTCTTAAAAAACAGCTCCACTGCAGCAACATTAATGTGCTCAGGCTTGCCACCGATGGCATGATCTCTTCTGCCTTCAAAATCAGATTTGTGTTCTGATTCCTTGGGTACTTCTGTTCTCTGGCTTTTTCCTTGTTGCATGAAATGAGCCTGCATATTGTTTAGCTTAGATATACCATATTTTTATTTATTGTTCACAGATTACTTCAGGTTGTATAGTGAGTACTGACGTGGAGATAGACCTTTTTTCTGCTTTTTGACTTTCAGCTTAGTTGTGTATCTTATTACCTGTTTTTATTTTTGTTTTTTGAGTCGACATTTGCAAGACCTGATCGATCTCCTGTCCTGTTTCTCTCTCTCTTTTTTAATTAATCTAATGAACTGCTACTCATATTGTTGTTTTTATCTTCTATACAGTACAAATATGAAATATGTTTCAGTAGGAACACTCGGTCCTGATCTCATATCCTGTTCTCTATTTTGTTTCTTCCTGGAAAACACACATGGAAGACTAATCACTAATGTATAGTTTCTATCCTAAGTTAATTACCAACAATGTTTCTGTCTGCTTTTTCTTATTTTCTAGTAATCTGTCAAGCTCTTGAGTGTTGATAAATGCAATGATAACGGACTTATATTCACTGGAAAATGCAAGGTCCTAAATGATCCTTTTCTCTCTATAATACAAAGATGCGCAGCTCTCCTGCGCATTCTAGAAAAAAGACCTAGGTCTTTCTCATTCTAATACTCTCTCATGTTTTGTTGCATGCATTCAATACTTTTTTGGGGGGACTGACATTTTCCTTGTGGCTTAAACAGGACGATGGGCGACTGAGAGAGACACCTTGAGCTTTGGCTTGTGCGTAAGTTTATATTGGGTTAGAAACACAATTGTTTCGTTTTTGCTATTCTGCGTCAACTACATAGGCTGTGTTTCACTTTTCAGCAGTGCAATTGCTAACTTTTATTGTTCTCTGCAACATCTAGGACAAGGTAAGGGCTAAGGAGCATCTGTGATGCCGCAGAAAGGAAGGAAGATAAAAAAGGTTGAAGAACTGACAATGGAAGGCAAAGACGAGCGACGTATGTGTGATTTTGTGTTTTTGTTTGTGATAATAACTGGTTATCAAAAACAATTGTATCTCCCCCTTTGCTGAGTGGTGATGAAAATGGTTTGTCAGTGTATCCTCCCCTATGCGGCTGTAGTAAAAATATTTTGCAATGCTCCAGATATAATGAATGAATCTAAGCAAGTAATTGTCGCATGTACGGATTTGATTGCTTTGCTGATCTCCTTGTTTAGTGGTTGGGTTAGATGACTATATGGCCTTGAGTTGATCGGAATACATGTTCATTTTCAGATGGCCCTCAGGTGACTGAACTGGTGATTGATCATCTTACTGGACTCGGATACTTGTTCCAATGAGCAAATCTCGTCTTTTGCCTATTGCTGACAAAACATAGCAGTTTTAGTACCAGGTTCCCATTCAGTAAGCGATTTGCAAGTAAAAACCAGCCGCTGCAAATTTTTCAGGAGATGCAGCCTCACAGTAGTAATCAATCACGTGCTCCCCAGCCACTTGGCGCAGATTTGACATTTGCCATTGAGCTACATTCAATTTGAACAAGTATACTGAATTCAGATAACTGGAACCAAACAATTTCTTTAGGTAACCCTCCGTCACACATACAAAATACAAACTAAATCTTAGAAACAATCGCATGGTGAGAATCAACATCTTGTTGATATGATATACAAATCAGCTTACACCTTTTGACGGTGAGTACAGATGGGACGAAATTGAAGAAATGGAATAGCAAAATTTCTGCACATAGCATCTTTCTAATTCTAACCCTCACTGGTACATGGCCACACAGAATACCAAAAACTGCCCAATTAAGACAGCAAGTGTGCTCTTGTTTACGGGAAACACAAGCTATTAAGAGGAATCATCAGCTCCTAAGTGCATCAAGCCTTCTTTGTAGACTTCAAAGTCATCACAGAACTAGCAGCACTCAAGGTATAGACGGTATGTTGACATCTGTATCCCAAGCAACCGCTGCAAGAGAGAAACTGAAGTGGAGTCAAAGAAAAGAAATAGGCCAGTGATGGATTTCAACAGTTAAGATAGAGATGGGCAAATGGAATGAACTACTACTGCAACACTCAAATGAAGAGCAGATGACAGTAAGAATGAATTGCCTATTAATGCTTCATGCAAACTCATCGACCAAGGTATTCAATTTTAAGATGTGGTGTAAAATGGAATTAAAACTGATAGATGCTCCTCTTCGATCGACCTCATTTTAAATCATATATGCAGCTAAGCATGCATACTAACTCTGCACACAACATGATCAGCAACTAAATCTACAACACCTGCACAAACAATGCTGAACATTTTAACCAATTTGCTTGCAGATTCATAAATAGGCATAGATGCAGGTGGCAACTACAAACCTTTGTTCAGGCAAACTGGCAGTCCTTGCTTCCATTTCATGTGTAAACTGTTCCAGAGGGCCTTCCTTTAGCTCCACCTAAGGCATTGAGAAAATATCTAAATTTGGTCAAACATATTATACAAGAAAAAAAAATGCTACTTTTCGCAAAAAAAGAAGAAGAAGAAGAAATGCTACTAACATCAAGAACAATGACAATATAAAATAACAATGTTCATGTGCAGCTCTAGTGAGAGATTTCAAATAAGATAAGTCTGATTGCTGGTGATTCTAATACTCCATTAGCAACATGTTTTAAAAAACAGGAAGCACACAAACTTGTTGGTTTTCACCTTGCCGAAGGGGAATGTATGCCTAAATATCGTCATCCTGGTTTGTTTGAAAGCAATTAATAAAAGGAAGAGAGAAAAAAGAACTAGAATACCGTTTCTGATGTTCCCTTCCTGTCATGCAAGTTATCACGCAAAGAGTACCATACCAAAATTTGGCATACATAGTTAACAGGTCATCACACAGTTTCTCTAACCTCAGTCAGTCAGTCCCATCATAACAGTAATGAAATTTGAAAATAGTATTAAACTGGAAGATGTTGAAAGTAATTGGAAGATGTGGGTGTACCGGTTTCTGTGTTTTCAAATTTCCCGTAAAATGAAGTAATTTAATTCGTAAAAGTTTAACACTACAGATTTGTACTAGATTAGTCTATGAACTGGTCGTTAGAGCTTAGAAAGAATGTCGTCATGAAATTTAGAATTCACTGAAGTAGCCATATATGGACATGAAAACCCCATTCATTCCATCCAACGACTTAGATCAAGGGTGGACCCCTGCTTGTGAAGTTATGACTGCGTTATTTTCATTTAAATTGTGAGAACATACAGAGCACAGGACAATCTGTTAGTGTGGTTTATAAATATGAAAACGGGTTGCACAGTGGGGAAAAGGGGAAGCAATGGTAGTCATAAACCAGGATCATCAGCATATAAATGTAAACTTAAAAGGGTGTTATTACGTGTACAAAGCTACAAATCAACAGTGTATATGAATCTGGATATCATTAGCAGGGAGAATTTTCAACCTGTAGCCTGAGCCTGTAGCACAGCCCTTCAGCTGTCAATGTTAGTTCCGCATGATTCACTGCAGTAAGAAATGGATTTTTTTTAACCAAAGGAGATACCCCATTTCCATTAAAGACATAACGGAAATACATGGATCTACTAGTTCCGGGACAGCCGGTATATCATGCAGAGAGATAGAAGGGTTAGAGTTTAAGGTGGCTACTACAAAAGAACTTCTACTCCCAGCATGTAAGAACGAAACATAAGGATAGTTCTGTATAATTTTTCATATAAAAAACAAACTCAATATAATGCTCGTTCATGGTTCTTGTGATCATGTTACCTATACACTGATCTACAATTAGCATTTAGCAATGAAAACGTAATCTCTAACTTAGATTGCTTGACTATACCATTTCATAAGTCATCTATTTCTGTTCCATTCATAGAAATTAACTGCATTCTATTTGAGTGCATAAGATCGTGTACTACCCTGCCTTGTAGGGATCTATTTTAGGTAAAAATTATTGTACCATTTTACCCATTTCTGAAGGTATGTGAATGCCTAAATACATTTGCTTATTAACCTATCTGTGGTAATAAAAGGATGCTATTCCATGGGAACCATAACCATCTATGACATTTACTTTCCTTGCGTCACACTATACATTGATTTGTTTTTCTAAATGTTCCGATCAAGCTGAAGCAAATAAAATACTTTAGTGAAACAGACACCTTTTGAAACATTGAGCTCTCTGGATACTTGATCCGTCTCCAAGATAACGTTGCCAAGTCCCTATCACAACAACAAAATAAAATTGGCAAAGTGAACTGGAATGTAAGAGGGGCAATTACAAGAGGATGACGAGCCCTTACCAGATTGAGGAGGAGACGCCATGAGGGACTGCAGGATTCTCATGAGGACGATCTGAGCATGGCACGGCGCCGCTGCAGTCCTCTAAGCATATATGGCACCTAAAGAATATGATTTAAAGGCTCTAAAATCGAACAGTTCAACAACAAGCGAACTGCCAGCCGTTCTTATACCTGAATACCAGATGTCTCAGCGAGCTTGGTGGCTGAATCATAGTAGGACATCCCAAGCATGTAATCGACCAGGATCCTCTTCAGCCGCATGTCCTCTGCACAACGGAAATTGTAAGGCTTTCGTTGTGCCATAGTTGATACTTGGTAAAATATAGAGATCGAGGATAAAATTGAAGCAACTGGTCAAAAGCTTCTACTAATACAATTTCAGTTTATTTCAGTCAAAAAGTATCTCAACAGGATGCATATTACCAAAACAAAACTAGTATGCAACTAACTAAAATATCATGCAATTGATTAACAAGATACTAGATCAACGTAAATCTAGGAGAAAGGGAGGGGCACTGACCTGCTCGTCATCCATGGCCATCCAGAAAACGGAAAAGGGCCATGCTCAACGGAGCCTTCACTGCCGGAGCCTCAAAGCCCTCTCCACCATGGATCTGGCCAGGACCACCGCCAAGGATGGGGAAAATTCCGCTGCGGGCGTCGTCGAGATGGGGAAGGGCCACGCGGGCTGTCGGGATGCGGAAGGGCCACGCGGGCCATCGAGATGAAGAACAGCCGCGCGGCCGTCGTCGGGGTGGAAGGCCCGTCGCGCTGCCAATGGAGTAAAGGGCTGGAGGAGGCGCCACCGCCTGTAACGTCGAGAACGGGATGGGGCGCCGACGCCGGTGGAGTCGCGGACGGGAACGGCTCCGCCGCCAGATGCGCCACCGGTCCTCCCTCGCCACCTCGCTGTCACCGCTGGCCGTGGCGCAAGGCTGCGCCCGCACAGCCAAGCGTAGGGAAGGAAGGAGACGGAGCCGATGGGGCGGAGGGCGGAGCGAGGGGCGGAGGGCGGCGGTGCGGCGCGGCGGTGAGCGAGGGGCGGCGGTGAGGAATACGAGCAGACGGGTCTAGATTCTAGAAATTGGAACGGCCAGCCAGGAGCTACGGAGCTACGACCACGTGGGTGGGGAATGGGCCGGGCCTGTTTGCCTGCACGGGCGCTTCTCGCGGGCGGACGCGGGAGGGGTCGGGTACTGATTAATAATTAGTCCCCTGGGTAGTAATTAGTGCAGTTATATATATATATAGTTGAGAGAGTAATTAACTTTGTATTTCCATAAAGAATTATAGAAACACGTACGTCGTACGTACATACGTACCTTGTTGCCCATCATCATCCTTTCCGTTGTCATCGTCGTTGGAACCTTTTCTTTCTTATGCGTCGCTGTCGACGTCCCTCTCGGCGGCGGCACTACATCCCGACCATCATCAGCCATCGGTCGGCGAGCACCATCGTCGTCGTTGGTGCAGGAGGCAAGTTCCTCGCCATCGACAATGGCGCCTAGCCATGCCGCCATCTCATCCTCCGACGGTAGCACATCGTCGGGCGGCTTGTTGCTGAAGCTTATCGGCGACCAGAGGCGCGAAACCGCAGGCGCACCGCCGGCTTGTCCTTCTTGCTCCCACACCAGCTCAAAGAGATCGTCTCTGTACATAGAGCAAATGTAATTTGCATGGATGGCGGTAATCAGCGAACGAAATATGCACATTGGATGTTTGGTGCGTATTGATTGACAGTATTAAACATAAAATAATTAATAATTAACTGTGCAGATTAGATGCTCGCACTTTGGTTGTTTCTTTTATGTAATATCGACATAAAGATCTTCTCCTAGGATGGTCCAGCTATGGCTATGCATGTAGATCACCTTTGGTACTCATTAGATGCGCGTTGTATGTTTGTCTGAACTATTCTTCTTAATACAATGATACACAAATCTTTTACGTATTCGAGAAAAAAAATAATTGCGCACTTTTAGATTAATTTAAGATATGAATCTCTCTTAAGCCTAATTAATCGATGGTTTAACAATATGGTGCTACACTAAACCTTTGCTAATGATGGATTAATCATGCTTATTAATAGATTAGTCTCATGAATTTAGTCATGGATACTGCGATTAGTTTTATATAATTAACTCATGTTTAATCCTTCTAATTAGTATCGAACATCCGATGTGACACGGACTCACAATGCCCTCGGAGTTAGACGAGAGCCGCGCTCCGCCGGGCGACGCAGGGGCTCATCGACGGCGGGCTCTTCCCCGGCGACCTCGAAGCTTTGCGCCGGCGGAAAAGTAGGAGAATCGCACCGCGGCGTGACGCCGCACATTTTGACCGTGGTATTTCCCTTCCTCGTCGCTCCTAGCTCGTCTCGTTGTGGCTGAAGCGCTTGCGGGTGCGGTAGCTGTGGTGAGGGGTCCTGCGGAGGCCTGGGAATGGGGAATCGCCGGTTGACTTTGGCGCGTCCGCCGTTTGTGCTAGCTGTAGATGGCTTGAATCATAGAGATGGAGTGAAATTCCGTAGAGATTCGATGTTCGCATGAGATGTGCTCATCAGATGTGGAGATGGTGGAGATGGACCTAGAGGAATGGTTAGATGCGAGCACTTCCCTTCTTCTAGCTCGGGATCGAAGAGCACGTCGGTTGCGTTTGGCTTTCCTAAGCACTCGCAACTAGATGAATCGGAGAGAGGAAGCAGAATTAGGCATCTCCAAATGCCACCGATTGCAGCAATAGATGGCTCGTCGATTGCAATTGGGAATTTGCCTTTCAAATTCTGTTGGCCGAGCAAAGAGAATGGGAATTGTGAAGAGGTTAGAGTGAAATCAATAGATGAGATTCTTAAACAGATGCATCCGCCGCCGATTCCCTGAGAAGATGGTTCTTGGTCCGCCATTGATGAATGCCAAGCTTGGGAAGCAAGCGAGCATTCGAAGGTAGAAGATGAGAGGCAGGGGAGCGGGAGGAAAAGTTATAACGCGAATCAGTTTGGGCCGGCCCAAGGCCCATCTCTGAGTGAGCTCTTCCTCCACTCCTACCTACCACCCAAGCCTAAACCTAAACCCCAGCCGCCGCCGCTCACTCGGCGTTGGCTGTGGGTGGAGAAAAGTAGGGTTTGGGATCCGGCGGCGCCGAGGTGGGAGGCGAAGCCGGAGGAGATACGACGGTACGGTGCGGGAGCCAAACATCTTAGAAGAATTCAGCCAAACACCACCGATGAGAGGTCGTTTGTAGAAGTTGTCCAGCCAAAGATGGATCGAAACAGTGGAGGAGGGGGGTACCGTGCCCAGAGAGAGGGGGATTGGGCGAGAGATCGAAGGGGTGATGGACAATACCCTAGAAGAGGTGGAGATGGCAATGGAAGGCGTAACCCGGAGATCAAGAGGACTATGAGCGGGCGAATCGCCGGCCCGGTCCGAGAGGGGCCGTATGAAGGGAGCGGGGGCCGCAAGAGGGAGGAGAGCACCAAGATCAAAGAGAAGTGCGCCGGATGACGAGAGGAAGATCTTCGCCTCAAGCTTGAAGATAAGAAGAAGATGGGTTCGCGATCCCGGGATTATGCGGAGGCCGGGGCAACCCTCGATGCGTTGCGTTAACCGCAAGCGCAGCCAGCTAGGTCATCGGCAATTTGAGTGCGGAATGATCCTTTTTGCTATATCGCGAGATCGGGCATATCTCTTTTGACTGTCCCATGAAGGAAGGTAAAGCTCCAGCTTCTAAGAAGATGGCAAATGTTGTGCAGAAGAATACAATGGCAGTTCCCCAGAAGAAGGTAGTGGTGGGTAACCAAAAGAGAGAGGAGCAGAAGGTGTTTGAAACTACTGGACTTAGACTGTGTGGCTATGGCATTCCTGATCAGGTTTTCTACTCCCTTGAAGTGCCTGAATCCCTAGATGACAAGAAGATAGAGGGTGATGGACCTGTCAATGCTCTAGTGTCTCGTTGCGGAAGGTAGAGGCACCTGTGCGGAGGATCAAAACTGAAGCTGGACTCGATCGGCTACGAATGGGATTACAATGTGAGAAGAATCTCGGAAGTGAGTTCTTGGTTACGAGTGCCATCAAAATCTGGTTAGACCATGCTCAACAAGGTTGGGAGAAAGACTTTTGTTACTTGCAAATCTAGATCTTTGTGATAGAAGAATCGAGATATTGACCCGGATGTGTTGTTTGAGCTTCGTCGGTCGGATCAAAGCTAAAGGGATTCCGAAATTGCAAGATCGAATCATTTGTGTTGGAACCGGCTAGGCTAGTTGGGGAGCCAGAGGAAGTGTACAAGCCTTCTCTCAGCTGGAGGTATGTTTGGATCAAAGTTGCCTGCAAGTTTCCTGACAGGATTGGGGGCTCTTCTGATGTTTGTATCAATAAGAAAGGGAGGAGGATTTACTGGTTCTACTCGGACAAAATGAGGAAGTTCCCTCCTTCCAAGCCAGATGATGATGAGGACTTTGATGAAGATGATGGGGAAGTCACAGATGAGGAGGATCCAGATTCTCAGGATAATAGATGGGAGAATACTGGGAAATCTGCTCCCAAACACAATGGTGCGGGGTCCTCGGGATACCAGGGGAGAAACCATGCTTCTGAGATGGGTTCTATGAACAATGACATGGAAATATCTCAAGATGATACTCAACCTAGCCAAGATGATGAGATGCTTGACCAGGTTATTAATTTAGAGAGGGAAATGCCAACGAAACACTTGGTTGAGGAGGTGGGAGATCTTTGAGGAACCAACTAAGGAGAAGGAGACAAATGCCTTAGATGCAAATATACTGCTACAGGAAGAAACTCATGCTGCAGTTGGACAGACAGGAAGTGGTGATGGAGTTGTGAATACTACTACAGAAGAAAACCCAAGTATGGAGGTGTCTAATCAGACCAAGGGGATGGTTGCTGACAGTGCATCTATAGAGGACAACTCCAAGACAGTGATCTGTGATGAAGAGGTGGTGGACCTAAACACAACTCAGGGACAGATAAGAGGTGGTGCCAAAGTCGTCTTGCCTCCATTGGGGACTAGACAGAGTTCAAGGGGTGGTGACAAGGCGACCAAGATCCAGGAGAAGGCTATGGCTCCGAAGGCTTCATCTAAAGGTACTATACCCCAAATTCCTAAACCTTCTTCCTCTATTAGCACATGTTCTATAGAAGAATTGGCTAGAGTGTGTGGCTTCTCTATTGGAGTAGAGGAATCCAATAGACTAGCTAATATTTCTTTAAATCAAGCCAAAGAAGATGCTACCTTGGCAATTAAGAAGGCCAAGGAGAAATTAATAGCAAGTCAAAATTTAGATGTTCCCATTGAAGAGGTACCTATTATTGTAGTGAGTCAATATTCAGAAGAAGATAATCTGAGATTAGATGAATCTAATGTGGTAGATGGTAAAGAAGTTATTAATTTAGAAGGGGACTTAGAGGATTATTTAACTGACAACTTTATTAAATGAAATTTCTGTTCTGGAATATTAGAGGTCTGGGGAATTCTGGTAGAAGAAAATTATTGGTAGAAATGCAAGCAAAATACTCTTTTGAGGTTATCTGTCTCCAAGAGACAATAAGATCTACCTTTAGACAGAGGGAACTAGATAGGTTTGCTGGGCAGAGAGACATGCTATGGTCTTGGGTTCCTTGCTCAGGCCATTCTGGAGGTTTGTTGATGGGGATTGATAAGGAGCTGGCAGAAGTTAGTGAAGAAGATTATAGTGAACACCTTCAGAGTTGTCTGTTGACTATGAAACTAGATGGATTTAAATGGAGGTTAGTTAATGTGTATGGCCCTGCACATGATGAGATGAAACTAGATTTTCTAGAGGAGCTTCGTGGAAAAATTCAAAGTTTTGAAGAGCCCATCATCTTTGGGTGGTGATTTCAACATGATTAGAAGAGAAATGAGGAAAAAAATAACAGTAATATCAACCAACATTTGATGGATGCATTTAATGAAGTGATCAATGTCACTGCTTTGAGGGAGCTTCACGAGTAGGAAGCAGATTTACTTGGACTAATAAACAAACTCCCCCATCATGTGTGTGTTAGACGAATTCTAGTTTTAGGAAGTTGGGAGGATAATTTCAGATTGGCCATTGTGAATATCTTGCTCCCGGACCGGGCTCGATCACGGTCCTTTGATGGTAGATGTAGATGGTGTGATTGTTTCCAAACAACATTACTTCGATTCTCGTAATCATTGGCTCTCACAAGATGGCTTCGAGAGTGGGTGGTTTCTAAGTGGCCCGACGGTACAAACATGATGTTCTGGATCATTGGCATGTATGCTCTAGTAAACTAAGAAGGAGTATTAAGGGATGGGGTCAGAATTTTGAGAGTCAAAGGAAAAAGAACAAGTCCGAACCGCTACACGTAATTCAAATCCTAGATGAGTGGAGTGACTCTAGACCACCGGCTCCAATTGAGTGGGAGGAGAGGTATGATCTGGATAGAAAATTCCAACAAATTTTAACGAGATGAAGAGGTTCAATGGCGAGAGGAAAGGAGGTGAGAAATGGATCCTAGCCGGGGACTCCAATTCAAGCTACTTTCATAAGTGTGCCACTGGGAGGAAAAGAAAGATGCGAGATTCAAATGCCGGTAATTGATGATCAAGAGGTGACAAAGATACCAAGATTCTTAGAGAGCATATAAAGACTATTATAAACAATTTGTTTGGGAGAAGTATGGTTGCAGACATGCATTTAGATAGTGATTTGTGGCACCCAGATCAAAGATTGACTATAGAGGAAAATGATCTACTTACTAAACCTTTCTCCTTAGAAGAAATAGACAGAGTGATTAAAGAATTGAAGAACAATACTTGCTCCAGTCCCGATGGCTTTACCGCTGAATTCTACAAAGCTTTTAGAGGTCGGTCTAGAGTCATAATCAAGGAAATGATGGATAATTTGCACAGGGGCAATTTGGATCTTAGAAGATTGAATTATGGTGTGATCATACTAATACCCAAAGTTAAACCATCAGTTAATGTGAGACTGTTTAGACCAATCTGCCTTCTCAATGTCATGTACAAAGTTGTGACAAAGATCCCGACAATGAGATTGACAAGAGGTGGCCGAGAAGATAATTAGCCCATACCAAACTGCTTTTATACCTGGGAGAAACATTCTAGAGGGCATTGTTATCTTGCAAGAGGTTTTACATGAGCTGAAAGTTACAAGATCTCTTTGGGGTCATCCTAAAATTGGATTTTGAGAAGGCTTATGATAAAGTAGACTGGATCTTTTTAGAAGAAGTACTTAGAAGGAAAGGATTTTGTGAGAAGTGGATACAATGGATTTCTCAGGCAGTTAGAGGAGGCGAGTTTGTATAGACATCAATGGAGAGAGGGGGGAGTACTTCAAGAGTTTTAAAGGTCTGAGACAGGGTGATCCCTTATCTCCTCTATTATTCAACATTGTAGCTGACGCATTATCAATTATGCTAATTAGAGCAAGTAGAGAGGGGATCATTAGAGGTTTGGTTCCTCATCTAGTAGAAGGAGGTTTGTCTCACTTACAATATGCAGATGACACCATATTGTTCTTACACTTCTCTCCTAAAAATCTGGAAAACACAAGGATGCTTTTGTGCTGCTATGAAGCTATGTCTGGGATGAAGGTAAACTTTGAGAAAAGTGAAGTTTTCTCAGTGGGCCTCGGTGTAGAAGATCAGGCTCGGCCGCTAGTATTCTCAGGCTATAATGTGGGCTCCTTCCCCATAACTTATTTGGGAATGCCAGTTAGTTGCAACAAGATCTCTAAAGGCCGGTTGAGTTTTGTGAGTGAGAAGGCGAGGAGAAGAGGCGGGTACCTGGCGGTGTGACTATCTCTCAAAAGGAGGCGAGATCTTCCCTCATTGACTCATGCCTGTCTAGTATCCCTATATATACAATGGGGGTGTATCGGCTTTATGAGGGGAACTACCGAAATTAGATGCGGTGAGATCTAGATTTTTGGGCGGGGAAATGCAAAGAAAAGAAAATACCACATGATCAAATGGGAAGCCCGAGTAGACCCAAGAAGTTTGGGGGGTTGGGATTTATGGATGTGAGAGAGATGAACAAGTGCTTGTTGATCAAATGGATTGATAAAATTGAGAGGGGAGATGACAGTCAGTGTTGTTCTATCCTAAGGAAAAAGTACTTGGGCAATAGAAGCATATACCAAATTAAGAACAGGAAAGGCTCACGTTTTGGAGGACTTTGCTAGACTTGAGAGAGGAATATGATAGAGGTAGAGGAATAACTATGAAGTCGGGTGAACGGACCAGATTCTCGGTTGGATTGTTGGTGGGGTCCGCCCTTTGAAGATCACATTCCCCGAGCTATTCAGAATAGCCAGAGACCCTAATATAGAAGTGTCTAAAGTTTTTGAAGATGGAGTATGGAATATTCAGTTTAGAAGACAATTAGATGGGGCTGGGGTGTTAGAATTGAATGAATTACTTGGGATGTTAGAGGACATTAGTCTTGGGGAGGGTAGAGATGTAACCACTTGGATGTTGGAAAAAACAGGAAAGTATACTGCTAAGTCCCTGTATGAGAATCTGACCACTGGAGGTGTGGTGGATTCTCATATGTTGCTAGTTTGGAAGTGCCCAATTCCATTGAAGGTGAAAATTTTCATTTGGATGGTTAGTAGAGATAGGATCCAATGTGGAATACAGTTGAAAAAAAAGCAATGGTCGGGATCGGAGAAGTGTGGGATGTGTGACATAGAAGAAACTTCTGATCACATTGTCTTCCAATGCCCCATAGCTAACTTTCTCTGGACTTTCCTGCGGGACACGCTGGGATGGCCATCTTCACCTGTTTGCTGCTCTTTTCTTTTTCTGGACATCATTGATAATCTTAACAGCAGAGATAAGACTGTGATATTGTTTGTACGTGCAGGTGCCATGTGGACGTTGTGGAAGAACCGAAATGCGATGGTGTTTGACAAGAAGACAGTGGCGTCCCCGTCGTCGCTGGTACACAAGACCTTGATGCTGCTCCAGACGTGGAAGGTGCTGCTGAAACCCAAGCTGAAACCGCGCGCGGAAGAGATGTTGGCGCTGCTGACTGCAAACGCAAATGTGTAATCTGCAGCTCTCCGCAGCTAGCTGTGTCGCTGGCCGAGAAACTTAGCTGAACTCCTTGAGGTGTTAGCCTCTTTTAAAAACTCTGGTGGCCATGTTCATAGATGGGTAGTAGGTTATCTGAGTAGAAGTTAGAGAGATTGGAAGTTCAAGCGAAGCTTATGCTCTTTTGTAAGCTGGAAACCCCAGCCAAACCTTGAATGTTGGTCTGCGATACGCTTTCTATAAAGCCGGGCGAATGCCTTTTATCTAAAAAATGTGACACGGACTAAACTTTAATCCCTGGATCTATACACCAGAATATGCACGTTGTTGAGACGAAACACAAGATGTTGTTCTTGCAACAGATAGAATCACTAATAAGTGTATGCAATGATATCGTATTATCGTAGGCACCAGAAGCCATACATAGATGGGCATCATCAGAAACACTATATGATGAGACTAACACTAGCTACGTTCATCCATGCATATCCTTCAATTCGTAAACCTAGCGTGCATTGTTTTGTGTTGGAGCCAAATACATGCGTTGCGCTCAACTCATAATACCGTTGTATTCTTCTTATTAGACGACCAAGAATTAAATTTTTTTACTTGATCAATAATTTCCTTCCAGCACCGTGCAGGACGTGTTACTGTTTAGACTCTATAGCTACCTGGATACTCGAGATCACTGCGCATCAAATCATAGATAACGAACGTACGTGGAATAGTCCGCGACGACGTTGGCGAAGAAGCTCCCGGATTCACCCATGGTGGGCACGGCGGCGGCGGCGGCTTCGCTGGCGTTGTTGTCGTTGTAGCAGCACCACGGACCACCACCACTAGCAGCAGCATCTGGGTAGTTCATCTCTCAATATGCAGATGTGCAGCGACGACGATCCTAATTTAAACACGTATAGCTGGACTTGTTGCTGCAAGCTGATGCGCTTCTCTCCACAGTCTCTGTTATATATATAGTACCGCGCATGCTCAAGAGAGTAGCTAGTGAAGGTGGACTGGTGGAGGTAGATATGCGTGGCATGAGCCGCCATGTTTGCTGATTGCTGATGGACGTGGAGCTCCTCGTGGGAGAGAGAAAGATCCAACAGAGAGAGATCTGTAGTAGTGTAGCGGCTAGGAAGGCTGCTGTCGGGACTCCATCGATCGGGAGTGAGGTGAGCACGCGGCTCTGGACCGTAGCGCGCGGTTGACAAGTCTACGGATCGGATACGAACATACGGTCAGCCACCGAGACGTACAGCAAAGGTTGGTTGGAGCAAAGGTACGAAGACGATAAATCACGAGTCTGCTAGCTCTCATAGGCGACGCGCCCGTATCTGATATCATCCCGTGCGGTCATCACGGGGGGCGTCGGCCGGGGATTCCCCCGGCCGGCATTCCCTGCTCCCCGCGGGGGGACACGGGCGCCAGCCGCCGGTGAGAGTATGCTCGTAGCCAGCAGAGCGCTCTGGCCGTGGGAGTGGCCGTCGCGACGACGGCGGAGGCAGTGGCGACGGGGGTGGCGGCTGGCACGACCTTTGGTCAAGCGCTGCTGACGTACGGATCAACAAACCGAGAGTTGCGCACCGGTGGTGACGCGTTCAGGTGTCGCTTACCCGCGAGGCCACATGATGTGTATTTCGCGGGGATACCATTTGACTTGTAGTAGCTAGGTATATTTGAGTTGTACAATGTGGGTAGCCTTGAGAACGCAGCGCGTGTGCCAGCTGCCCGGCAGGGAGCACGGAGATTCGGCCCGGTCCAAACACAGCGCGGTGAGCGCCCTCCACGGCCTCGACCACGGCGGCGGAGGCAACCACCTGGCCCGCCTCCTCCTGGCTCCACGAGGCCGGATCCGGCGGGTGCCGCCCGCCCGCCCCCTCCCACGGCTCGAGCAGCTCGCATTGGGTGCCGGTGTCCTCTCCCGTCGGGCCGTCCCTGCCTCTTCCCCTCTCTCTTTCTCATTTTTTTCTTTTTTTTTCTTTTCTGAGAAACTCGTGTTGGCTGTGGTTGCGGGCCTCGGGCCGACCCGGTACAATATTAGGCTCCGTGCTTTTCGGACTGGCATGACTCGAAAAGTGGCCCACGTGCCGTGCCTCGGCCATTGGCCAGGAACGGTGGACTAGGAAGGCGCTCAGAGGCACGTGGGCCCCAACTAGGCCCATGTCGTGCCCAGCATGGGCCTGTGCTGTGCCAGGCCAGCCGGCCCGTTGCTCAAGATTATATGTGGGTGGGAAATAAATTGGATACAACCGGGGTCGTAAGCGGGACCAAGCGGCCACCAAATGAAACTACGACACGACGTGTATCATGGCTGTTAGTTACGGCACTGATCACAGCTGGTAATTTCCTCATCTTTAAAGACTGAAACCGCGTCACGGTAAACAAAAAATATGAAGCCACATCACCACGATGTCATGTGACAAACCCAGCATACTCCGACGTGTATCATGGAGTAGCCAGTTTCTTTTGCTCAGACCATACAGAAATCTCTACTATAATTGAAATCTTCTTCCAAGAGTTGGAAGCCAGGCTTCTCACCCCGGCCCTGATTAAAGCACTAAAACTCACCCTTTAACCCACACCCTAATCTCGGAATTTTGTGAGGACAGCTCCCTAACCCACCGCGCGTCGGCCGCCCCGTGCTTCCGTCTCGCACCTGCCGATCTACTCCGCACCGGCGCCCCAGGCAATGCGGAGCGATCAGGCGCGCAGAAGACCGCGCCGCCGGCCGCGCGCGAGCTGTGCTGCCGATCTACTCCGCCCGCCGGCGGGCGTACGAGTACCACCAGCGCCCGTACGAGTCACCGAACCCTCCATGACGGAGGCCACGGCACAACCGCCTCTCGGCGGCCGCTAGCTAGATCTCGGCCAGCGCCTTCGCTCATCCGGCCGGTCCGGCAAGGGTGCGCAGCCTCATCGAGGCGTTCAAGGCCGCAGGGGCAAGCCTTCTCTCGCCCGTCGCTATGTGCGGTGCGTTCAAGGCCGCAAGGTAGGTGCATCCATCCACCCTCCGGTCTCTCTCCCATCATTTTTTTTATCCTTTTATTAATATGCGTGTCGTCACCAATCCCTAATTCGATCTCGCACTTGAATTAACTCATCTAGGAGACTTGGACCGTTGATCGAGGAAGAGGAGTTCGATACATATGAAAATTTCAGCTTATTGAAGTGCAGAACAACCCAGTTTGAGTAAGAAGCATGCTCCAGAAATTTCTCTTCTATTTCTCTGTGACATGATTATTCATCAACACCCTATGAAAGTTTGTTTTTTACTGAATTTTTTATCAGCTAACTGCATTCAATTTGGTTTGTTACTGAATCTGAAAAAAATATAATTTTTCTAACTATCCAATGCATGTTTCCACGGGATTGAAGACCATCTGGATCTTGAAGCGCGTCCCCGACGGCGCCTTTACAATGCTTGGTAATGCCACCCTCCTCTTCCCAAAGCCCGGTTGTTACGGTTTGATGTGTCTCCGGCCTAATTTCGTCGGCTTGGTTCGGGCGGGATGTCCTGCGCCCTGGTCCCTAGACGGAAGCCGCTGGCACCCGAACTTCGACGCCACCAGGCGGTCGGGGTGCGTTGCTAAGCTGGAGTTGAGTTTGCTAAGCTTGACAGAATAAGGACTTGTGTCGCCACGACTTCATACGCTTGCTGTGGATGTTGACCTCTGCTCTGGGCGTGCAGGGGCATGCGAACGAGGTCGAGCATGTCATGGAGGCTCGCTCCTCGCCATGTGCAGCCGGGACGGGATAGTGCGAATACGGGAGATGCTGTTAGGGAACGAGTTCGAGTGTGTCTCGATGCCGACGGGCCACACACGTAACGTAAAGATGGTGCAATGGCACCCTATGCTTGACATTTGAGTCTCTGTCGGCTATGATAATTCCATCGGGGTATGAACATGTCACTCTAAATAAATGCATCCATTGTACAATTGCATTTGTCCTATGCAAGTTGCTTTGCTATTTTGGGTTGCTATTACTTGGCTGCCGGAACAAATAAGGGTGGAGCCTGGTAGATCTGCTGCTATTAAATTGGTTCATATGGCAGCTTGAATGATTCAGGTGCGGGCTGTGACGGAGATGATGAGGGGCAGTATGTGCAAAAACTAACCGAGGCCAATAAGCGGTAAAGTGCTGTTTGATCTATTGCCTTTCTTCTTGCCTTGTTTACTACATTATGACTTCACATCCAAGCTACTACATTCCAGGTTCTTTGGTTATTTTTGTCTATGATATGAAAATATGTGAAATGGATTTTTGTCCATTTTATTTCTTATGCAATGCATTTTTATTCTATGAATCGGTGTCTCTATACAACTATTTGGATTTCGGGGCACAAAATGTGGGAAGAAAGAGATCCATGGCTCTCAAACATCAAAAATCGTGTCTAGCAAAGTTATTTTAGCTCGTAAATATGGCCTTCTCATGTTTTGCATTCGTATAATCCTCATAAAATCTGCAAGAAAATCAGTTAATCTAATCAGTGAATTGCCATGAAATGCATGTCGTGAATCTGAGGTATGAACCTTTTCTTGAAAATCAATTAGGAGTGTAGATCAAACCTAACTGGTTTATTAGATAGGAGTAATCAAATGTATGAACTTTTACTTGAAGAGGGGCCCGATAGGAGTAATCTATAGTTTGATTTTTGAGAGTTGTTCTTGGTCTGCAGGTGCTCCATTTGAATATAATAAAGCTGATTCAGGTGACGATCTCATTCAGGTGTGGTTCAGATACAAATTAAATAATTACTTCTATTTTTTAAAAGCATTGGTTATATTCATGATTTCCTGTGTGTAGGTTCATGTAGACCAAATTAAATTATTGCTGCTAAATTTGCTTTTGAAATTACTGTATTGGTCTGCAAGAATGACTACACATAATTTACTTGAATGTTTGTATCTTGGTTTGCTTCAATGGCAATGAGATAAGGACGAGCTCAACGAGGGTGGCCTAGGATGATGCATGGCTTCGGGTCACCGAGTTGGTATGGATCGGCGACGACCTCGGCGTGGCACGAGGTGGACGTCGTGGCATGGCATGGTATATCGGTGGACCGAGCGGCGGTGGCGGCTAGGTTACGTGGCGTGATGCTCATGCCCTCTACGGGAGGCGGAGGCAGAGGTCTTAAGCAGATTGTAAATTAGATGGTTGAGGCGAGACAATTTATTATGTCTTGGTGTGCATAAGTGTTTTCAGATTATACACATGGTCATATATAATTGCATGCAGCTTGAACTCTATGGAAAAAATATTATCATTTTATTATTTTCATGTGCATTCTTAAAATGAAACCGTAGCGTTAGCACGGGCACTATACTAGTATCTAGAAAGTTACAGACATGGTCCAAGTAAATAAATCAACCGGCAGAACTCTAGTACAAACCGACAAGCAACCAGATTAGCTTCTTTAAAGAAAATTTATTATGGGGATTCAAAATAGAGAAAAAATATTAAAGGGATTCTAGAATGTTATAGAGAAGTATATATATCTATATAAACAGATAGATAGCATATACTCCCGTATGCTATTACCACTCATCATCTTTTTTTAGCAGACCACCATCCTACTTCAGCCGGCTGCAAGGAGTCCCCATACGCAGAAAAAAGGCCGCGTCAGAGAGAGGTTACAAAAGCCGGCGCTATCCATCTCACCCACCTGCAGCACAAAGTATGAGAAAAAAATTAACTCCCCAGCCCTCTCCCAGATCGCTACGGTGAGATGCCGCCACTTTTATCTCTCGTCTTCACCTCCCTCATCCGGTGTTGCCTACTGCAGTGACATATGGCACCATCTTGCAGCCGGCAACGGGCTAAATTATTAGCCTTGCTCTTAAGGTGACGTTTGGCTTCATCCTGTGACGGCAACCATCTGTTTGCACATATAGGCAAAGCATCGAACCAACGTTGTGCATATGTGCTCTGAATAGAGAGTGGTGGGTAGTAGCTAGGAAACGTACCTCGTAGTGCAGCACGCTCTTAATTGCTTGCATGTAGCAAGAATGTTGTAGCAGCCGGAGACATGCACTGGGAGGGGAGAGGACGCTACGAGCATCGGCAAGGCGAGAGACAGCGCCGCCATCGCGAGATGACTGTGGATTGATCGGTTGTAGCAGTGAACGCCGGGGAGAAGTCAATGCCATCTCCTCAACTCCTCCAGCGCAAGTGTCATGATCTCTAAAGCTCGGGGTGGAGGTGGACGGAGGCAGCGACCTCAGCTGGGAGCGGCTGGCGAAGAGCGACGAGGTGGCGCCCGGCCGGATGATGTAAATAAATAGTAAAAAAAGATAATAAAGAAAAATTAAAGGAAAAAACAAGAAACAATCTGCTAACAAATTCGGTCCTTCCTCGCTCAGATCATGATGACTCATCCCGGCCGGGACTCGACCAAGTACGTAGCCCCGGCACGTAGCCAAGGAGCCCACAGATACTTGTCAAAAAAAAAGGAGCCCACAGATTCGGTCGTTCCTCGCTCAGATCATGATGACTCATCGCGACGCCAAACTCCTGTGTCCCGTACGTGAATTGTGTGCGCATGCTTGGTGAGCAAAACTAAAAACTGCGAAAGCTGAGCCCTGGACTCTAGTAACCGGTGGGAGCCGCCGCGACGTGGCAGTGACCACTAGCCCGCGTACGTGTGCGTACTGCGTGGATCAGAGAGTTTGGCGGCTCTCCGTCATGAAGGCCGGCGGGCCGATGCAAATGCAACGCTGGCGGAGGGAGAACGACTTTGATAATAATGTGATGACGACAAGGCATGAAAGAATGGAAGGTTGCATGATCAAAGATTTATTAATTTTAAGATTAAGATTATATTTTTATAATTATCAGATTAAGATGATGCAACATCCCGAGACGCTTAATTATGCATTACTAGGATATACATATACTGTATAGTCTTACAAAAAGATTTTATAATTAAGACTCAGATACACTAATAATAACACTCGATCTATATCTCTTATAAAGATAAACCCCACTAGCTATTTATCTTGCCATGGAAAGTGTCCACATCAACATCCACTAAACCATTCCACTAGCATATTCAATTATAAAGTGTCCACATCACCATCCACTAACACATGTCATTAAGTCTTCATTCAAGTTATTCACATTAGAAAACTACATCATTTACTAATATATATTTAGTTATTCACATCAAAATGCTGAAAATCTACCACTAAAATATATTATGATATTTATTCAATCATATTAGTAAGTACAAGTAGTATAATTTCATCATCTATTCCCGCAGCAACGCGCGGGGCGTCTCCTAGTTCGTATAATAGACTGCACCGTATATATATCTTATCCATTCGTTGCTTATTACTTCTCTCACTCATCACCTCATGATTCAGGATGTTTTGGGTGAGACCCCCGTTTGGTTCCTCAAAGACTAGGGACTAGCTTTTAGTCCTATTTAGTCTCTAAATTATCAAACATAGGGAGTAAAATAGGGATTAATAATAGTCCCTAGTCTCTCAAGTGGTGCTAGTTGGGACTAATGGTCTTTGTGTAGTCCCTAGTCTTAACAACCAAATAGGCCCTGACTCCCTATAATGAATCTTAAATATATACTATGTAACGCCCTAACTAGCCATCACACTATTGGTTGGGTAATCGACGACAGTGTGATAGCCTTTGGCCTTCACTGCTGGCTACACATCCGGTGGTGACATTATTTATGACAAAAAAAAGAAACAACCGGGGATACTGGTTTCACATCCCACATCGGATTTGCCACCGAACCACACCGAGGTGAGGGATGGGAGGGGAGGAGATATGGGGATTGTGAGAGATTCTCTTTCATAAGGACAAAGGGAGAGAGGAAAGTGACAAGGGAGAGGGAGACTGCAGACCTTGGACAGGGTTTAAGTATGTCTGTAATTGATGTAAAATCATGTTAGTTGGTTTCAAAATTTGTTAGTGATAGGATATTTACTCACCAATTTTTGCATCGATGAACAAGAGAAAGTCAGTTTCACTAGGCTTGTGCAACTCACTCAAATGAAATCAATTCCACTAGGCTCATGCAACTCACTCAAATCTTCATTTCTTTAAGGGTCTGTTTGGATATAGATGTATATCATGTTAGTTGGTTTCAAAATTTATTAGTGATAGGATATTTACTCACCAATTTTTGCATCGATGAACAAGAGAAGTCAGTTCCACTAGGCTTGTGCAACTCACTCAAATGAAATCAATTCCACTAGGCTCGTGCAACTCACTCAAATCTTCATTTCTTTAAGGGTCTGTTTGGATATAGATGTATATCGCGGCAGTTGAAATTGAATTGGTTTCAATACTAAAGTAGTCATGGCATTGAAATGACCACAACTCTAAAGTTTTCTGTTCGGATGCAAGAGCATGGAATTGAAATATTGGGCCAGCCCCAGGCCCCTCGGCCACGCAACGCTGCGTCTGTGAGGACCTCTCCGAACTCACTGGTGTGGTCATGAGCAGCTTCGACAGGGCCTCACCTCCTTCCTCTCACTCCTGCAACACCGGGAGGTCGATCGCGCCGACGACCACGGAAAAGAGGAGCCCATCCACTCGCCTCACGTGTGGGCTCGGGAATGTGTTAAACTGTTAATTGCACCCAGTACAAACGGGGAAGGTCTGTATGTATGGGAGATGAGTTCGGGCTTGGTGAATACCGGTTGGCATTGAGGGTGAATACCAATTCCATGTTTGAAACCATGCAAATAAGTGTATTCGGAGATAGCCAATGCTAATTCCAATTCTGAGCGCTGAATATCTACATCCAACAAACATGCTATAGTATTTTATGTATCCAACAAATACTTCATATCCTATTTTATCTTTAAAGGAATTGTTGTTGATACATATGAATAGACGACATATGAACATAATCTGGGTCGCCGGCGGCCGCCGCCCGTGTCTCCACCGCGGGGAGCACGGGAGCAGCAGGCTAGCCGGCCGCGGGGACTCCCCCAGCCTCTGAGGCCCCCTGATGACCGCACGGATGATGAGAGCTAGGTGACATACGTGCTCACCCGATCAGTGAGGTGACCTCTGCTCACCTCAGTGAGGTGACCTCACTCCCGATGGACGAGTTCCCACAGCAGCCTTCCTAGTCTTAGTCGCTATACACTACTCCGCATCTCTCTATGCTGGATCTTTCTCTCTCCCACGAGGAGCTCCACGTCCATCGGCAAAGCAGCAAGCATGGCGGCTCATGCCACGCATCTAGCTCCACCTTCACACTAGCTACTTAATTTCTCGTGCGTGCGCGGTATACTATATATAATAACAGACTACGTACGACGGAGAAGCGCATATCAGCTGGCAGCAGCAACAAGTGCATATATACGTGCTTAGATTAGGATCGTCTGCTGTCTGCATATAGAGAGAGATGAACAACCCAGATGCTGCTGCTGGTGGTGGTCGTCCGTGGGGCTGCTACAACGACAACGCCGGCGAGGCCACCGCCGCCGCCGTGCCCGCCACAGGCGAGTCCGTGGGCTTGTTCACCGACATGATCGATATTCACTATGCCAGAATTGCTTATTAGTGACGCCTTAACCAGTGACGCAAAACTAAAATGCGTCACCAATATCATATCCGTGACGCGGGTAAACAAAACGCGTCACTAAGAAGGAATCGCACACTGCCTCTAAAGAAGAACGCGTCACCAATAATAAGTCAGACGCGTCGCTGATAAGGAGGAGGTTGGCAGTGACACGTATGAATGAAGCGCGTCGCAGATAGCCGAGCACGGACCCGAAAAAAACTTCTAATCCGGTGAAACTAATTGGGTCAAGTCCGCACCCACCCCCACCAGGCCCGTCCGACTCCCACACTCCATCTCTCATCTGACTCCGACTCCCTCTCCCCGAACCCTAAGATGCGGAGGCGGCGCGGCGCGGCTGGGAGGCAGCGGCACAGCGTGGCGGCGATTGCGAGCTACAGCGGCGCGAGCCCAGCAAGAGGCGGAGGCATGACGCAGCGGCGGCTGCCCGTCACGGCTGCTCCACGGCGCGGCGTTGGATGCACGTGGCCGGTGCGAGAAGGTGGTGCCGGCGGTGCTGTGCGACTAGAACGTCGCGGCAGCGCATCTGCTCTCCCGGTACGGACCCTCCGTCCCTCCCCATCCCATTCCTCTTCTGCGATCTGCAAGCAGTGGGGACCTATGGAGGCCCTGCACCTGGTTATGACGCAGCAGTGGCTCCCGGCCCTGACTTTTTCCCTTGCGTTGGGTGGCTGGATCCATGGCCGTATCAGGTCAACGGGATCGATGGAGGTTCGTATCAGGTCGAGGATCCATGGCCGTCTTCCAATGGCAGCCGAATCCATCAGTACCAAGGTACCCCAAATCCTAACACTTCCCATTTCATCTTCCTTCTAGGACTTGGTATCTCCAAGGATCTGGGATTGGTCTAAACATTCCAGCATCTATCAAAGCGTGATGGCCTTTAGCATGCTTGTCATCATGTTAAATTTTATAGAGGCGTTGCAATACATCAAATTCAGGCAATGCAGTTTTAAAACGTGGCTTCCTATTAAGGGCCTGTACTGAAAGTTTCAGTTAATGTTGTACAATCTTCTAACATCTCATTAACTGATTTATGTAATTCTAGCAAGGTTAACTGTTATGTTAGATTTTTTACTTTTAGGATCACCAATATATAATGTCAAATGTGTTAAGGTATGCTACAGGTTATAATGCTTTTAGGGAATTGATCATGTATGAATGTACTATGAGCTCTGTTAGAAATAAGAACTCACACATATTCAGTCTTATAGTGATCTTTAACATGTACAGGAAGAAATGTAGTCTTAGAGGTTAATTTAGTTATTGTAAGGCATTTTTGCTTTTGTATGAATGTACATCCCTTGACATACTGGTGACGAGTTATACAGTTTTACCACCATAATAACCAGGGTTACCAGCCACATGAACATTAACAAATGAAACATGGTTTTCCGGTTTTTCAGCTTCTATCTGTTTGCTCAATCTAGTGTAAATGTTTGCATCTCACTTTAGTCTGTGTGGTTTGCAGTTTGGTTGCTCTCTGCTGCTGCTGCGTGCTGGAGGAATGTTGTGGTTGTTTCTGAGATGTTTGGTATCCACTAATCTGATCCTATGCCATTGTTGCTAGTGTTCTGGAGCATCCAAATATTAATATTAAGTCATACTAGTAATTGTACTTTGTGCTTGTAAATAATCTGGAGCAGCGGTGTGTTGTTGAGCTTCCAGTCCAGCATTCTATTTTCAAACAGACCATAATTTGTAGTATGTGCTATGCTTTATCCAAAAATAAAGGATGTTATTTTCAAACAGACCATAATTTGTTCATGTTCAAAATAAGCTTGTGGTATTTAGCTAACAAGTAACAACCATGTCTGTGAACACATTCTCGAGATGTATAGCATCTGTTTTTTTACTGATCACTTATATGGACTTTTGGTTACTAGGTAACTGTTTCCTCTGTTCTCTATCAATTTCCAGCGATAGCTTTCAACTTCAGTTTGAGCAAAAGAGCAGCATTAGTAAGTGCCTCTACAACTTCAGTTCCTTTTTGGTTTTTCATTGTAGATGTCATGCCTTTTGGACTTAGATGCCATGCCTTTCAGGACTTAGATACATTAACTTAGTGTTGTCTAAGTAAGTATCATAAGACATAAGTAATTCTCAAGAGTTCAGATCCTAAGCAATTGCTTGTATGAAAGTAGCATCTACTGTTACATCAATTCTATTCCTTCTTCATCGAGGCAATCAGTCTACATGCTTCGGTTTTACACCTAGTTGTAGTTGCCAAATTTATTAGTTTAAGACAACCAACTTCACACCTGGTTTGTCGACTACTTGTCTTTGTGACATATGGACACTTGTTCATCTGGCCTTGCTTGGAAACATAACTGTGGCTATGGTTTGATACACTTTGCTATTGTGCTATCAATTGTCTATGGATAGTTCTGTCTATGCCTTGTGAAATAATTAAATTGGTGTTGCTTTGGGCGGGTGTTGGGGCAGCGTCTTTGCGTAGGGTCAAAGTTCTTCCTTATGTGAATTCTATAGTTTATGCTTACTCGTAAATAAGATATCATCGGTCCCTGTTTGATGTCTTTATATAGCTAAGTTAGTCATACTAGTTATCAGTTACAATGTTAATAAGATATCATCCACCTTCTCAGTTTGTCTGTTTGTTTAATTAGTATGGTTGGACTGCCAGAGGTATCTATCTTCTTATTGAAGATTGTGCTGAAGCTGCAGTGCCAGAGATGCAAGCACTACACACATCACTCGATCAAGGTACTATCTCATTTCTCCTAAACATGTTGTTCTGTATTTCTCATCACCTATCTGGATGCTTGATGCTGAAATTGTGGAGTCTACACTGTATAGATTTCTCTGAATGCAGACCTTGTTAGGTGGCAAAACTAGATTCTAAAATGATCAGAGAGGTGTCCAAACTGTGTCCAAATTGGATTAACTAGCAGTAAATATTTGAATCATTAACTAGCACTGAGTTGTAATAGAAATAAGAATTGGATTACTGTACAGAAATGTGATATTCCCTGAGTTTTTGTATCATAAAAAACAAGTAGTGATGTCAAAATGAATGAGCAATAAGCAGTTTTGAGTACTTAATGTTCAGAGCTCATTTTAACATCACTCTAAGATCAAAATGATACTAGAATCTGTTGTATGCAATTCTGCACTTGTGTTATGATTTTCATGCAATAAAATGATTTATAAATATGAATGGTCACTATACCAGTTAGCTAAAAATGGATAGCTAGCCAATGGTCACACTATATGTTAGCTAAATAGTCACTTCTAAATAAGTGGTTGATTGTACTATCTACTTATGAGGACATAAGTGGTACCACTGAATATGCTTCTGTCAAGTATTGAAGTCTGAAGTTTGTAGTTAAGCACAATTTTGGAAGCCTTGACACTTACACATTTTGCATTTGTGTATGTTTACAACACTACAGTGATGGAAGCTAAGGATTTTGTCATCAGCATTATAGTGATGGAGGCTGAGGTGGGCAGCAGTAGGAGTGCAGGACTCTACTTGTATGATACAAATTTTGCATGTGTATTGTTGTAGCCTGGGTATGCTGTGTTTTGTAAACAATGGCTCACGACTATTAACCAATTTTGTTGTATAACTTGAATCTCAGTCTGGGCATTCGGTATTACCGAACCGATCGGTTCGGTACTTCGGTTCCTCGGTAAATTCGGTTCCACGGAAAATAGGTACCGATCGGTTCCTTAAAAAAATCGGTACCGAGGAAATTCGGTTTCGGTACTTTCGGTTCGGTTCCGGTATTTACCGAACAAGTATCGAACTAATAAAAAACACATGTATTTGCATGTTCAAAAGCCAGTTTTAACATAATTTTGACATAATTTTATAGATAATTAGTGTCAAATACATAATAAGAGTAGAATACCACAAATAAGTAATATAATAGTCTATAATAGTACAATTAATAACATAACAACAATCACACTAAACATAATTCGGTAAATTCGGTACCAATTCGGTACTTCGGTTTACAGGTACAGAACCGAATATACCTCGGTAAATTCGGTTCTTGAGAAGCTGGGAACCGAACATAGAACCGAAATTTTCGGTTTCGGTAAAATCGGTTCGGTTCTCGGTAAATTCGGTTCGGTTCTCGGTATTCGGTATTTCGTGCCCAGATTGACTTGAATCTAAAAAGTTTGTAAAGAATTGATTGTTGAAATGGTGGAACATGTCTGATGTGTGTTTATATATATATATAGACCATTGTAGATATATATAGGGTTATCGTATTTTTTTTTTTTTTGTTTTCTGAAATAGTTATCGTGACGCGTATTGGCTAGACACGTCACCAACAGAGGGTTATATGTGACGCATATTGACTAGACACGTCACTGATAGAGGCTTATTTGTGACGCGTATTGGCTGGACGCGTCACCAATAGAGGGTTATTAGTGACGCGTGTTGGATACACGCGTCACCGATAGAGGGTTATTGGTGACGCGTTTTTACGCGTCACAGATAAGCCCTTATCTCAGACGCAAAAAGGGTGACGCGTTTTTTACGTGTCACGGATGACCCTCTACACGCGTCACAGATAGCGTTTTCTGGCATAGTGATTATTGTTTGCTGTGCAGTGCAGTGAGTCGTACCTTGGTAGCTAGAGTCTATACAGTAACTCGTCGTGTTCACGACGATGCTGGAATGAAGGAAATTGATCAAGTGGAAATTTCAATGGTCGTCTAGTAATTAAGCAGGATTAAGTGGTATGAGTTGAGAGCAGCGAAGCATATATATGGCTCCAACTACCCAAAGTAATGCACGCTAGCTCACTAGGTTTACGAATTGAACGATCATTCTATCTAGTAGATCTATTGCAAGGAGAGAACATCGATCTTTTTGCGTCTCAAGCCCCGCCGGGCTATATATTTCGTTCGCTGATATGACTATCATGCAAGCTACGTTTTGCTCTACGTGTACAGAGACGATCTCTTTGAGATGGTGTGGGAGCAAGAAGGACAAGCCGGCGGTCCGCCGGCGGTTTCGCGCCTCTGGTCGCCGAGGTTCGGCAGCAAGCCGCCCGACGATGTGCGGTTCCACCCACCGTCAGAGGACGAGATGGCAGCGTGGCTCGTGACCATTGTCAAAGGTGAGGAACATGCCTGCACCGACGTGGACGACGATGGCGGTCGACGAAAGATGGTTGATGATGATCATCGAGATGTAGTGCTGGCGACGATGGGGACGATGGGGACGTCGTTGACGGTGATGACGGCGATGGACAAGAAAGAAAAGATTCCAACGACGACGATGACGGAAGGGATGATGATGGACAACAACAAGGTACGTACGTGTGCAGTGACGTGCAGTGAAAAAAAAAACCCGTACACGTACAAAGATCAATTTCCAACTTTGCCTGTAATAACTAGCTAATTCATCAACCATGCATTGCATTCGCCCTGAACCGTTAAGCGTTGGCAATATAATTTTTAATTACGAGGTAGATTATTCGAATTTATTTGAGTAGCAGAAATTAATTTATGGACAAACTTAAACTTAAGATCGACAAATCTATAAATTTGTTGTGTCTCAAGTGAGTAATTTTTAGAATAAATAAATAAAAATATTGGAGATGCGAGGAGTTGAACCCTGAACCTTGAATCATGCATATTTTCACACTCTACCAATTGAGTTACATCCCCAATGTTTTGTTTAGTCCTTTAACTATCTAATTTTAATTATTATATTTTGGTAAGTGTACTTTGGATTATTTGTTTTCATAATACGATGATATGGTTAAATTAGATGTAGATCTTTTTAATTTGGTTACTTGTTAAGTATGTTTTTACTACACTACCGGATCCGTCTTGTTTGCCGATGGCCGGCAACCGTCGGCAAAGTCCATCTGACGTGGCCATCGGCAAACCGCCATCGACAAACATTTCTACGGTAAAGCCAAGTTTGCCGATGGCCACGTGTCAAGCCATCGGCAAAGGCGCCACGTCAGCCGACGCGCCGTCAGGCTGACGGCGTCTTTGCCGACGGCTGACGTGGCGTGGCTATCGACAAACATTTTTTATTTTTTTTTCATGTGTAGTTGATCTGCATGATTAGTGGGTTATTTGACACTACTCTTCATATATAATGACATATATATGTTGGAATTAGATAAATATTTACTGGTTATTAGGTATTTGCTTTTCGTAACGAGGAAGATAGGTACAACAAAGGTGGGGGTAATTTAGAAGTAAGTAGATGTAATGAAATTACCAACAACTATATACTCGTGAGGATTAACATAAACAACGTCCCAAAAGCAGTCTAAGTAGTGAGACGATCTTCTGAATTCGTCTGACTTATTACGGTGTCCAATTTTTTGTGTATTCTGAGCAAGTTGATCCAGAAGTTAATTTGCTAGGCCAAATTCTCTGTTCTTGTTTTATGTCCTTATCATGAATGAATAAAACAGCAATTGCAAGTTAGTGCACGTTTTTCTTTGGGCTCCGATAGGAGATGAGAAAGGCGGCGGCAGGAGGATCTTCAAGGAGGTCTCACCACGGAGAAACACACAACCTGACGGAGAAGGTACGATGACGTACGCATCCATGCAGCAGCAACCTCTTCGATCTCTTAAATCACTTACCACTATGCCAGAAATGATTATTAGTGACGTCTTACTCAGTGACATGTAATTGCAAATGCTTATTGGTTGGACGTGTCACCGATATTGGCTGTATGCATCATTGATAGAGGGTTATCCATGACGCGTATTTACGCGCCACTGATTTGGCTATCAGTGACGCAAGAATAGTGACGCGTTTTTTCTGTGCCACTGATGACTGTCTATATGCGTCACTGGTAAGCTTTTTTTGGCATAGTGTACGTACATCGAAATCACTGATTGCAGCATTAGCCACTGATCTGATCAGTGACATTACTAATTAACAATATGTCCTGAATACGTTTACACAGAGACGGAGGCACAAGATAAACGAGAGGCTCAAGACCCTGCAGCAGCTCGTCCCGGGATGCAGCAAGGTGAGTGCCATCGCTCACCACCATATTAGTGCGTCCGATGCAATTTTATATGCCCAGAAAACGGACATCAATACGGATTTTTCAACCGATATGCTGGCCATCTGGACAAAAGAGAAATAAAAGAACTCAAGAGTTTGTCCTTCGTGGTATGGATGATTGAGACGAGTTCACCTCTATTATCCGAAGAAAAGTCAGATTCTAGAAGAAAAGGCAAAAAGCTGCTGTATACATGTCCACATACTGACAGAAAACATTTTTCATAGTGTGATCTGAATCTGATGCCACTATAACCGTATTATATATGAATGCGTATGTAGATGCTAGGATGCTCTGTTCAGTTGTTTTCTGGGTTCTAATGGCATGACTGATTGATAACATTTTCAGTCCAACCAAGCCTCGACGCTGGACCAGACCATCCATTACATGAAAACGCTGCAGCAACAGGTGCAGGCGATGTCCGTCGGCGGCCTGGCGGCACCGGCGGTGTACCCTGTCGTGCAGCCGCAGTGCGTGCCTCCGGGGACGCCGGTGGTCATGCCATTTCCGGCAGCTCCGATGGTTCCCTTCGGGACGACGACCATGCTTCAGTTGCCCCATTACCCTGCTGCAGCCGTGATGATGCCTCTGTATCCGGCAGCGGCTCCTACAAGCACTGCAGTTAGTGCAGTAGCTCCTGGTCCGGGTCCTGGAGATGCCATGTCTGCCAACCATCTTCATGGCTCTAGCAGAGTAAAGGAAAGGGCAGTAGCAGCTTGTGCCAGAGTGACACAACCTGAGCATTACCAGAACTAGGTGATTTCCCCGCGCGTTGCCGCGGGTATGAAGGAAAAATATATGACTATTCTTTTATTTATTTTATGCTTTGTAATTTTGATTGGAAAAATAATGGTCCATCTTCAGTAAATCCTAACAAAATGTTCATTGTCAAATACATGTTTTGACAAAGAAAATACATGTATATAATATTATATATGACAAATGGAAGGCTTCTAATTACTCACATAGAACCTGTAAAAAAACCTTCTTCTGCATCTTGTCACGTATGTCTCGACCGCAACACGTACGCCGTCATGCGCGGATGGCTTCTCAAATTCTCATCCACTCATTGAGTCATTCGTCTATCTTGGGACTTTCGTATGAAACTGCTCTTCCGCGTGGGAGATCCGCCCAAATATTTCTTACGTTCTCTGTTTTTCTTCCACTTCCAGATGTCATCCTCGCAAGATTAGGCGTCAGGCGAACGTCGAACGGCCACCGGGGCTGGAGACCGGCTCTACAACCACCTAGCAACGACGGGAGCGGGCGCAGCGAGTGAGCCATGGTGGGCAAAGCTATGCATCGTGGGCTGGAGAACAGTCGGGCGGAAACAGCGCCGCCGAGCGGAGGTGATGTTGAGCCTCGGACGCCCATCGCCTCGTGACGGTTGAAGTAGAACGCAGTATCCTAATGCGAGCTAAGGCAGGGCATGACCTAGGTGGAGCCGGGCGGCCGGCGAGGATAGCAGAGGCAGAATGGATCTATTTATCGATTATACGGCGAGTAGATGAGGACCTTTGGTTTCCTTCTACGGTGGCAATTCAATTTAGTTGTGTCTGTTATAGCAGGGGGAATCGCATGCATGAGCATCGCTAATTATGGCGTGGAGGCGGTTCATTGCTTCGCATGCATAAGCATCGCTAATTATGGCGTGGAGGCGGTTCATTGCTTCAGTTCCATTCGGTTGCGAAGGGCAGGATGGAGTGGGATTTGTTGGTAACTGAAAATTGGTGACGTGGAGCAAGGAGAAGGGAGATAATTAGCTTAGTGGGGTTTGTTTATATAGAAGGTATAGATACCAGGTATATATGATGTGGAAACACCAAGAAGGGAGCCAAATAGAGAAGGGAGCACACCAAGAAGGGAGCCAGATAATAGTGGATGCATATATAGGATGCCTACTACCTAGATACTACTCCCTCCGTCCCAAAATAAGTGTTGTTTTAGGTTTTTATACCACATGTTTGACTCGATTTATACAAAATACGTGCAACATTTATATATTTAAATAATTTTATTAAAAAATATATTTAAAGATCTTTCCGATGATATTAATTACTTAGCATAAATATTAACCTAGCTGCCTCGACGGTACAAGTGCCACTAGAGTCCTCCAGCAACGCAAAACTACTGGCCACCACCTCCGATGCCAGCCTCATCGCAAATTTCGTGGGTGCCGCACACACGCACGCCAACTTCATCGGCGTGACTTTGCCAAGCAGTTGTGAGGCCCTCCGATTGCCTTCCACCACTGTGGACACTATAAACCTGAATCCTGAGCTAGGCTCTTCACCATTCTTCAGTGTCGCCTTCAGGGAGTGATGCCCAATTTTAGAACTACCACCACAAGGACAAATGGTTTTTGTGGCGAATTTTTTTGTCACAAAAGTTAATTTTTTCGCCACAAAATAGGCTTTGTGGCAACTTTTAAATTCGCCTCTAGTCGCCATAGATACTAGCTTCACAAATACTCTTATTAAATAGTGGCAAAACAACGTTTCGTCACTATGGTTGCCACTAAAGATGCTTTCTGTGGTGAACTAGTATTTTGTCACTAATAGCCAACTTAATAGTGATGGAAACTAGATTTGTCACAAATAGTATGGGCATTAGTGCCAAACACATATTTGGCCACATCACTTAAGTAGTGCTAACTCTTCTAAAATTTCCATATTCATGTATGTGTGCAAGTTTGAAACCAAACCATTTGAGCACACATATAGGGGGAGCTATCACTACAAAGTTGACTTTGTGGTACATATCCAAATCATGACATTGAGCTTAAATGTCGGATAAGCGGCATAAAGTCCAAATAATCTTAATTTTCATATCTTTATAGAGTTGTCATCAATTACCAAAAAGGAGGGAAATTGAAAGGCCCTTGTTTGGTTTTGATAATTGAGTGACAACTTTAGGTGGACTAACATGTGTGATGGTTGAGATACACAGCGGTTAGTTCACAGATACATGTGTGTGAGCAACGTATGCCATGGTGGAGATGGCTTAGAGATGTTGCAAGGCTCAACACATGAGATGATGGAGGAGCTCATTGCAAATGGGACATGACATGGAGTCATGTGACCAAGAGGTGAAGATCAAGATGAGGCTTGGCTCGATGGACTGGATGCAAGTGTGAAGGGCAAGTGGAGGCTTTGAAGCGATGGACCATGCGATGGTGAAGGTTGGGCAAGACTTGGCGATGATGGAGCGACGCAACGGTGAAGAGCAATTGAGGTCAAGATCGATGGACCAAGAGCGTCACATGATGATATGAAGTAGATCATATCATTTGGTGATCGTGTTGGTGCATGTGTTGCATTGTCACAATGGAGGAAGACAGTGGAGATCAAAATGCGCAAGGCAAAGGTATAACCTAGGGCATTTCATTTCACCGATCTAAGATTGAGTAGAGAAGTGCTTGACCGGATTTAGGATAGATGGCTGTACTGTCAAGAGGGTCAAACTTGTTTGCATATCGGTCATCTAGTGCCACTCGAAGTGATCTAACATTGTGACATGCTAGGGTCGAGTGGCATGGTGAGTTGAAGTGAAAATGCTAACACACAAGCACATGGTGATGTACACTTGGTGGTGTTGGCACATTTACAAAGGTGGCAAAGGTCGCGCTTTTGAGAAAATAGAACGCATATTTTCTATTGTGCCATATGCAAATTGTTGGTGAAAACATACTAACTCTGGAGCACAAGTTGGTATACTTGTTGGCTAGCATGTATGTGCAAAGGTGGAGAAGACGACGTTGTCGAGGGTTGTTGGTATTTATTATGCACATGTAGAATATTCCGCAAGCGCACAGAAATACCGTTGTAGCATTTCACCCATAAGTATTCCAGGGTATTGTATTTATCCTTAGGGAAGCAATGGTTAAAGAATATGATAGCTAACCATGATGATGTACTAACTAATATACCAACTAAACTAGAGTGGGGGTAAATGATATAGTTTTGGGTCTATTATCTTTGTTTGGGGTTCATCTAGGTCCAAATTTGTGAAGTAGGTTGACATCCAATGTGATTGTCCACTATGGCTGCTGACTGCACCTGCACTACCAATTGGGTGCTACTTTTGCTATTCGCCATGTGTCTGTTTCTCTTCCTCTCATTTCCCTACACTCCCAATTTCTCGTGTCATCATTTGTCTAGGAGAGGAGGCATCCGGAAAACGGAGGCCGCGGACGGTGGCCTCTGAGGGTTGACATGAACACACAAGTCGGTGGTGGAGAAGGCAGTTGTAGGGTGATGCTAGACCTCAGTGTCAAGTCTGATCGCGCTGAATCTCGACAATGGTGGCGATGTTGTGGTAAAAGGGAAGGTCACCTCCAGAATACAATAAGTAAATTGAAGTCATAATCTCTGATTTAGTTTGCCATAGCATCAACTGATCTTTATGTACTTCGGCTCCCGGTAGAAACCAAGACATCCATCTCCATTGTGTTAAAACAAAATTCAAAGAACCCTAAAATCAAAACAACAACCTTGACAAAAAATGAATGAACTCAAGGTTGGTCTCACGTTGTGCACCATGGTTGCTTCGATACACAATGCACAAAAATTCACTGCCCACATTTGTCAAAGGTAATTAATGGGAGACCTCTTCCTTCACTTGGATTTGCAACTGCATTCTTGAATCAAGGGGGCATGGCCGTGGAGCTGGACCCCGAGGTCCAGCTGTGATGCCCAAAAAGAAATAAAGAAAAAAAGAAAAGATATTGTAGCGACGCTACAGTAACGAGGGGCCTTGCTTTTCCAATCTGAGCTCGGCCCCTCCTCTGCCATGCATTTTCTTTCCCTCATGACCGGTCGCTCCAGTAGCCGCCGCCCCTCCTTTGTATAGCACACGAAAAAAGAAGGGAGGAGGAAAGAGGAAGGAATCCCCTACGGTTTTGTCGGTGAGGTCATCGCTGCCGCCGCTGCCGCCGTAGTCATCGGCTTCATCTGTGGTGCCCGTTCTTCTCCCTCAAGAACTGCTAGGGTTCCATCTCATAGCTTTCATTCCCATCAATCTCTTCTGTCTCTTGTTGTTCATGAGAGCTTCTCCATATTTGGCATAGATCAGGAATGGCAAGACATTCATAGCAGCGAGGATCATTGCGATTTTTGAGATGACGGGAAGGTGAAGAGAAGGAGAGGATGGAGTAGTCATTGGGCTTTCAGGCATCGTGTTCACAGTGGATTCCCTAGGTGAGGAGTCAAATGTTAATCACCTTCATTTGATCAAGTTTTGAGGATTCAAAAGCTTGTTGGATGAGTTGGAGTAATTCCCGAAATCAATCTCGCAGACCCACCAGATTCTACGGTTTCTATTCGTTACTTTTTTTAGGAATCTTACAGGACTCAATAAATTTTGGGCCTGTAGATTTAGATGTAGAGAACTTCAGTATATTTATTTGGACACCAAAATCACCCATATAGCCTTTAGAATTTAGGAGATATGACCAGTTGAATTAGACTATTTTTCAGTGATGAGAATCTGGATAGTTTTAGATCTATGCCGCTTTGGACCATTTAGATAAATTAGTTCGGTTTTGTGATCTAAACAAAAGTTATAGGGTGTTTCTTGGTCTTTCGAGATTGGTAAAGTTTATATTCATTGAATTAGAATCTTCAGTTATGAATTTTTGAAATCTGATGTTCAGTTTTGGACGTCAGAAATATTCAGTTATGTTGCACGGTTAGTTAGGCCATCTTGGAGACCTCTAATGGAAAACCTTATAATACAAGAACTATAGAGAATGGAGTTTTACATAATCTAGTAAATTTTAAGAAGATTTGGAGTCAGTGCTGCTGTTTTGATTGGTAGCACAAACGATAGAGCCTTGAATGTCAGGTTTGGGATGCTCTAGTGTATTTTTATTGTTATTCTTGCTTGTATGATGGTGCATGTACTGAATATTGTTTGTGATCAGGGGCAACACTTCGTAACGTTGCTACTGCTTTTGATCTTCTTCGGTAAAAGGGCAAGTGAATTTAGTGGTAGTTTGCTACCGTTTTAGCTTGTTATTTTTTGTCACCTACATCTTATTATTTATAAGAATGTCTTACCTCTAATATACAAAACATGAACTTAGTTTATTTAACCTTATTTAAATGTGGTCTTGTTGAAGTATTCATGACGATATTATTATTATATATTGCTAGTTGTGGCTAGTCCACAACCCTGAAGATGAAGTTGAAGTATCATTGGTGGTATATGAATTTTAGTATAGCATGCCAAGTGCATTATATCATCATTGGCATTGGAAGTAATGTCTTGACCTATGGTCATGACTGTACTGATACGCATCATGGGATGCAGCTCCACACCTTGTTGGGTGTGCAGGTAGGAGATATTTTGCATTGCATTCATATGCATTCAAGAAGTATATGAAAGGTCTTATGTCTATGTTATTATGAAGTATATTGAAGGTGTTATGTCTATGTTATTATAAAGTATATTGAAGGTGTTATGCCTTTGTTATTATGAGGCTCTATCATGTGGCTATGTATTCGAAGTCACTAATTCTATATTGATATTGAATCTTCATGTTAAATTGATATTTAATTCAACATGTCGTTTAAATAGTTTGTTAAAATAAGTTCGCTTGCTGAGATGTTTTATCTCACCCTTGATTTACTCGATCTAGCTACTTGATGCTTGCTTGGAAGGCAAGGGGATTAGCTGCACGTCACACACTTCCTCTTTAATAGTCCTCAGGTTTTTTTATGAGACTTAGAAGTAAATGTTTAAGGAGTGGTTGTTAAACTCTCATTGGAGTACCACATATTTGTGTTAGAATGTTCCTTAATGATAGTTTAGTTCCTTTGGTTATATATGTCATGCTTCCGTGTTATTTTTATATACAAAGGAAAATCTGTCAAAATCATTACTAGTTATGTGCCGCTGTTGTCGGTGTTTTTAGTGGCATCGTGGGGTGTCTATGAATCCCGGGGGTTATAGTTGGGATCAGCTCCGGTATTAGATTCTCAAAGAAGAAGAAAAAGAAAATTTTAAAATAGCACACTTGCACATGTAGGATGGGTATGGGTTTGTATCATGTATGCTTTTTGGGATTGAGGTGTTTGTTTTTGCTTAAGTATCCTAGAGGTTTATGTTGTGTATCATTATTGTTCTTAGATATGAGTCAAGTGTAAATTGTATTTGCTTTGTTTACATAATCTTGGATTGAACATGTCATAACTTTTACATGTTTAAATATAATATGTATCCATATTTATTATTTTTACAAATATATATTTGTCTAGTTTTGTCACCATGAATTTTATTATAACCACACATTTAATACTTTATAGTTTTTCATGCTTGAGTGATGAAGAGGTGAATTGTTCTATTTGTTTTTGTTGATAGTAGAAGGTTTCATAAAACCATAGAATAGCTATATATAGTCTAGTAGTGCAAAGGTGTGGAGTGGAGGGCCCCACAATGCCTTTTCTACACTATTAAGTGAGGGTTGCCCGAGCGATAGGTTGCGAACCAACTATCCATATTCGAATAAAATAGTTCAGTGACTGGAGGATTGGCCCCCATGCATACACTCTAGTTATTCTCTCCCGACATATTGCGTGTGTCTTGTCCTATATGTTGGTTGTGCAACGTTTAAGCCTAGCCATAGAATGGTGTAGAATTTTCCATATGATGTCATATAAGTGGTGTCATATAACCTTGTACATATCATAGTGGTTTAGTGACAGAAGTACATAGTAAGAGTTAAAAGTGGTTTTGCGGGTTAGAGGTAATCATATTTTTTTCGAGAGTAGGTGTTTATATGCTTCCTTGTATCCAAGTATATCTGTTAGCTTGCAGTATGTAATGTTGGGGTGAAATGTTTGCATGAAGAAGCCTATGGCAAGGGCTGTCACCACCTGCCGCCTACCCCTCAACCGTGGCATGCCGTCATATCTGAAGGCTCTCTCGTATCCGGACACCACGTCCGCATATTAGAGAACTACCTATATTCTCCGCGGACTCCCACCCTACGGATGGACGAGATAGAACATAGGCAAACCCGAAGGAACGACGAAACCGTTACTCCATTCTCATCAGGACCTCTAATCCTATAAAGCATATGAACAACAAAGAACAACAAAGAACATGCTAAGCAATGATCATAAGAACTTTGGTCTAGTTCATATGAATCAGGTTTAGCAAGAATGCAACTATACTCTAGTTCATGAACAAGGCTACATAATAAGATCAAGAACTTGAAGTAGGAAGAACTTTCCATAGTATATTACCAAGTGATGAATCTTCTTCCTAGGAGACAAGCCCTCCTTGATAGCTCAACCTAGCTCCTAAGCTAATTGTCTAGGCTAAAGAACAAGAGTAGAGGAGAATGGCTCAAATGAATGTGTGTGTTGAAAATACTAATTTCACCCCTTTTATATGTTGAGCAGGTCGGTTTGGAGCTAGATTTGGCAGGAACACCAGCGCACCGCCCTCCTCTGCATTAATGGCACCGCCTCCAGGAAGCAGGGCCCACCTGGCATGCTGAGGGGCGTGCGCGCGCCCCTGGCGCGGCCGCGCCAGGTTGGAGCCGCCCCCCAACCGACCTTGGCAGGTGGGCCTCTCCTGTTAGGTGTGTTGAGGTGGTGTGGTGTTTTGGTGTGTCGAGGTGGTGTGGTGTTTTGGCCCATTTCTGCTCTGGTTGGGTATGTCTCCTTCTTGTGCCTCTTTACGCTTTGCTGGAATACGCCTTTTCTGTATAAAATTCCCTGTACTTGGTATATTTCCTGCGAACATTGATAAACTCCAGGTACAAGTGGAATTCGGTTAATAACACAAGTATATGCGTATAAGAACATGTATTTCTCCCTTTTTTGTCTTAAGTTGGCGGTTAAAAAGTGTCGATAAGGACCGCCAACAAGATCCCTCAAGCTTACCCTTTGCTCGTCCCGAGCAAAGTTGGGCTTTTTGGGTTGTTGATCAGGGGCTGCTTCTATGCCGATCGTATTTCAAATATACCATAGTTATACGCATGTTCTCCACTGAATTTGAATAAATCGGCATTTCTATCCACCTTTTATTATTTCGCTTCAATGGGGCTTTTTGGCTCCCCAAGTCTTGGGTGATTGCAAGACAGAACAGCACCACGGCCTTTGCTTATCATTTGTCCAAAGCTTGACCATTCTTCCAGAGGTTTTGAAATTTTTTTCTAAAAGAATACCTAAGTTCCTCAAATGATTCTCTCGATCGCTCAATGTGTATAGCAACCTCACCAAAGGCATTCTGAGATTTTGCCTTCTTCCTACAACTAAAAAGCTGAGAGTGGAGTTTTGGGTAGGTATGTAAGTGGGCATACTTATATCACATATATTGTAAGGTCAAGGATCGAACCTTACGGAGATTAAGCCATACACCTTGATTGAGATGTGCAAGTATGTGGGATGGAAAAATGGTTCCTAACTTTTGGATGTTTTTGTGTACTCCATGCATCTTGTCTCTCTTTTATTTGAATGATGATATGATAGAGGAAGAGTATGGGCTATGAAGAACTTCTTTCTTTTCTTTCTTTCTTTCTTTTTTTTGAACTAGGATCTAAAGATTTTCCCATTGAGTTATTGCACTATCCTACCTTTCCTCCTTTTCTTTGCTTTTTTTCTCTTTTTTTCGAAGGAATGAATAGCCCATCTCTAATGAATGATTGATGAAAAATGGAGAGAGACGATATGATGAAAATGCAAGGAGTACTTTTTGGTGCCTAATGGTTGCACGATCCTCAGGATAAGAATCGGCATTTCTATCTGGTGGAAAGGTGGTGCGCAATTCTCAGTGTAAGAGTTTGCGGATGGAAAGGGGTGCATGTTGGGCGCGACTCTTGGTGTAAGAGTCGGCGTTTTATTTGGTGGGTGCAAGTGAATCTCAATCGTGGGTGTAGGGTCATAATCTCGCGTCGATAACAATAATCCGACCGAACTCAATGTACGAACAAGCAGCGTATGAAGGGTTTGTACTACAGGTAAATCATATGGCTCTGGTGGGTATTTTAAAACCAATGAGGAACTTTTTGTTTTTGATCTTTTTGCAAATGAAAACTCCGAAAGTCAAGTCTTACTTTACAGCAAAGTCATAGCGGTGGCTATAGCACTATATCATATCTTGCAATAACTTAGATAAGAGAAAACAAGTGCTCCCACTAAAACAAGTTTTTTCGGATGAGATATTTCTAGCCGATAAACCCAAATCTAGAGTAAACATGATTATAACTAGGGTATAAAGAAACAAGAGACAGAGCAACCTCATCATTTCAACAAAGGTGAACTACACATTTTTACAGCACATACTAAGAGGCACAGGAATTAAAAATATTTTTGTTGTTTTTTATATATATATGCATGAGAGCAGGAACTAAACATGCTAAAGAAAAATAAAATGACTTGGAAATAAATATGCAATGCAGGTACCTTTGGGGTCCTCCCCCAAGCTAGCATGAAGCTCACTGTCCAGGGTGATATCCCTTGAACCTCCAGAACTCCTCATGTTGAGCCTGGTCATGCTGCATCTGCGCACCCATGTCGTCCCATCTCTGTCCCATTTGTGCCTGCCAATCATGGGTCTCCTGCACAAAGGAAGTGAGAGAGTGCTGGATTTGACCTGTCTGAATCTGCAGCTCTCTCCGATGCGGGTGCCGAGGGCCTCTATCTCGGGGTTGTGTCGTGGCTGAACTGGTGGTGGAGCGTCGACGTACTGCTGCCTTTGGCGATCCCACTCGTCCATGCCCACCTCGGCCCATGCATCTGTGGTGGGTGTAGGAGGTACGAAGTGGTCCCAGCTTCCGCTGCCCTGCGGAGCGTACCCGGTGTAGTCATGGTATGGAGCCCATTATTGGTACTGCTCGGGCTGCTGGGAACTGGGGCCTGCTTCGTCCTCTGCTCTGCCCCGTCGTGTCCTGCTGGTAAGTTCTTCCCTGCGAATATCTTCTGCAGTCTTGAGCAGAAAGGTTAGTTCCTGGCAATTACGCAAATAGTAATCTGGGTTAGGTAACCGGATCCTATTTTTGTAGCCAGGAAAAAAAGAAGAAAAGCTCATCCTTTGTGCCATGGGTGGTCAACGTGTGCCCTTGGATCAAAGCGGTCAAATCACAAATGGGTCGAGGGATGGGGATGTACTCGACGAACTCTCCCTCCATGATACCCATAGCGGTGGCAACACGAGTGATAAGAGAGATGCACAAAACCGGATACTTGTTGCGAATTATGTCTTGCCAATGATGGACGATCTCCCTCATAAGAGATACCTTGATTTTTTTGACAATGGCATAAAGCAACTTGAGCTCGGCTATGCGCACCCATCTACAAACACCAGTGGGGAAGAAAACATGGGACATCCAACGATGCATAAATCTCAAAGTGGAATGATGAATTTGGGTGTTCTAGGGTTTGAAAGATCGAAACTCAACCTTCCCAGAAATCTCTTCCCAAAACTTGTTTCGATCAAAACCGATGGTAGCAAAATCGAGATCAAGAAAGCATCTTCGATTAAAACCCAAATAAACACTGAGGCCTTTCCAGAAAACTTCATGCTCTTCATTGAACAAGCGGAAAATAACCCCATCATTGGTTTCTTGCAAAGTGCTAAGAAACTGTATGGTTAGGAGGCGTGAACCTTCTTCTTCCACAGGTTCAACATCCTCCCAACCAACAGATCTCCACACAAGATCGAATTTATCATCCATACCTATGCAGCGGAGGAGGTTGGAGTCGTACACTTGAGTGTGGAGGAAGAGGCGATCCTTGAGGTGGAAGTAGGCTTGCATCTCCCGACCTTCTTCCAAGTCGAGGTACAGCTTGTCTTCCTCGTTCATGACCGGCTCTTGCGGCGCTTCCTGCGCCACCTCTTCTTCTCCGGCTCCTTCAACCTCCTCGGGTTGCTGCTCTATCACGGGAGCTTCGGGAACTTGGGAGCTTGTCCCACCAAGGCGACGCTTCAAGCGCCTCCTAAGCAAGTTCTTGACTCTCTCCATGACACAAGAGAATAAGAGAGCTTCTTGGGTGTGAAGGGTTAGTAGAGAGTGAACTTCTACACCCGAGAACGCTCTTGCCTCTTGCTCTACTCAAAAGATGTTGGAAAAAATGGCTTGAAGAGTGAAGTGGGGAAGTGAGAGGAGTGAAGGTGAGTGAGTGTGAGAGGGGTGGAGCTCCACCGCCGGCTCCTCTCCTATTTATAGGCAAAACACCCGGCCAAGGGGGAGGGAGCAACGGCTCCTAGACGTTGGGCGCTGGCTGCAGGGCAGAGCTGCCTCGGCTAGCGCGGCCGCACCCTCGCGCGCGCGCGCTAGGCCGGGCCTACCTGCTGCCCCCCTTTGGCAGGTAGCTCCCAACGACCATTTCAAAATGGTGGCCGTTGGGGGTTTATGTCCTGACCCAAATCTTCCCCGACTTTTGAATTTCGAATAAAATTTGATCAAAAACAAATTTTCAAAAATTATTTTGAAAATAGTTTTTATTAAAGAAAAAATTTATTCTCTCTAACAAACTTATTTTCGTAATCTTGGGAGAAAAAAGTTTTTGAAAATAAATTTTATTTTATTTGCTCATTAAAAAGTGAGTGTGAAAAGAAGAAATTTTTTATAAAATAAAATAAATATTTTATAAATAAAGAAAGATTTTTTTCAGATAACTACCGGTTTACGTATCGGCCAGGGCTCACCAATTTTTAAGTCCGTTGAGCGGGACTTTCTCTTTCATCAATGTTTACTTGATGATTCATCTGGCCCGGGAGAAATGGGTATAGATTTCTTCGCCTTAGTCCTGGGTTGCCGTCTTCTTGGCGGGTTCTTATTTTCTTCTGCCAGCTTGGGATAGCCATTAAATCGAAGGTTGATCACCTTTTGTTTGAAGTGAAAGCTGGATATTCCTTTCCCGACATATAGTGCTGCCTTGGTGGTGAAGAGGAATGATCGACCGAGAAGGAAGAGATGCAGCTATTTGGGCTAACTAGGTTTCTATCATTTTGTTGAAGCCCAGCTGATCTCTAACGGCAGAAGATAAGCCTTCTATCTTGTCATTGATACTTCCAAGAATTTTGTCATTGTCGAGCATCTTTTTGGTCAAATTTTCATTGTTCTTGGTTTGCCCAAGGACTAGATCTTTGAACGAAGGTTGATTCGAATTATAATTGGAGTTATAATTTGAATTACCTTGGAATGGTGGTCGAGAATTATAATTGGAGTTATCATTGTCGGATGTGCTAGTTGTATCATGTTCATCCATCTTCTTGAGGAGTAGCTCTATCTTAGCGGCAAGCATATCAGTTTCTTTGACTGTGTGCATGCCCTTCTGTTGCTTGGTTGGGGTCCTATCTTCCCCCCAAGCTTGGTTTTCCACCATTTTGTTGACTAAAGCCATAGCTTTGTCAACTGTGAGTGATAGGAATGCTCCTCCAGCAGTGGCATCAAGGTGCCCCTTTGACATGGGCGTTAACCCATTGTAGAAGTTCTGGAGCACCAACCACTCTTCCATCCCGTGATGAGGGCAATCTTGAATGTAATCTTGGAGTCTTTCCCATGCTTCAGGGATGGGTTCGTGTTGCGTTTGCTAGAAGTTGGTAATTCTTCCTCTTAGGGCATTTGTTTTGCCCATGGGGAAGAATTTGGTGATGAATGTTGTGGAACATTTGTTCCACGTGCTCACCGCTTCTCTGTCCTTGTAGACCACTGTTTCGCCTTCCCTGAGAGGGAGAAGGGAAACAGACGGAGCCTGATGACATCAGCAGATATGTCCTTGATGATGACCGTGTCACAGAGCTCCATGAAGCGTTGAAAATGGGCATTTGCATCCTCATTGGGTAGTCCAGAGAATGGACTAGATTGCACCATCATGATGAGCCTAGTCCTGAGCTCAAAGTTCTTTTCCGCTGCATTGACAATGGGTCCCGTGGGCACATGGGCAACAGCGGGAGCTGAGAACTCATGGATTGACTTTTGGGCCATGCTTGATGGTTTAGAAGGTACTGGTTCAGCTGTCAACGGAGCTGCCTTTGGATTCATATCAAAGTTCTGGCAAATGATCCAGTCCTGCACTATCCTGTTTTCATCCACAATAGACGAAAACATGAAAGTTAGCCTGCATAGACTATGTCCATTTCTAATGAAGTCAATTCATATCTATATTTATGCTAGATTCTTTTCAACCAATGCCTTCCCCGGCAATGGCACCAGAAATGCTTGTTGGCATTTCTTAGCGCAATCACTAGAATTGTTACATCCCAGTGGTCACACCAAGAAATGCCAGGTGATAGTCGTGTCTCTAGATAACATCCGCAAGCGCACGGATCTATCATTGTAGCATTTCACCCGGGGAGTATTCTCAGGGTATCGTTATTTATATTTCCCGTAGGAAGGCATGGTGTAAAGGTGTCTAAACATGGATATGCATAGTTGACTTCACATCATCGAAATGTGACTCTAGTGCTATACAGGGGTAAGCATAATGGTATTTCAAGATAGTGGACACACATTTGGCCAAACTCAAGGATAAAGTATAAAAGAAATAATAAACGAATGAACGAATAAAAGAATGAATCTAAGTGGAGTAGGTATGTCATACATAGCAATGTCATGAACAACTAAGCCATATAGAGCCTAAAGTAACAGGGAGACCCCCGCAGCTGGTCTGCCAGCCGATAGAGGCATTTACAAACTCCTACACGACATGCGGACGTGGGGGATTACGAGGGACGGACAGGGCTGTCACCACCTGCCGCCTACCCCTCAATCGTGGCATGCCGTCACATCCAAAGGCTCTCTTGTATCCGGACACCACGTCCGCATATTAGAGAACTACCTATATTCCCCGCGGACTCCCACCCTACGGATGGACGAGCTAGAACATAGGCAATCCCGAAGGAACGACGAACTGTTACTCCATTCTCATCAGGACCTCTAATCCTATAAAGCATATGAACAACGAAGAACAACGAAGAACATGCTAAGCAATGATCATAAGAACTTTGGTCTAGTTCATATGAATCAGGTTTAGCAAGAACGCAACAATACTCTAGTTCATGAACAAGGCTACATAATAAGATCAAGAACTTGAAGTAGGAAGAACTCTCCATAGTATATTACCAAGTGATGAATCTTCTTCCTAGGAGACAAACCCTCCTTGATAGCTCAACCTAGCTCCTAAGCTAATTGTCTAGGCTAAAGAACAAGAGTATAATGGCTCAAATGAATGTGTGTGTTGAGAATACTAATTTCTCCCCTTTTATATGTTGAGCAGATCAGTTTGGAGCTAGATTTGGAAGGAACACCAGCGCACCGCCCTCCCCTGCATTAATGGCACCACCTCCAGGAAGCAGGGCCCACCTGGCAGGCTGGGGGGCGCGCGCGCGGCCCTGGCACGGCCGTGCTAGGTTGGAGCCGCCCCCCAACCGACCTTGGTCGGTGGGCCTCTCCTGTCAGGTGTGTCGAGGTGGTGTGGTGTTTTGGCCCATTTCTGCTCTGGTTGGGCATGTCTCCTTTGCCTCTTTATGCTTTGCCAGAAAGCGCCTTTTCTGTATAAAATTCCCTGTACTTGGTATATATTTCCTGCGAACATTGATAAACTCCAGGTACAAGTGGAATTCGGTTAAAAGCACAAGTATATGCATATAAGAACATGTATTTCTCCCTTCTTCATCTTAAGTTGGCGGTTAAAAAGTGTCGATAAGGACCGCCAACAATTACTCTAACCATAGTTATAGTAACCATGGTTGTTTTGTCGCATGGTGGCAAGCATGTGTTGTTATTATGCTTTTCTTCGCACATAGTTAAGTTTGATCTTTGGAGGTTTGATGGTGATCCACCCTTGTAGAAAAAGATTTTGTAGTAAGAGAGGATACATTTTTGTGCCATTATGAAGAATTTCCTAAGGTTTCTTTCCTTAGGCAAGTTTTTTTGTGTTAATTTTGATCTAAGAATGTTGATTTTGTGGTGGAGTGGTAGAGACCAACTATTGCCATGGAGGTTTAGAGTTTTATTGGACTTGTTGGTTGCTACTTTGGTTGGTTCAAGACTTCTCTACTGTTGCAAAGCCTATAACGAAGTTATCTATGAAGCATGCACCTTTTATTTAGACTTTTGAGTGTGAGGCAAGCTTTTTAACTTTCAAGAATAAATTGGTGAATGCTTGGTCTAGGTTGTTTGCTCTTATGGGAAGGTATAGTGATCTCTTATGCTTCTAGATGGTTGAGGCATGAGGTGAATTATCGTACACATGATTTGGAATTAGCAGAATATTTGGAGACATTATCTTTGCTGAGTCTTATGACATCTTTGCAGACCAGCAAAGTCTCAAGTATATATTTACTTAGAAGGAGCTAATCTTGACATAGAGGAGGTGGCTAGAGTTGATTGAGGGTTATAATTTGAGTATTTAGTATATCATCCTAGAAAGGTTGTAGATGCTCTTAGTAGAAAAGTTGTTGCTAAAGCATTCATGACCTTGATTGGTGACCTTGTTCACACGGGTTTGATATGTTATAGTTGCATGTGAGGATACCCAATTATGGATTTAATCATCAATGTGTGAGAATGTGCAATTGGCTCAGTTGCAAGATCTCTTGCTTTAGGTTGTTGTTGGTCACAATGAAGTAGGTAAATCTTACAGATTAGAATGGAGTTCGATGGAACTATTTATGTTAGAGGTCATCTCTGTGTCCCATAGAAAGCTAAGGGTGAAGATGGATATTTTAAGGGATCCAAGAAAGACTAGGACATATTGAGGTTTAAAGCAAAGTTTTGGTGGAAATAGACTAAAGTTGATGTCCCCTAGTATGTTGCAGCATGTGGTGAGTGCTAGTAGGTGATGGTTGCTTGCAGCTTCTAGAATGAAAGCTGGAGCATATTACTATGGATTTTGTGGTTGGTTTACCTTGTTCTCCTAGGGGGTTGGGATGCTATATGAGTGGAGGTTGAATGACTCACAAAGTCAATGTACTTGATTCCAATGAAGACCACTAGTTTTGTCGTAGACTTGGTTCCCTTGTTCATCATGGAGGTTGTAAGGTTGCTTGCTATGTCGAATCATTTTAGATCGAGACTTCAAATTTTTTAGATGTTTGCAAAGCGCTCTGGGAATGAGGCTTGCCATGAGTGTTGCTTTTCATTCTCAGTCTTATAGTGTGTCTATGCGCATTGTCTAGGCTTTGGAGGACATTCTACATGATTATGTCTTTTCTTGGATAGGCAGTTAGGGAAAACATCTAGCTTTCTCTAAGCCAACATGGAACTATACACGAGGCTTTGAATGGTAGGAGTTGTATCTCACCACTGCGTTGGGCATCACTAGGAGAGAGATTTTTAGTTTGGTCCAGATTAGATTCAATAGAAAGCTGTGAAGGTTTAGGTGATAGTCAAAATATTTTGGCCACTCAGAACCGCCAGAAAAGCTATGCAGATGTTAGAAGGCACGACCTCAAGTTTTTAGTGGGTGATCAAGTTATTCTTAGAGTATTGACTACTAAGAGTATTGTGTGGTTTGGTACTACTGGGAAGCTTAATCCAAGGTACATTGGACCTTTTGATATCATAGCCCTAGTTGGTAGCCTGGCTTATTGCTTACAGTTGCCTGATTCTATGACGGGAGTTCATATTGTCTTCCATGTCTCTGTTGAGAAAGTATTTGCAGGATCCCGAGTGTAAGATCGACTTTGGATTAATTCGGGTGGAGCAGGACTTGACTATGAAGTGTCACCTAGTGCGTATCTTAGAATCATCATAGCGTATTCTAAGGACAAGGATTATCAAATATGCGAGAAATCTATAGATGAGTCAGCCTGAACGTGAGGTAACTTTGGAGCTTCAAGAGTAGATGCATAAGGAGTATCATGAAATTTTTTGCTACCGATGAGACCTATGTGGTTTAATGCGGTTTACCTTTTCATCGGCTTTTGTTCTAGATACGGTAGAATTTGAGGACGAATCCTTTTTAGGGGAAGAGACTGTAACGCCCAAAAAGAAATAAAGAAAAAAAGATACAGTAACGACGCAACAGTAACGGGGGCTCTCTTTTCCAATCTGATCCCGACCCCTCCTCTGCCATGTATTTTCTTTCCCTCATGACAGGTTGCTCCAGTAGCCGCCGCCCCTCCTTTGTATAGCACACGAAGAAAGAAGGGAAGAGGAAAGAGGAAGTGATCCCCTAGGGTTTTGTCGCTGAGGTCATCGCCGCTGCCATAGTCATTGGCTTCATCCGTGGTGCTCGTTCTTCTCCCTCAAGAACTGGTAGGGTTCTATCTCATAGCTTTCGTTCCCATCAATCTCTTTGGTCTCTTGTTGTTCATGAGAGCTTCTCCATATTAGGCGTAGATCAGGAATGGCAAGCCATTCATAGCGGCAAGGATCATTGCGATTTAATTTTGAGACGACGGGAAGGTGAAGAGAAGAAGAGGATGGAGTAGTCACTGGGCTTTCTAGCATCGTGTTCGCTATGGATTCCCTAGGTGAGGAGTCAAATGTTAATCCCCTTAATTTGATCAAGTTTTGATGATTGACACTTCATTGAATTAGGGTTTACTTGGAGTCAAATGTTAATCCCCTTGTTCATGAGAGCTTCTCCATATTAGGGTTTAGTTGGAGTAATTCCTGAAATAAATCTCACGGACCCATCAGATTCTGCAGTTTCGATTTGTTACTGTTTTTGGGAATCTTACAGGCCTGAATAAATTATGTCCCTATAGATTTAGTTGTAGAGAACTTCAGTATCTTTCTTTGGACGCCAAGATCACCCCTACAGCCTTTGGAGTTTAGGAGATATGACCAGTTGAATTAGACTGTTTTTCAGTGATGAGAATCTGGATAGTTTTAGATCTATGTCGCTTTGGACCATTTAGATAAATTAGTTTGGTTTTGTGATCTAAACAAAAGTTATAGGGTGTTTCTTAGTATTTCGAGATTGGTAAAGTTTACATTCATTGAATTGGTATATCTTTAGTTATGAATTTTTGAAATCTGATGTTCAGTTTTGGACGTCAGTGTTGGGAATATGCCCAAGAGGTAATCATAGAGATGATGATATTGCGATTGTATCCATGATATATTTTATGTTTCTGAATATCCATTATAAGACAACTTGTATCGATTGGCAGTTATGTGAATTGTTTGTGAAACTCTTTACTTGTATGGATATTCTATTGTTGTCCCTGATCAGAGTTCGTGTAACAACGCATATGAATATTAGATCAGCACATTATTAGTTGATGACTATGTTTCACAAGTCATAGACATTGAGATGTCAAACTAATAATGTGGGCACATGTACGACATGTAAGCTGGAATGACCCGACGTGAGATGTTGTTATTATTATCTCTTTACACATTATGTATATTATGTCCTTAGACCTGAGATTGTCGTATGTACTCAAGATGTGAAACGACTTACTTAGGGATTATCAAATGCTACTCCGTTACTGGGTAGTCATAAAGATAATCTACGGGTTTGTCGGGAAACATACTGTGAGACATAGACAATCAAGATGGAATTTGCCCCTCTCTATATGAGAGAGATATCATTGGATCACTCAAGTGATTGGATCAACAAATGCATGGCCGTGCTTGGGTTAAGTGTTAACCTACGAGTTGAACCAAATATCTTTGCATACGCATAGGAGTTGTCATGCCTTGCTAGAGCCCTGTTGACGGTTGTTAACAATCAATTTTACATGTCAACTAGAGAGAGAAAGAGGGGCATAATCTGTTCACCACCATAGACTTAGGGTTTAAACTGACAAATTCCACAAGTTTTGGTGAATATGTGTTTTCACAGGGGATTATCAGGAAATCATCCAAGAAGGCCCACATGTCGGATTTACATAGAGAGAAAGACCGAACAAGTAAAAAAGAACAATCTGGAAGACTCGGGAAGGCAACCCCTGGAAGCGGAGCCCCACCTGGCATTGGCCAGGGGCGGCCGACCCTAGGGTTGGGGCGGCCGACTCCCCACCTCAGCCAATGAGGTGGAGTCTCGCGGATCCTGCCTCCACCGACTTTGAGGAGCAATAAAAATCATCCGTTTAGGTCGGTTTGATCCGACGGCCGTGGTGCCTCCGAGAGGGCTATATATTCAGGGCCCCTCCCCCTGGGTGAAACCCTAATTCATTCAAGAATTCATTATTCAGAGGTAGCCATCAGCAAGGCCAGGGTTTAGAGAGATCTCTCCACCGAGAGAATTAGAATAGCTACTCTAGTTCTTCAAGTTCTACATAGGTTTAGACTAGATAGAGGAAGAATCGGGCACCGTGTCCGGAATTCCGGATCTTCATCATCAAGAATTTGGTATTATCTTGTATCTATTCTTGTGACTTTATTCTAATATCATTATGTTTCTATTTATTATGTTCCTAGTTTATTCTAGTTCTACATTTGATATGTTATGATTGATATTAAGTTTATGTATATGTTTGCAAAGCGCTTAGCTCTCTTCGCGGGAGGGTTAGGTGGTAGATTTCATGTGAGCATGGTGATTAGATGCCGTTTACCTGCAAATGCACCCTATTGGCCGGGTCGTGTGGTAGATCGTGGAAGTGACAGGTTCCATTGAGTCCTTTGTATTCCATCCCCGTTGGTAGGTCTAGCGGAACCAAAGTTGCGTAGTAAGTCCTGCTATGTCTTGACTTGTTATAGCAATGATCCTTATACATAGATGAAGAGTCTTTTGTGCTGTATGTGATAGTGTAGCGTTGGAGTAGATGAATGACTTAGTAGATTAGAACCTACATAGGATTTCTATTTCTTGTGCTAATCAGATGTCAACCTATCTTTTATTGAGTAGTCTATATCTAATCTCTGTGTGACTTATACCTTGAGCTTATTACTTTATATTCCCTTATTTATCATGGTTTACCCCTCTGCCAAAGTATGTGACTGTGCAATCAATCACTCATAAGTAGTCGTGTTTAGCAAGTTGATCTCATTGTTTAAGTCCTTAGTTCTTTCCCTTGAGCTAAATATAAATTGCGATACCTGGAATACTTCCCGGTGAAGTGCTACAATGGTGTATTATCTGTTCTCTTGCGGATCCTATATTTTGTTTACTAGAGGAGCAGTTTCTATACCAGCACTTCTGGCGCCATGCTAGGGATGACAACTTAGCGTGAGTGGTGTTAGAAGTGTCAACAAGCATTTCTGGCGTCATTGCCGGGGAAGGAATAAACTTTTAGAGAAAAATTGCTTAAGCAGATACTTAGAAAATGAGTGATTGTCACTAGTCACCTCTACTTTGGCAGGTTCACCCCTGTTGTTTTTCTTTGTTTATATTTTATACAGGATATTAGCAGGATTGAATCTGATTCATTCAAACTCTCGATCATTAGAGTTGGATCAATCAAGAAGGAAGCTCGTCACCAATCCAGATGGCTGAGAAGACCTTGCTGCAGTTCTCTGCTCCAACAGTAGAGAACATCCGCACTGGTCCAGCATTAGACACTAATGTTGAGTTCGAGCTCAAACCAAGTCTCATCAACATGGTGCAAGCTATCCAATTCAGTGGAAAGGTACATGAAGATGCAAGTACACATTTACAGGACTTCATGGAAATTGGAAACATCATCGCCATAGATGGAGTTAAAGATGACATCATACTTCTTCGTCTCTTTTCATTCTCACTAGTGGGAAGAGCGAAGTAGTGGTTCTATGCCAATAAAGAAGATATCAATACATGGGCGAAGTGTTTCAAGGCATTTCTAGCAAAATTCTTCCCAATAGGCAAAACCAATGCCTTAAGAGGAAAGATTACCAACTTCCAACAGCAGAAGACGGAGACCATGTCGGAAGCATGGGAGCGTTTGCAAGGATACATCCAAGATTGTCCCCATCATGGAATGGAAGAATGGTTACTCATGCAAGGTTTCTATCATGGATTAACTCCGAAGACGCGTGAGCACCTAGATGCAACTGCTGAAGGACCCTTTTTATCACTCACTTTTGGGAGAGCTAAGAGACTTATGGAGAAGATAGCAAATAATCAAAGCTGGTCCCAAGACAACATTCAAGATTGCCACCAGAGTGAAGAAGCAATTGAAGAAGTCAATGCATTATCAACTAAGATGGATACCTTACTCCACTGGCTTGACCAGAGGGCCAAGTACAAGGAAGATCAAAGGGCAATTGAAGCAACATATAAGCAAAATTCAAGTCCCCTCGTGAGAAAGGTTCCACATTGGGTACAACCACCAATTAACCAAGGTACATAGTCAGGTAATTTTGCAAAGCAACCTACTTTAAGAGAGTTGGTTTTACAACAGTCCAAGATCAACTCATCTATGGAGGATAGGCTTGCTGCTAACAACAAAACCTTGGAAAATTTAAGCACTAAAATGGATAGTTTCTCCGCTGCCATTAATGATCAACTAGAGTTTAATAAAAAGATAGAAGCAAGGTTAGCAAGGTTGGCCGTTGCATTGCCTGTTGCCACTAACCCTGAGCAGGTGAGATCTATTACCACAAGAAGAGGGAGTTCCACTAGAGATCCTCCCTATCCAAAAGGAGCAAAGAGGCCATCCATGCTACCACCAGTGGTAGAAGAAGAAAACTTCCAACCTGAGTTAGAAGTACTACCACAAGAGCCAGTACAAGATAAGGAAATGAGACAAAATTTTTGAGATACAAACTACTTACCGTTTCCTCGGAGGAAGAGAGGACCACAACAGACAGATGAGCAGTTTGGTAAGTTTGTAGAGGTAATTCAAAAGTTATATGTCAATATACCTCTACTGGATGCCATACAGGTCCCCACTTATGCCAAGTACATAAGAGATATTCTCAACAAAAAGAGACCACTGCCATCCAATGAAGTGATCAAGCTAACCGAAGAATGTAGTGCGGCCATCCTCAACCAACTACTAGAAAAGAAGAAAGATCCAGGATGTCCCACTATCGACTGCACAATTGGAGATCAATATTTCAATAATGCACTCTGTGATCTTGGAGCAAGTGTCAGTATGATGCCTGCAGCAGTCTACTACAAGCTCAACCACACTGCACTTGAGCCAACATCAATGTGTCTACAACTAGCCGACCAATCGGTTCGTTATCCATTGGGCATTGCTGAAAACATACCAGTCAAGATAAGAGAGTTCTTCGTGCCAGTAGACTTTGTAGTACTAGATATGCATCCAGACTCAAATGTGTCACTCATCCATGGAAGACCCTTCTTGAGCACCGCCAATGCACACATTGATGTCGGGAAGGGAGAAATCAAGTTCACTATAATTGGGCAAGAAGAGCAATTCGCATTCAAGTCAAAACAAGAGCTCAACAAATCCGCAAAGATGGTAGAAGAAGATCGACAAGTACAACCACCGAGACAGAGGATGCATCTCTCGGGAACATCAGCGGAATAAATATTTTGGAAAGTCCAATTCGGGGGACTTTAAAAATCCGAATCCTCGCCGAAAGGTAACTCGGTAGTTATCCGCATTTAAAATTTCATCTCTTATAATTTCCTTAGGCGTATTTATTTTTAGCATTGCATTACAAAATTCTACGCCCCATATAAATAATTTTACGGTGTGACAACCCGTCAAAAATATTTTATCATGGTGGCACAAAAATTTATCATTTCATGCATTTAAATTAGTTTACCTTCATTTAAATTTCTACATTGTTTATTTTATTTTCATGGCATTTAGTGCATGGTGGGTCCCTCACCATAGGTCCCACATGTCATAGACTACACCTCACATACATCCCATCACATAATCTCATCCACTTCCACTCACCTCCACTATCTTCTCTTTTCCACCTCCAAACCCACCAAATCGACATGTTTTTTCTGGATTGACAAAAGGTCACGCAAGGGCATGTGAAATGGCAGCCAGGATGGCCACTCCTGGTGGGTGGCCGCCCCCACCATTGGGGCGCCCGCCCCCTCACCTCCTCTCCTATAAATAGGCCTCCTCCCATGACTTCCTTGCACCACCCACACTCCAGAATTTTAGCCAAACAAGCTGCTCTCGACTTCGAGTTTTTTGGAGAGCTAGAGAGAAGAGAAGGAGAGTAGAGAGAGATAAGAAGTGAGTAGAAAAATTATAGAGTTTATTAGCAAGTGAGGGGAAGGGATAGTGCTGAGTAGATCATCATAAAATTAGTGGAGATGCTGTCCAAGTAGGGTAAAGCCAATTAAAAATTGAGGGGAGGTTCTGTCGAAATCAAGACCTAAAATTAGAAACATTCTTTGTGAACAATGACTAACCCCTGGACGGCTAACCACTAACCTTGTTCTAACCCTTCTTTCCACTAGTGTTTGTTTTTGTTTCTCTTGAGCAACTTACAGGATGAAGAGCATCTTCAAAGGGATTTCAGGAGCTATCAAGAACATCAGGACAAGGAGTTCATCTCGCCAGAATTCGGTGGCCGGCTCCGACATGAGTGTCGACCCTCCACCAATAGCACCTCAACTAGCACCATCAGCATCTCAAAGAATTCTCATGAGAACATCCGACCTCGTCCTGAAGACCGCCCAAGAGAAGGAGATATACAAGAAGCTCAAGAACAAGCACTTCACCCACACGCCAATCATCGATCCGACACTCCTGCTGGACACAGGTATGGCTCATGAATTTGACACAATTTTTTCGTTAGTTGGATGGACTTCATTTGCAAACCTCATTGAGAAAGGGATCAAACTTTTGACCATAGAATTCCTTAGCACCCTCCGACACACAGAAAATGGGGTTTATTTTAGAATGTTCGCTCTGGAATTTTCTGTCTCGTGGAGAAACCTTAGCGACCTCTTAGGTTTCCCTCAGGATGCCATCATAGACATAAACGCAGCACTAGGTGATTTTGACTTGCATAGGTTTTGGAGTTGTATTGCTAGAGGACCTTATCACCTAGCGCACCGCACCGCAGACATAGAACATCCTACGCTTAGATTTTTGCATCGCTAGATAGGAGCAACCTTTTTCCCCGAGACGATGAAAGTAAGATCGGATCAGCCGACTTGCAGCTGATGTACGCAGCTGTCAAGAAAAAGAAAGTGTCTCCTCTCCACCACCTCTTGGTGAACCATTGGATGAGTGTTCCCACCTACAGAGTAGGAAGAGTAGGCGTTTGCTCACTCATCACTCGCATTGCCACAAGCTTGAAACTGCTAGAGGGAGCCACTTTTGAGTACATTGAGCATCATAGAGAAATTATGGCTATTACACTTTTGCCCAAGGCTACTTGCTGAAAAAGATGAAGGGTGTTTTGTATGCAACTTATGGGAGTGCCTCGATCCGGTTACCTAACCCGGAGCTGGCTTTGTATCTTGTGCAAGAATATCATGTTGAGTTGCAGGCAGAACCGGTGAATGAAAGAGCACCCCGAAGAGTCCGCTCAGAGAGGGTGACAGGTAATCGTGAACCCGTTTGGCGTGGTGCCGAAACCGCCCCAGAGGAACCAGCACACGCCAGTTTCAATGAGTGGGAAGTACCTCATCACCATTCACTAAACCCATGGGTGTACCCACCACAAAGCCAACCATCTCAACCATTCTTTGGCTTCTACCCACCATACACCACCCCAGGACCATCAGAACCAGGACCATCAGGAGAAGGACCTTCACAACCACCAAGATACTCTTGTGACCCCTTTGGTACAACCGATGAAGAAGAAGAACCACACCATGGCTTTGAGCCGTGTTGCCACTCTGATGCCACTGGGTTTATTTTTACCCAGCAGCATTATGATGAACAAGTAGCATTCCAGCACAACACCACCGCCACTCTGAGTCATCATGATCAGAGGTGGAATGACCAGCATCAATGGAACCTCAACACCACCCAAACACTAGGCACCATTCAAGAGAATCAAGGAGAAGCCACCTCAATGCTGCACAGCCTGGTGGACATGTTGAGCATCCACTACCCACCACCGCCGCCGCAAGACTAGCTTGGGGGAGGACCCCCATTATCAAGATAAGTATTTTGTTTCTTTTGTTTTAGTTCTGTTTCAGTTTGTTTATGTATTTAAAAAAAATCAGAAAACTCAAAAAACCTAATAAAATTTTGCTTGCTGTTTCAAGAGTTTGCTTAGTTTGTTTTCTTTAAGTGTGACTGTTTAAATTTTAAGTTTGCCTTAAAATGAAAACCAAATAAAAAGAGTGTGTAAGTTTGCTTTCAATTCAGTTTGCTATAAATAAAACTATGTAGACTTGAGGATTGCATGATGGAAATGATGAATAGTTGCTCTGCCTAATTCTTTGCAAGTACCTAGCTTTAAATTTGAGTTCTCCCAAGATTTGGATACACTGTTTGACAACTGGATTTACTCTACACCTTAAACCTGTGGGAGCATATGCTTAAACTAAGTCTAGGTAGTTGATGGACATGATATGATGATAGTCTGAGCTGCTGTTCATTATGTTTTAAAGTGCCACTAAATTCTGGAGATTTATTTGTGAAAATTATAAATGTTTCATGATGAGTTCCTTATATGACAGAGAGCTAAAATTTCTACCACAGCCAAAACATGATCATTAGAATAGGAAGCCTCTTCATTTGTATAGGGCTCGTGCTGTTCGGCTGTGTCGTAACCTTATGAACTCATCATACAGCTAAATCCTGGTTTCACACACTCATATTCACCCCTGCTACTTCTACCCTGGAAGTACGCACCACATAAAGCCTATTGTCATTCATTGAAATTGTTCTACTCTTACACTGAGAGTGAACACCAAAAATATCCCCTTGTTCATTTTGCTAGCCATTTATCAAAGATCAATGCTCCAAGTATCATTTGTCATTTCCTCTGTAAAGTTATCATTTGAGAAGTGTTCTATTCCTTTTTGGGCTGTAAAAAAAAAAAGAAAGAGAGAGAAAAAGAAAGAGAAAAAGAAAGAGAGATTTATGAGCCCAGTCTTTGTCAAGTTTTCAAAGTTCAAGTTTCCAAGTTCAAGTTCCAAGAAGATCAAGTGTTGAAGTAGTGCCAAGTTTTCTTCCAAATAAAGGAGCATTGATAGTTTTTTGTGCACCCCTTCTCCTCCCACAAATATTTCTCTCTATTATATCATCCACATATAAAACCACACATGCACACATCGATTGGTTGTATGTTGAGTTCCTTCAGATCCATGGTTCGATCAGGCCAATGCATTAGTTCTCCACATCTATAAGCTCCACATAAGCCTTTATTAGAATAGGGTGAGAGAGAGAGAGTGAAGGCTCATCTATAAATGCCTTGAACCACAAATACCACATATTCTGAGAGTAAGAGAGAAGGCATACTTCCTTTCAATGCCTTAGAGAGGATCCAAAAATACCACATATTGAGAGACTTGAAAGGGTCATACTAAGGAACTCTGAGTTTTGTATTGAAAAATCTTGTAAAAACTCCAGAACAGAGGTGGAACAACAAAGCATGAGACGATAGTGCTTGACTTAATTGTTCTATCTTTCAACTACTCAAGACCCAAGTGCAGGTAAAAGCCCCATGGTTGAAAGAAACATGAGTAAGTTTGGAAGTTATGATAGTCCACTCTAGTCTGGGGATGAATTCTTGTTTAGAGCATGTGTACTTATGAAGCATGAAAGCATTGCAGCAACTCCTGATCCATCTTCTGTAGCTGTTTGCTCAGGGACGAGCAAAGGGTAAGCTTTGGGGAGTTTGTTGACGGTTGTTAACGATCAATTTTACATGTCAACTAGAGAGAGAAAGAGGGGCATAATCTGTTCACCACCATAGACTTAGGGTTTAAACTAACAAATTCCACAAGTTTTGGTGAATATGTGTTTTCACAGGGGATTATCAGGAAATCATCCAAGAAGGCCCACATGTCGGATTTACATAGAGAGAAAGACCGAACGAGTAAAAAAGAACAATCTGGAAGACTCGGGAAGGCAACCCCTGGAAGCGGAGCCCCACCTGGCATTGGCCAGGGGCGGCCGACCCTAGGGTTGGGGCGGCCGACTCCCCACCTCAGCCAATGAGGTGGAGTCACGCGGATCCTGCCTCCACCGACTTTGAGGAGCAATAAAAATCGTCCATTTAGGTCGGTTTGATCCGATGGCCGTGGTGCCTCCGAGAGGGCTATATATTCAGGGCCCCTCCCCCTGGGTGAAACCCTAATTCATTCAAGAATTCATTATTCAGAGGTAGCCATCAGCAAGGCCAGGGTTTAGAGAGATCTCTCCACCAGAGAATTAGAATAACTACTCTAGTTCTTGAAGTTCTACATAGGTTTAGACTAGATAGAGGAAGAATCGGGCGCCTGTGCTCGGAATTCTAGATCTTCATCATCAAGAATTTGGTATTATCTTGTATCTATTCTTGTGACTTTATTCTAATATCATTATGTTTCTATTTATTATATTCCTAGTTTATTCTAGTTCTACATTTGATATGGTTATGATTGATAATAAGTTTATGTATATGTTTGCAAAGCGCTTAGCTCTCTTTGCGGGAGGGTTAGGTGGTAGATTTCATGTGAGCATGGTGCTTAGATGCCGTTTACCTGCAAATGCACCCTATTGGTCGGGTCGTGTGGTAGATCGTGGAAGTGACAGTTCCGTTGAGTCCTTTGTATTCCATCCCCCGTTGGTAGGTCTAGCAGAACCAAAGTTGCGTAGTAAGTCCTGCTATGTCTTGACTTGATATAGCAATGATCCTTATACATAGATGAAGAGTCTTTTGTGTTCTATGTGATAGTGTAGCGTTGGAGTAGATGAATGACTTAGTAGATTAGAACCTACATAGGATTTCTATTTCTTGTGCTAATCAGATGTCAACCTATCTTTTATTGACTAGCCTATATCTAATCTCTGTGTGATTTATACCCTGAGCTTATTACTTTATATTCCCTTATTTATCATGGTTTACCCCTCTGCCAAAGTATGTGACTGTGCAATCAATCACTCATAAGTAGTCGTGTTTACCAAGTTGATCTCATTGTTTAAGTCCTTAGTTCTTTCCCTTGAGCTAATTATGAATTACGATACTTGGAATACTTCCCGGTGAAGTGCTACAATGGTGTATTATCTGTTCGCTTGCGGATCCTATATTTTGTTTACTAGAGGAGCAGTTTCTATACCAACACTTCTGGCGCCATGCTAGGGATGTCAACTTAGCGTGAGTGGTGTTAGAAGTGTCAACAAGCCCGCTGTCAATTATTGGGCGAGTAAGGTGTACTCGGGCCATGTCTATGTGTGCGTGAACCCATAGGGTCGCACGCTAAAGGGGCTGGAAGCCCAATTCGGGTTGGACCCGAGTTGGAGAAGGATTAGGGTTACTAATGGGCCTCCAACTCGGGAGCTCATTAGGGACACCTATATAAGAAGGGGCAGGGGCGAGGCTAGGTTCAATCCACGCTTTTTGGCAACTGCCGTCGCCCTCTCCACGCTCACGCCTTCGCTCCTCGCGGATCTAGCAGTCCGGAGGCGCATCTCTTCTTCCCTGCACGTGTGTGATACCTCTGAGGTCCCGCATCTGGAGCACGAGGACGAGCCGCACGAGGACGATCCGCAAGTGGAGGACGGACGTGACAGACGGACGACCACGCAACTGCACGGCAGTGCTGCGACGCGTTCGACTACATCGAGTCGCTTCCGCTGCACCTGCGCGTCTAGTGGTAATCCCGTAACCTGTAATTAGCAGTAGATCCTGGATTATGAGGTAGAAAAGTTTTGTTTTCCGGCTAGCGTAGCATCCTCATAACCCTTCAGTCAGAAATATTCAGTTGTGTTGCACGGTGTTAGGCCATATTGCAGACCTCAGATGGAAAACCTTATAATACGAGAATTGTAAATAATGGATTTTTACATAATCTAGTAAATTTTGAGAAGTTTTGGGGTCGTAGTCTGAAGTATAAAAAATAGAGAAGAGTCAGTGCTGCTGTTTTGATCGGTAGCACAAACGATAGAGCCTTGAATGTCGGGTTTGGGATGCTCTAGTGTGTTTTTATTGTTATTCTTGCTTGTATGTTGGTGCATGTATTGAATATTGTTTGTGATCAGGTGGTAACACTTCGTAACGTCGCTAGTGCTTTTGATCTTCTTCGGTAAAGAGGCAAGTGAATGTAGCAGTGGTTTCCTCATATTTTAATACAAAAATAATTTGGTTTTTTTATGGGACTTAGAAGTAAATGTTTAAGGGGTGGTTGTTAAACTGTCATTGGAGTAACACATATTTGTGTTACAATGTTCCTTAATGTTAGTTTAGTTCCTTTGGTTATATATGTCTTGCTTCCTCGTTATTTTTATATACAAAGGAAAATCTGCCAAAATCATTACTAGTTATCTGCCGATGTTGTCGGTGTTTTTAGTGGCATCCTGGGGTGTCTATGAATCCCGGGATGTTACACCAGCACTGCACTGCACTTGTCTTCTTCACCACCGGCTTCCGCGTCGCCGTCGATCCCCAGAGGCTGCGGGCGGCGGGCTCCTTCCTCTGCTCTCCTCTCTCCCAGACGACGACTTTAGAGAGGGGGCGTGGAGCGAAATGAGAGAGGGAGAGACAACTAGGGTTGAACTGTAAAAAAGACTCCCACTCATTGCGGGCATTTTGCTTATGAAGAAACAACCAAATAAAATTGCGGACCTTGATGATTTCTACAACTTTCTTGTCGATAAAATTTTCAGCTCAAATGATTGCCTAATTTAAAATATTCTTTGAAGTTGTTAGTTCTTGAAATCGAAAATTTAAATTGTTCAACCAAGTCACGTGAAAAGATGACCAGTTGTAGATCTCAAAAATTATAAAACTTTCTTTATAATTTAAAATAATTTTTTTAGATAAAATTACATTTTAATTTCTCAAATGTGAAATTTGAAAAAAAAATTAATGATGTCAGATGAAGAAACAACAAAAACGTTAATTGTAGGCCCGTGAAGTCATCCAAATTTGCAGTTGGCAATTTTTTCATTTTAAATTCTCTAGTTGAAGATAATTACGTCTAAATTTCTGACATTTGAAATTCAAATTTTGTAAACAACCTACGATACATAAATAGTAAAAATGAAAGTTGTAAATCTAGAAAACTTACAAAAACTTTGTAGTTGACAACTTTTGATTGGAATTTGTTTAGGATCTCAAAGAATCGATTTGAATTTAGTTAAGGATAATATGTTAGGAAAGAAAAGAACCACAGGTTGTCATAAAGAATACCGGTTGTCATAAAACTGAAAATATCTTATGTATTGGAAGGAACCTTTTTACATTAATTTAATATAAATATTTCTTAAAATTATTAAAAATCCAGCTTACAAACACGAATATTACATGAGCTTTATGCAAAAGAGCATGACGACATGAATATTAATCTCTCAGGCAACATACTACATTTAGATTCTAGTATCTAGCTAACAGGCATCTTAATATATACATCATCCACTATTTGGCATACATCATCCACTATTTGGCTCCCGTCTTGGTGTGGCTCCCTTCTTGGTGTTTCCACATCATATATATACCTGGTATTCTGGTAATGCTCAGGTAGTGTCACTCTGGCACAAGCTGCTACTGCCCTTTCCTTCACTCTGCTAGAGCCATGAAGATGGTTGGCAGACATGGCATCTCCAGAACCCGAACCAGGAGCTACTGCGCTAGCTGCAGTGCTTGTAGGAGCCGCTGCCGGATACAGAGGCATCATCACGGCTGCGGCAGGGTAATGGGGCAACTGAAGCATGATCGTTTTTTTTGAAAGATCCTGAAGCATGATCGTCCCGAAGGGAACCATCGGAGCTGCTGGAAATGGCAAGGCCACCGGCGTCCCCGGAGGAAGGCGCTGCGGCAGCACGACAGGATACACCGCCGGCGCCGCTGGCAGGCCGACAGACATCGCCTGCACCTGGTGCTGCAGCGTTTTCATGTAGTGGATGGTCTGGTCCAGCGTCGAGGCTTGGTTGGACTGAAAACGTTATCAATCAGTAATGTTATTAGAACCCAGAAAACAATTGAGTTTTTTGTTTTGTTTTTTTCTTCTAGAAAACTGAATTTTAATCGGATAATATACTAGAGGTGGACTCCTCTCAATCCGCCATGGATGTCGGCGCACCCAGTTTTGGAATCCTGAGCTGAAAAGTTTAGATAGACCTTATGGCTATGAGAGAGATGCTTTTCGCTGCATTCGCATATACTACTATCCATACCACGAATGATAAACTCTTCAGTTTATTATTTTTTCTTTTTTTCTCCCAGATGGCCATATATATCAGTTGCAACTTGTAAGATCCGTACTGATGTCTCCTGAAGAAGAACAATGCAAGAGGCCGGACGGGTATATAAAATTGGACGCGCACGAATCCGGATGATCTCACTCACCTTGCTGCATCCCGGGACGAGCTGCTGCAGGGTCTTGAGCCTCTCGTTTATCTTGTGCCTCCGTCTCTGTAAGCGTATTCAGTACATTAATTAGTACTGCAACTGATCATCAGATCAGTGGCTAATGCATGCCGTAATCAGTGATTTCTGCAACTGATCATCAGATCAGTGGCTAATGCATGCTGTAATAAGTGATTTCCAAGCAAGTCATGTAAGACATCCAAGTAAGTCATGCGTGATCATACCTTCTCCGTCATGTTGTGTGCTTCTCCGTGGTGAGACCTCCTTGAAGATCGGGATCCTCCTGCGGGCGCCTTTCTCATCTCCTATCGGAGCCCATGGCAAAAAAAAAAAAAATAATAATAATAACAACGTATGTAAGAACAATGCAATGATGCACTAAGTTGCATTAATGATGAGGACATAAAAACAAAAACTGAATTTGGCTCAGCAAATTAACTTCTGAAGACGCAGGCCAACATCTCAGCGGCACTGGAAAACGTCCTCCACATGACCATCCTCGCGGACTCCCAGACCCGGTTCATCCAGGCCTTCATCTTCTACTGCTGCGCCGCCTTCCTCATCTACATGCTCACCAGCGCCAACGAGACGTTCCGCATATCGAGAGAGGAAGTTAGTCTGTAGCGTCGACCGCTGACGCGCACGCGCGCGGCCTCGCCGGCACGCCTGCGCTCTGCTTCGCCTGTGATCCCCGCCTTGCCCCCCTGCGCCGCCGTCCGTGCTCTCCCTGCACCAGCACCACCGTCCGTGCTCGCCAGCGCCGCCGCCCAAGTCCACCCTCCGTCGCCACCCCTACGCGCTTCCTGCCCCTGCCCCTGCTTCTGCGTCGACGTCGGTCCGTGGCCGGCCTTCCCATCCTCAGTGGCGAAGAAGGTGTTGGACTGTTGGGTTTCGAATCTCGGGCAGCCTCTCTGGCTCCGGTGCCCACTTCTGTGTGCTGTTAGCCGGTGGCCGCCCTGTTGCCTGCAACCTGTTCGATGTTTGGCCGAAGTGGAAGCTGGTGAAGGCAAGATCATGGCTGAGAAGGACGGGATGACTCTCTGCGACACCATCACCGCCTGCCGCTGATCTCGTGACGCTGTCATGGGATCCTCCTCCGACCTCGTCGATCGTCTGGACTTCAACATTGGGCTGGAATTCCAAGACAAGATTCGTCGACGTCTCCGGTCGCCGGTACACCACCCCCTACCCACTCCTGATGGCTCGTTCTTCCTTCTTGCAACCTTCCGTCGCTTCCTCTTTCGGCTCACGGAGGAATCAGTTTCTCTCGCCTTGCAATCCTGTTTGGGTGGGCGTGCATCGGATTTTCATGTGAAGTTTCTCAGCAACAATCATTTCCGTTTCTCGGTCTTTTCCAAAGATGTGGGCTTTCAAGTCTATAAATTGCGCAGAGTGATCACCAAATCTTTTGATATCTATTTTCATCTATGGAACAATGGCACTCCTCACGGGAGAGGGAAAAACGTGCATGGGAGATTGAACAAGAAAAAGAGTGGACAAAAGTTTTATCCAGGTCTGCAAAACGTGAGGCAAAGAAGCAAGAAAACATACGAAACATGTCAGGTTTGCTCGTAAGATTGTTCAATCACCCACAAAAGTCAAATCTCAACCGTTAGTTTCTATTTCTTTTGGTTCTTTCACTACACAAGTTGATCCCACCAGTTACTTGAATGATCGCTCTTTCCGTGTTGGCGGTACCTCGCGAAGATCCATCGGCGTTCCTCTCGAAACGGAGATCCACAATCACCGGCATGCTCAACTCCAGAACGGTCCTTCTAGTGGCCAGCTACAAGATAACGCGCCCTTCGAGGGAGTTGGAGTCCACCTTTCAAATTCAAAAGTAATGGATCGGTCCACTATGTGCTCCCGATGTCTCAAGCAAGGACCACCTCCGATGGGCATGCAAATCCAGAATCCGATGTGCTCGCCGCTTGAACTTTGGCCACATCGAAGATTTTGCCGTAGAGCACCAAAGCCCATTTGGAAATGGTTGCCCAAATCCATCGCCACCGAGAGTCAGCCCAAGATTATATGGAGGCCTAAAGCTCCACTCCAAGCATCCCGATCTCGAGCTCCCGGTGGAGAAAAATCTCCCGAATATGGGGTATTTCATCTTTCCGAGGACAGTTCAGATTCTAGCGATGCCACCTCCATGCCAAATGAAGAAAGTGTCAGGTTTGAAGCTACTCCAAACAATTGTGCTACCCTCAGTTTATTCCACACAAAGAACATCCCTGGATTCATGCATCCCGGCCCCTTTATGCAGCCTATCACCATTGTCAAGAACAATTTTCTGGGGAGAGATGATGCTCGCAAGCAAGATATCACTGTTGCTGCAGGTTGGGAGATTGTCCCATGGAAATTGATAACCGATGTACTTGCTCTTCAGCTCTTGCCTCTTGTTCTATCGGTTAAATTTAAGGTTCAACTACAGGTGGCATCCCAGGATATAATGACCATCGATCAGAATGGGGTGGTCGACAGTTTTGATATAGCACTCAACTCTGACAACACAGAACCTGATATTCCAAACTCCCAATCTGAATCTAACCCATCTTATTTTGAGTTTCAAACCATGGAGATGCAGCCCATCCCAACTCCTATAATGGGCCAAAATGGGAAAACGACATGAAGAAGAGGAAGAACATGGTGCTACCAGAGGCAGCCTCCAATAGTGATGCTCGCACCCCTCCGACTCGAAGGACGTCGACGCAGCTCTAGGTTTGCGGCTAGAAATGAAGGGTACCGCAATGTTAGAATTGAGAAGGAACCATCCAAGCGATGCAAGAACTGGGTTGTGGAGATAGATGATAAACCTGGGGAAGCAAAGCCCATTTCCACTCCTATACTGCTAGAATGGGGACTCAAGTGTGGTGTTGATCCTGCGGATCTCACCGATGACGCGCTGATGCAAGCGCCTCCAACACATGTTACCAATGATGAAGAAGCTGAATGATCATCGATGGGTAGCATGGGTAGCACATGAGGTGGTACTCAGCAGCTGCAGCAACCTTATTGCTATCATTTTCTATTCCCCTTTCAGCTCCTACCTGGTTGTCCTAGTGTCCCCGGGTCTGCTCCCTACCATCATTTGTTTCATCAATGAGTACACGTAATTGGCACGTTTTATCTTTGGAACATACGAGGGATCAATGCCACTAAAAAATGGGATGCGGTTAGGGAGAAAATTGAAGAAAGTTCGTGCTCGGTGCTGTGCTTGCAAGAGACAAAACGTGAACACTTTGACACAACCTATATTAGAAAGTTTGCGCCTCGTCGCTTTGATAAGTTTGATTACATCCCATCTGAGGGTGCCTCGGGTGGAATCTTAGTAATCTGGAACAGTGCAATTTTTAGTGGCTTAACATTGGATAAACAGTCATATGGGCTGGCAATTTGCTTCACTTCAGAGCAGAATAATGAGACTTGGAAGCTGACTACGGTATATGGACCATGTCAGGATCCAGCCAGGTCTGAATTCATCAATTGGTTCAAGGGGCACGCAATCAGTGACTCAGAAAATTGGATATTCCTAGGTGACTTTAATTTTTATAGATCATTGAACAACCGAAACTTGCCAGGAGGAAATCTGGCTGATACTCTTATTTTTAATGATGCCATCGGTCACTTGGGTCTTGTTGAACTACCACTGAAAGGAAGAGCATATACATGGTCTAACATGCAGCAAGATCCATTACTTGAGCAACTCGACTGGTTCTTCACATCTCCAAACTGGACAGTGGACTACCCAAACACAGAAGTACTCCCCCTTGGAAAAATTACATCGGACCATGTACCATGCAAGATTGCAATAAACACCAGCATCCCATGTGCCAATGTCTTTCGTTTTGAAAACTATTGGGCTGAGCAAGAGGACTTTGTGGACACAGTTCTAGGCTCTTGGCTATCAGTTAACCCATCCATGGATGCTGCACACACAATTTCAGTAAAGTTCAAACAGCTCAGATCAAGACTGAAAAGCTGGAGCAAAAAGATATCCAACCTCAGAATACTCATTGACAACTGCAACTCAGTCATTACCTTTATGGACAACCTAGAAGATATGAGAAGATTATATAACCCGGAGGCAAATCTTAGAATCCTAGTCAAAAGGCAACTAGAAACCTGGCTGCACTACAAAAATTTATACTGGAGGAAAAGATACACTGTCAACAGAATCAAATTTGGTGATGAGTGCACAAAATTTTTTCATGCCATGGCAACAATATCTTATAGAAGAAACTCTATTTCTCAACTCGAAATGAAGAAGGGGTCTCGGATACGGGACCATGTGGGAAGGCTGGTCTGCTGTGGAACTCATACAGGAACCGAATGGGAACAACAACCTCACCAACAATGCTCTTTGATCTTGCAAATCTTATAAACCCAATCCCAGATTTGGAACGCTTGGCCAACCCATTTACCACTGATGAAGTAGACGCCATAGTGAAGCATATGCCCAATGACAAGGCACCGGGTCCTGATGGCTTTAATGGCCTATTCCTCAAGAAGTGTTGGCAACATATAAAAGGCGATTTCTACAGGCTCTGTTCAGATTTTTTCAAGGCAAAGCTAATCTTGAACGCATAAACACATCATATATCACATTAGTTCCCAAAAAAGACTCCCCAGAAACTATCAATGATTTTAGACCAATATCCCTCATGAACATCTCCCTAAAGCTTATCACAAAGCTTCTGGCAGATAGGCTACAACAGGTGATACTGAAGCTTGTGCACAGAAATCAGTATGGATTTATTCGCAGTAGAACAATACAGGACTGCCTCGCCTGGAGTTATGAATACATTCACCAGTGCCACCAATCTAAGAGGGAGATAATGATTCTGAAACTGGACTTCGAAAAAGCTTTCGACACAGTAGAGCATTCAACTATCATTGAAGTTATGACGCACTTGGGACTACCAGATAGATGGATCCTTTGGGTGAAACTCATTCTCTCTTCCGGTTATAGTGCAGTGTTGCTAAATGGAATCGGTAGAAAATTTTTCAAGTGCAAAAGGGGAGTTCGGCAGGGGGATCCCCTATCTCCTCTTCTATTTGTCTTAGCGGCTGAGCTCCTGCAAATACTCATCAACAGAAAGCAGCACAAATGAATTTACTTATAAAGCCTATTTCTCAGCCCACTGATGACTTTCCCATCGTGCAATACGCTGATGACACTTTGATGCTCCTCCAAGCAGATGCTACGCAACTGGTTTTTCTAAAATCCCTCTTACACAACTTTGCTGAATCAACAGGACTACGAGTCAACTATGCAAAATCACAGATGTATCCTATAAATGTCTCCCAAGAAAAAATGACAAATCTAGCTGCAGCTTTTGGTTGTGACATTGGGTCCATGCCTTTCACATACCTGGGTCTGCCCATGGGCACCACAAAACCAAAATTTGAGGATCTCACCCCTATGATGGATAGAGTGGAGAGGAGACTTTCAGCATGTTCAGTGTGGTTGACATACAAAGTGGAAGACTCCAGATGATCAACTCCACCATCTCACCAATCACAACCTATGCCATGTGTACTATCAAGCTGCCAAAGGGGGTAATAGAGAATATTGACGAGCAAGGAAGCAATGTTTATGGCGTGGAAATTCTGAGAAAAGAGAGGTGGCAACCTTGTCGCTTGGCCCGTAGTAATACAACCGAAAGACAAAGGTGGAACAGGAATCATAAACCTACAGTTACAAAATGATGCTTTGCTCCTGAAGCACCTTAGTAAATTTTATAATCGAGAAGATGTACCCTGGGTACAGCTAGTATGGAACAGATACTACAACAACCGAGTGCCTCACGCTTGTAGAGAGATAGGCTCTTTTTGGTGGCGGGACGTGTTAGGACTTGATGGCTTATTCAGACAAGTGAACAGATGCACAATTGGAGATGGTTCTACTGTCAGTTTTTGGGGGGACTATTGGCTAGATGGCATCCTGATGTATAAATTCCCAAGGCTGGCCTCCTTTGCTCGGAATCTAGAGATATCAGTATCACAAGTTATGCAGGCAGAGGATCTAGACACACTCTTCATACTACCATTTTCTCCACAAGCTCTTGAAGAACTAGACCTGCTACAAAGTCAACTTGCAAACACGCTTATGACCAAGAAGCTATTGATAAATGGACACCGATCTGGGGCAACAAGTACACCTCCCGGCAGTTCTACAAATATGTTTTCAAAGCAGTTGAGGTGCATCCAATTTATAAGATAATTTGGAAATCAAGATGTATCCCCAGGATCAAGTTCTTCGCATGGCTGATTCTTGTTGATAGACTCAACACTAAGACAATGCTGCAAAGAAGGAACCTAAATGTACAAGATGGCACGACATGTGTCATGTGCAACAGTGGTGAGCAGGAGACTATAGAACATCTCTTTTTTAGTTGCTCTTTTGCGCAAAGTTGCTGGACAAGAATCGGAGTACAGTGGGATCTAACACTGCAACTGCATGAAAGATTAGCACAAGCAAGGTCCAGAAACAATGTTCCATGCTTCACAGAAGTGACACTAACAGCAGCCTGGGAACTATGGAAGGTAAGAAACGACAAGGTCTTCCAACGGCAGGCACCAAGTATTAATAGATGGTTTAGCAATTTCAAAAGTCAGTGCCTCCTCCAATCGGTTAGATTAAAAGAGGACATTCGGTCATCTTTTTGTATTTGGCTTGATGCATTTAGTTAATTGCCCCTTGTAAGTATGTTCGAAACCCTCTTTTAAATATCAATGAAATTGGCTATCGCTGTGGGGATCTCCCCCACAGTTTTTATTGTCAAAAAAAAATTAACTTCTGAACCAAATTACTTGCTTCCTGTATACCCCAAAAATTGGAGACACTACTGTAATCAAACAATTCAGACAAATTCAGAAAAATCTTACTGCTTAGACTTAGACACTGCTTTTGGGACTGTTAATGTTAATCCCACGAGCTTATAGTTGTTGGTAATTTGTTAGATCTACCGTACTTCTACATTACACCCACCTTTTCGTCCTTCGTACCTTCTGCTGCCTCATTATATGAAAAGTAAGTATGAATCTAATTCAAACATATGCCATTATGAAGAATAGTGTCAAATAACCCACTAATTATGCATATAAACTACATGATGTCCATTAGTAAAAACATACTAATTAAATTAAAAGACCTTAATCTAAATTACCCATATCAGCCTATATATTACGAAAATAAATAGTCCAAAGTATATTAAATAATGTGTATATCTGTTTCTAAATTACTCACTTGAGAGAGAACAAATTAATAAGCAAGATTAGTTCGATGTTGTTTTCAATTTGTCCACAAATTTCTGCTACTTACATATTATTTTGAAGAATCTACCCTCTTATAATTAATTAAATTATATTGCGTCGATCAATGTCTTTTTTTGAAAAATTTGCGTCGATCAATGTCATGCGATGTGTTTGTCCTTATTGGCGACGTGGAGCTCCTTTCAATGACGTACGTGGAGATATTTCAACCACAGTACTAGCCTGACAATCAATTCCTCAACTCTCGGAACTCTGAATCGCTATCATCTTAGCTAGGCTTTCGCAGTAGTGAATAGAAAATGCAATAATGAACAGAAGAAGCCACCAGGAGAGCTGCTGCTGCTACTGCAACTTGAACCAGGGGAGGAGAACGACACATCCGCCCGCGGGCAACAGGAAATAGTATATATATCTTCCGTAGCTAGCTAGTGGACGAAACTTTGAGGGGCCCTCATATATATGTATAATTTTCAAATCAAGGAATATATGAAGTATCAACACGTATACGTCATATGCACGTATATACTACTAGTTGGTAACATAGTATCCATGCATATATGTACGTATACTTTCCTGTTATCTTAATGAAAAACAGGTTAGACCTGTTTCATGAAAAAAAAATATATCCATCATAGAGATACACGTACGGAGTGAATACCTTGTTGTTGCCCATCATCATCCGTTCCGTCGTCGTCGTCGGAACCTTTTCTTTATTGTCCGTCACCGTCGACGTCCCCGTCGTCGCCGGCACTACATCTCGACGACCATCATCAGTTGTCAGTCGACCATCGTCGTCGTTGTTGCAGGCAAGTTCCTCGCCTTTGACAATGTTGCTGAGCCACGCCGCCATCTCGTCCTCCGACGGCGGGTCAAACGGAACATCGTCGGGCGGCTTGCTACTGAACCTCGGTGACCAGAGGCAGGAAACCGCCGGCACCAATACGCCGCCGCCGGTTTTTCCTTCTTGCTCCCACACCAGCTCAAAGAGATCGTCTCTGTATGTATAGAAAACGTAGTTTGCATGCATGACGTCATCAACGAACAAAATATGCACATTGGATGTTTCGTACTAATTTGGAGTATTAATCATAGAATTATTACAAAACTAATTACATAGATTTAGACTATTTGAAAGATGAATTTTTTAAACCTAACTAGTTCATGATTTGACAATATAAAACATGTGCTAATGATGGATTAATCAGGCTTATTAATAGATTAGTCTTGTGAATTAGTCACAATTTCTGCAATTAGTTTTATAATTAACTAATGTTTAGCCTTTTCTAATTAGTATTGATCATCTGTTGTGACACGGACTAAAGTAGTCCCTAGATCCGTGACCAGAATATATGCATGTTGTTGAGACGCAATACAAGATGTAGTTCTAGCAATAGAATAGAATCACTAAATGTATGCAAGCATATCGTATTATCCCCCGAAGCAAATATATAGATGGGGCCGGGCATCATCAGAAACACTATACATCTTATATGTTTTTTTTTCAGAACATACATATATATGAGGTGAGACGACTAACACTATGATCTCTCAGAACATACATATATATGAGGAGAGACGACTACATGCATCCTTCAATTCGTAAACCTAGCATGCATTGTCCTAGGTTGGAGCCATATATGTGCGCGAGTTCTCATAATTATCACATAATTTTCGGGAAAAAAGAGAGAGGTATTTGTCGATTTATTTTTCTTGTTGTATAATGCCAAATCAAAAAAAATCCAAAAAACCAAAAAAAATAAATAAAAGGAGGTGGATTAGTTAGTTCAGCGCTCAAAACTCATACCATTGTATTCTGCTTATCGGACAACCATTTACTTGATCAATTTCGTGCACGACGAGTTACTGTTAGACTCAAGATATATACTCACTGCGCATCATCAGATCAGATCATAGATAACGAACGTACGTGGAGTAATCCGGGACCATGTCAGCGAAGAAGCCGCCGGATTCGCCCGTGGTGGCCCTGGTGGGCAACGCGGCGGCCGCCGTGGCCTCGCCGGCGTTGTCGTTGTAGCAGCACCACGGACCTGCTGCAGCAGCAGCAGCATCAGCATCATCTGGGCTGTTCATCTCTCAATATGCAGATGACACGATCGTAATTGTAAGCACGTTTGTGTGCATTTGTTGCTGCAGCTGAGTGCTGATGCGCTTCTCTGTAGTCTGTATGTATATATAGTACGTGCATCCGTGGCACGCATGAGAGTGAAAGTAGCTAGTGGAGGATGAGGTGGAGATAGATGCGTGGCATGAGCCGCCATGATTTCGAATTTTCGATCTGCTTATTGATTGACGTAGAGAAAGATCCAGAGAGAGATATCTGGAGTAGTGTAGCCTTGTAGGGACTAGGAAGAGACGGCGGCAGGCTGCTGTCGGGACTCGATCCGGAGAGAGGTGAGCACGCGACTCTGTACCGTAGTGCGCGGTCGAATCAGATCCGGAAGAGACGGCGGCAGGCTGCGATGGACGGTGCATGCAGGCAGCAGAGGTAGTCAGCTAGCTCTCGGAGGCGACGCGCCCGTATCGGATATCATCCCGCGCGGTCATCAGGGGAGCGTGAGAGGCCGGGGAAAATCCCGGCCGGCATCCCGTGCTCCCGCGGTGGAGACACCGGCCGCCGTCGAGAGTATTCGCTCCATGTATGCAGAGAACTCTGGCCGTGGCGACGACGGCGGAGGCAGTGGCGACGGGGTTGGCGGCTGGCACGCACGGCATTGGGCAAGAGCGGCCGACGTACGGATCAAACCGAGTTCAGGTTCTCGTTTAATTACCCGCGAGGCCACATTTTTTTCGAGACCACGCCGTTACGCGTATTTCATTAAGCAGGGTAAAGTTCAAACAAACAACCGCGACGCGGCAAAGAGAAACAAGAAAAGGGCGAACCGGCCACAGGCGGTAACAACAGGTTACCCGGGCCACCAAAAGCGCCGACCTCCCCCCACTTTACAAATAAGGAACTACATGGCTGAAACTATTATCCGCGAGGCCACATGATGCGTGTATTTCGTGAGGATACCAATTGAGTTGTACTAGTAGGTATACTAGTCCGCGTCAAAGCACGGGTTAGAATCTTATAAGATGTTGGCATTAGCTACTATTAATATTTCTAACTAATAAAAGAATGCACGTATTAAATTATATGTTTAATAATTTTCCGACATAAACGAAACAATCGATAAACGTAGTCTCTCTATATATATGTACTAGCAAATATGCCCGTGCGTTGCAACGGGAGAAAAAAGCTATCAAATCTTTAACTTTTATTTGCTTTATATCTTTTCGCACAATTGCAGCGGCCGCAATAACTAATTTCTATAGTTGTTAGTTTGGGTGTTTGATGCAACAATCACAAAGGGTCTCCCTAGCGATAGAACGTTCTACGCTTAGAACGGCTGACGCTACAGGGCCTGGCCCATCTCCCCCTCGCGCGGGACACACACGTGGGGGCGCATACGCACGCGCCCACCCGCCGCCCCGCCGCCGCACACAACCACAGCTTGCTCCTCCATGGCCTCCAGCGCCGTGTTCTCTGAAATAAAAATAGAAAATCAAAATGAAAAAAAAGATCGAACAACTGAAACAAAGTAGAATCATAAAAATGGAACAAAAAGATTGGATTAAACGTAGATACTAAAACACCGGGTCAGGCTCTGCTGAAACATCGAGAAAACATATACTGAAACAACGAAAACAAACCAATTGAAAACACGTCGGAAGCATAACCACCCCCTGCTGGGAAACATTGATACGATAGGTATTGAAACATCGACGGCACACCAATTGAAACGTTTGGGCACCGTTGGGAGCTGACGAACAACAAGCGACTCCTACTACTGCAACATCAAAGAGCGGTCTTTTGATAAGGACCCAAACACAACTGCAACACGCAAAAACGCATGCATCTATTACTACACAAAAAACACTGCTGCTCGCCGAGAACCCCCTGAAACAGAGCATTAACAATAATTGAAACATGTGAAAAAGAGTTGGAGAAACACAGATCATGAGCGGAGGGGAAGGACACCTACCAGGTCAGGTCCGCCGTCTTCGCCGCTGCTACGCCGGATCCACCGACACCTGCCACACACATCACACCGGATCTCTCCTCTCTCCTCCTCCACGCCCCTCTCGCGGTCGCCGCGATGGCTGATGAGGCTCTGGACCAGCCGCCGGACGCGGCGCCATCTCCATCCCCGGCTCCAGCGCCGCCGCCGTCGTCCCCCCGCGACGTTGCTTTGCCCGCGCCGCATGGCATTTGAGTACAGGCTGCTGCCCATCCTCAAGCTCATCTTCCCCGGAGGGCATGCTGGCGCAGATGCCCGCGCAGCTCAAGGAGAAGTTGCGCGCCTCGGCCCCCGATGGTCGCGTCCACGCCACGGCGCTGGCGGAGGCGCTGCAGATCCCGCAGGAGCAGGCGGCGCTCGCGCTCCCCACCGAGGACTCGGCCCCTCGGGGACGGCGCCAGATCCGGACCTGGGAGCGGCTCGCCGGTTTGGGCAGCGCCGGCGGCGACCATGGCGTCACCGTGGGGAAAGTTGAGGGAAGAGAGCGAAATATCGGGCGAAGGAGACGAGAGAGTCGTACTGGACAAGGAGATAAGGACACGGAGGGGAGATAACATGCCGTCACGATAGTTCTGATGCCGGGAGGGTGGATGGCGGCTCGGCCCATTGGGCTGTTGCCACGTTCTACAGTTAGAACGTAATATAACTAGCATTACCGAATCACAAACGCATAAGCTCGTTAACGAAAGGATGATAATTAAAAGTTATAATTTATTTTATGATGATCATATTGACAAATACCCTATGAATTTTGTACTAAATTAAAATACAACCTTGATACATTTTTTATTGTAAAGAAGGAAATATTTACCCTCAAAAGTATCATAATTTTAGTTTCTATAACGACTTCTATGTGTTGTTTCAGTTTTCACGTGTCAGTCCTTATTGAAAACATTTGATTAGATTCAATGTGAAACCGCTCAAGATTTGAGTTTACAGATCATTGACTAATTTATATCATATTTTTTTTCGACACAAGGACACTTTCCCACTTCCATTACATAAAACGGAAATACATAGTTAGAGTTCGGTAGAAGCAAAGCAAAAGAATAATAGTAGCAAGTATTGGGACAAAGATCCCATGGGCCAGATAGCTACGCCTCACATCATCAGTGTGGAAACTAAGTACCAGAAAACGAGAACAAAATAGCCAACGCCGGGTTACAAAACAACTGCAAATCTTAGCTCCAAAAGACATAGATATCACATGAGGATCAAACAGAGATCTGTTGCATCCTCTAGCGGTATTGTTTCAGTGCTTAATAGAGAGGCGTCGACTCTTCTTTCAGTTCTGATCACGATTTGGTGCATCCTCTAGCGGTAAGCAAACAATAGTGGCAAGATTGCTTATAACTTTTCCTTCAAAACACACAATATTATGCATTTTCCAGATGACCCAACAAAGAATAACAATGCTAGGACTATGGAATTTAGAACCATTTGGGAGCCAATGTTCACACAACACACCTGGCATTTTTTAATAGAGAAAGAGATAGAGCTGGCTCAAAATTACCTGAGAGCTAGCTTAAGACGACACTTTTATTTATAGCAATTTGGACTTTTCAAGACCGAGTTAAACATACACACAATAAAATTGAAGGAGTGAGTCATGAAAACATATAATAATATAATTAATTTATATATATATATATATAAATGTTGAAACTGATTTTTTTTTTTCTTGGTGTTCCAACAATGGTTTTTTATTTAATAGAGAAAGGCATTGAGCTTGCCTAGAATTACTTAGAGCTTGCGTAAGGTGACTTTTTTTTATAATTGCCAATGTGGGTTGATCCATCTTTGCATTGCATGTGGGCATGCAAATCTTATTTTATCTACGGTTATCTCGATTTGGTTTATGTTGGATTTGGTTTTTCCGATGGTGCCTTAATTTTTCTCTTGACCGGATCTGTGCTAGTCCCTACTTGTAGCATACCAATAATGTGCTTGAGTTGCCTGTGCTGATTGTTGGGGGAGTCCTAGACGGACTGGAGGCGGGTGTTGGTTGCCAGGTGCACGAGAGGCTGGGTATATCGTAACCGAAGCAATTTCTTACACCAAACGTAGATAAACCAGGCAGACATAAAGAAAAGAGAGGAAAGAAAAGAGGCGAACAGAAATAGGCGGCGATCAGAATTAGTCCAGAGACGGACAGAATTAGGCCAGAGACGGACAGAAAATTGGGCAGACTGAAACTTACTAGAGGGCAGATTAAATTTTCTCAATTTATTATTAGGGTATAGACTAGTAAAAATGCCCGTGCGTTGTAACGGGAGAAAAAATTAATATCTCTAACCATAATAACGTTATTTGATATCATTTGTAGTGCGTACTCTCTCTTTCTTTTTTTTTTTTTCCTTGGCATCTATGATATGATATTTTGACCTTAATGGGTTGGTCTAATACCGTAAGATGGACATCAATCCTGGCATCTTCCTTCTACAGAATATTGACTTTATCAATACTGATATCCATGATGTTAATTTTTTTTATGTATTATAGTTACCATGAAAATTGGAGGAGTGTTTCTCTTGACATGTAAATGCTTTTTTTTCCAATGTTTTTATGTTATGTTCTCTATAGCATTATTTGTTTTCATTATATAGTAGCAGAACTATTGTATGCATTCCTATTTTGACAAGAGCCATAGTCCTATACGCACTCCGTAATTGATGTAGGAGTGTGTAATTCTAACAACTCTGTAATCTATTATTAGTTATTATTTTAGGCTAATATATATTTTAATTAATTCATTAATATTTGTATATGAATGCCGGCAATATTATATTTTATATTACAATTATATATTATTGCTAGTTAGAGAAGCGGGGATGCCACTATGTGCTGTAACTCTAGTTTTCCATACTGTCTTTGCTACATTCTCGGTTATATCCAAACTTGCATGCATGCAACGTATGCAAGAATGATTTAACACACTATAGACAAAGCACAACATGCCAAGATTCATAACATCAATGGATACATCATATTTTTTATGAAACTTATAAAATAGGTTTGACATTTTTTGTATTTCTACGATTTTTAGTGAATTTTGCAGTATTTTATCCTCCGTGTTCCTGACCTTGTGTTAACACATAGAAAATTAAAAGGATACTAATAATAGGATACGGAGTGGGGGACACTAATTATAGGATACCGAGTGGAAGACGCGGGCAGAGAAACAGATACGGAGCTTGCGGACGGACAGAAATTAAGCGGCGGACTGAAATTTTGCCATTTTATTATTAAGGTATAGATTAGGTAAAGATAAAGATAAAGATAACAGAGGGCGGACAGATTTTGGAGGTGGACCGAGCGGACAGGGGCAGACTGAAATTTTCTCCTTGGCAGACTGAAATTTTGGCGTTTTATTATTAGGGTATAGAGTTGTGCTAACCGTGTCAATTACTATTTTTTCATCCATATCATGCTTTGTTTTGTATTATGAACATGCATTTATTTCGAACATTAGCTTTATCTATCATAACAGTCGGTAGTAGATAATAACATGTAACTTTAGGTTCACTTTAGATAGGTGGCTAAATTAAAATATTGATGCATGGGTTGAACTTTAGGTTGATTTACAGTAAAGCAAAATTGGGCAATCTATCGAATGGATCTTTTACTTTGCAGCATGCGTTGGTAATCAATTTGAATGTAAGCCCAGGGGTTCTATTGTATTAATAATCTTACACGATGGTTGAGGTGGGTAATAACTTTTAGATAATATTAGTATATCATTTTAAATAGAGGGTCATTTCAGATTATTGGTAAACAATAGCAAAGCTGGTTAATTTAGAGAAACTCTATGAATTTAGTTTGAATTTTCATAATTACAAACATTTGTACTTTACATGCAAATTTATGAGGTACTTTTGATTTATCTTTCCATCGATGAACACAATAGAACGGGTATCTAATAGGTGGATTCCTTATTCCGAGTCTTTCCTTTAATGTCTAGATGTTTCTAATAAGCATGAGAATTTGTAGTTTATCTTTTCTTTCTAGTGCATCTAGTGAGAAATAATGTGGAGGCTGGCCTCTGATCAGTAATAGTACATACTAGTGGAATGGCGCGCCCTTGCGCGCCCATCAGTGGTAGTAGTAATCATGGCAAATGGATTTGTTGTGATATTGAGTACATAGCCTGAGTGGGTTTATGAAAAGTCTAAATACAAAGAGGAACAAGCCATACGTATATGAGCCTCTGAAGAGGTTTATATAACAAGGGCGATGGTTTTATATTACGCTTAATCTTAAGCCATATGTAATGGCCTGCAGTGCAGCTTCTGGTTGTTGCCGGAGTCGTGGAGCAGCCCAGTGGTTGGCTGTGGTGTTGTCAACGGAGTCGTTTTTTATCAGAGTAACTTCCATCTTGTAGGTCTGGCGGTTGGGGATTCTGTTTGTAGGTTGATAGCAAAATACTGGTCCTGGGAAGGAGGATTGTAACATTTGTAAACAATTATTTCAGTGTCTAGTTATGATCACTATATTGATGAAGCTTCATTTAGTGCGAACTGGTAGTACCTTTGCCTCCTGGAAGCCACTATACATTGTAGTTGGACTTATAGGTGGATTGGATGATGTCTCCAATGTGTTTTGCTGATCTTCGCATATCTTTTCCAATCTTGTCATCCTCTAATGGTGTGATGAATTTGTTTGTAATATAGCTGAACCCTTCATGAAGTTGTTGAGTTATTTGTAAAGCATCCTCAGTATAGTACTGTAGTTCGACCATTTTGTTGGCATATGATTGGATTGTGGATGATAGGGTGCTCAAAATATCATGGTTAAGATCCTTGATTGTAAAGCCTAGAACATTTGTTATATATCGCAGTGATTGGTATGTAGCTATTGTTTCAGCCGCTGCTTCTGTTTTGAGTGGGATTTCATCAAATTTTCTTGACGTTCCTGATATAGTTAGGTAAGCCTGATACTTGCCTTCAGCATTTGGGGCGGTTGTGATGGTGGCTCCTCCTCTGTAGCATTTCTGTGTTACAATATTATGGATGATCTTGAGCCGAGTAACATACATGTCTGGAACAGGCGTCTGCAGTGACATACCTAGGTTAGTTGTATGAGATATATGAAGATATCATTATATGGTGGAAGAATATGGGTGGACTGCTGGTTACCTGGAGTAGGGACGGTATATTCCTGTAACCACTAAGGTTGATGCCTATGTGTTTGTCTCTGTTTGTGTGCTCAATTGCATCGCAGGTTTTTACCAGAAATGTATTTGCATAGTGCAAGAGACTCTGTAGTTCGTCTGCCAGGATTTGGAGCACAGGTTGTTCAGCACGTGTGCTCTCTTCGTGGACTCTTATGACACTGCTGTTAAGTTCAGAGGTCTCTGTCTGTAAGTGCAGGTCTAGTTTCTTTAGCAGTGGGATCATGTCATTTGCAATATGTCTGCATTTAACAAAAGTTCTTTGTTTATCGGAGAAGTACTTTTTGAGTTCATTGACCATGATGTAGCTGAAATCTGGTGCCCGCAATCCATAGTCAGGACCAAGATCTCGTACATAATGGTCTCCAAGCTTGTGGGTGCCTGCATATGAAAAGTGTGTCTTAGGGATTTGATATATTATTTGCAGAGTTGTCTGAGGAATGAAAGGGAGTACCTTGTTTGTAATGTCGTGGTGATAGTGGTGGCAGGATTGTGAAAGGGTCTATTGTGACCCGATGGTCATCTTCGGTGTGCTCGATTTGTACAGAAAGCGAGTAGATTAGTAATTATGTTTTGTCTCGGGTGATGCATGAAGATTGTACAGAAAGATGAATACCTGTTATCCAAGGCAACTGGGCTAATTCATGCTCCTTGCACCATGGCACCAAGTCAAATTGGAAGGTTTTCGTCTTCAGAATTTGCTGGTCCATTAACCATTTTGTAGGAACGGCCTGTCAAAGTGAATAATGAAATTTGGTACAACACATGTTACATCGTGCTTTTCAATATACTCTCGCAGCGTCTGTGCAATCTGTTTGGTGATTTCCCTAATACTTGGACGATCTCTTCTTGGTTTTCTAATTCTTGCAATTACAGCATGTGTCTTGTCTTTCACTGTATGTCAGTCATAACGGGATTAGTATGATTGCGTTTGAAATGATATATATGTATATTTTTTTGATGGAAGGCAATTACCCTGCATGTTTATACGTTGGAGATGCAATCTCGGATGCAACAAATAGTCCTGTGTACACACAGAGGAAGCAAAGTTTAAGTAAGTGTAGCTCCGCTGTGTTCTTGCAATGTATGATGAAGAAATCATGGTAGAAGAGTTGCGTACAGTGTGATTCAGTGGAGCTAATTAGAACAGATGATTCGTCTTTTGTGTTAACGACATATTATTTGGTACTATAAATTAACATAAGTATGAACTTCTGTATACCAAACATCAATCGTATGGTTAATAAGGAAGATACCGGCGAGAAGCTTTATATGTATGACGTACCAAATCAAATCTGGCGTGCAGATTTCTTGGGTTATATAGGTTGACTCAGTTGTTCTAGGCTGTTGGCGCCGGCGATGTACAGTGCGTGTCGTCGGTGAGAGATTTATCTGAATCGATGGACTGAGTGAGGGGAATGAGTTGTTTAGACTTGGTGTTTCTTGCTGCGTTTACTGATGGGAAATGATGGCCACGAGGAACGTGTAGACGGTGGAAGAAGCTAGATTTGAGAGCAGGGTGTGGATAAGGAAGAAGATTGTAGAAGACAGTGGAAGAAGACTGCTGGGTTGGAGAAGGGAAAGGGGAGGTAAACAGCGGTGATGTCTCCGGGGAGCAGTAAGTGTTCTGGGAGTTGGGCCGTCGGTGGATGTGTTTTATATTCTGCCTTTCTTATATGGGCTGCCTAGATCACTCTGATCGTCTCGACGTTGAGGCCTTTAAGCATGGGCGGCGGTTCATGGGTTTACATTGGTTGTATTGCCTTCTATGTGCTATATGGGTCCAGCTTGTTATAGTGGGCCAGTCTATTTCTGATGCAGGTTGGCTATCCGAGTTTACCTGAGCGCAGTAGTAGAAGATGGCAGGATGTTTAGGAAGCGTTCGGAGGCGCAAATGATATAAGAATTGACGATTGAAACATACAGGAAGCACAATGAATACATGAATGGATGGCTGAAACATATGTCATAGTCCAGTGCATAGCTAACGGTAGCATAACTACTGTCATTTTACAATAAGACAAAGCGTGCATTAGATTTGTACAATGACCTAAAGCGGTAGGAGACCATCTTCATGGTTGAGGTAGTGATAGGCGGCCTTCAGTGGGTGCTCGTAGGGATGTCACTGGAAGGGATAGATCTAGTAGTCATAGTAGTCAGCTGTGTTCATGGAGCAAAAAGTTGTTACAATCTAAAAGAAGTACAGTCCAATTTGGATGTCTATATGTAAAAAATGCAAATTGACGCGAATTACCTTCTGATTCATAGCGTCTACGGCGCAGCCAGTATCGATCATCGTCATCAAGGTTCTCTTCTTCTGCATGTTTGGTAATAATTAGTATGCATGTAATGGTAGTATCTGTTTGTGTAAGGGTGTTTGTACATTTCATTACCGTCAATGAAGTTTTCCTCTGACGAGGTCTCTGGACTTGGGTGTTCTGGATAAGGACTGGCCATCTCTCGTGTCGTATATTCATACGTGAGCGGCCATATGCTGATGAAATCACCGGTAGGCATTGATTTTTTGATACCTATGTGTGCTATGATAGGCAGAGGAGTTGCAGAGGTTTTTGTTCTGAAGAAACATGATAGATTGTACTGTCTGAAAGTGAGATCTTTGACAGTTCCAATGTCAGAAAAGAGTTTGTTAACTATTTGTGGGTAACGCAGGTGGGGTGGGAGGCCTATGATTTCAACGTCGAGCTTTTGTGGCTTTGGGTGTGTTTGTTGGTTTCCTGCAGGTTGGTTGTTAATGGTTGGTAACATTTGCAGGGGCAGGGTGGTTGCTCCATAGTCAGTTGTCCATGGTATGAGAGGGATGGTGTGGTTTTCAATGATGAGGAACATTTTGTTCATAAGGTAGGTCGCCATGTCAACTGAATTAGAGATGATGAGGTAGTCTGAGCCATACTCACAAATATTGTGAAGGTCGATGTAGATGTCAACTTGCTCAAGAATTGCCTCTTGTATAGTCTGGTAATGCGCTGCATGACGCGCCTCTGGTGGAACTTTTACAATGGTTGAACGACCCAGTATGCCGGATTGGCTGAAGTCGATGTCCGACTCATTGATGATGGTTATGTCGGGGCAGCAGAAACTTCCCATATTGCTGTGGTGCAAATGTTATTGTCAGTGACAGTTCGGCTAAGTACTATTTGTTTAGAAATAAATGTGTATGTGGTGTGCAAAGGTTACAGAAAGAAGTACTTGGTGTCCATGTGAACTTTCTGTGTACTATACGTGCTTTGTAATGATGAGTAAGTTAAATATTTTGGGGCAATGAAAGACTTGATAATGGATTTTAATCGAGGTGTTTACCGATAATGAACTTGTTATGGTTTGGCATCGATGCAGCCTAGGGTAAGAGTAGATCTGTGCGGCGTAGAGTAGTGGTCTGTTATGATCCTTGAGTGTAGAGATAAGAGGCATTCAGTTTATATGTCACAAGAAGAAAAAGGAAAAGTATTCTGTTATGATCATAGAGTGTAGAAATAAGAGAGGAGGCAACATTAGATGAGTAAATCAAATAGATAAATTGTTAGAGAAATATCTAGTTTTGTAAAACTAAGGGGCAAATGTAATTTCAAAGATATAATTGGATGTTTGGTCAGTACAGTCCAAAAAAGAATCACTCTGAGTAGTGTGCCACATACAACATGCAGGACAATAGTTATAAGGTGTCTATCATATAATGAAGTTTTTGACAAGTTATTTTTAACAAAGGAGTCATATAACAGCATGACACAATGGGCATGCGCACTATTGTTAATTGCTACAAAAAGAAAACATACATCATAATACTCTTCAGAAAAATAAGTGTATATAAACTTTTTCTAAGTCACAGTAGAATAAAAAGCTGTGAAAATAGGAACACATATTCTGAGAAATTTCTAGCATATATGCAATAGTAATTGACATATGTTGCATGGGTCACCCAAAGATATTATATTGCATATACCAACAGGACAGTACCATCATTCTTCGCACGCCAACATGATGATAGATTTAACCAATTTTATTGATCCAAATTAAAAGCTGTAGAAAATTATTGGGATTTTGTCATACTTCACAATCCAACCACTCCTGGTCCATCTGAACCTTTGGATGTTTGGGAAAGTAAGTTCAAAAATTTATAGCTTATATGCAAGGATAATTGCCACAATTGATTCAGTGGTCCATGTTTCAATTTTATTATACACTGACACTTCATCAAGGATTAATTAAATGGATGGGTAAGAAAAGCAAAAGACCAGAGGAGGTCCCTGTCTGGCCGTGAAGACTGAGGGAGAAAGGATATGGGGGAGGAGGTATAAGATGGAGGAGAAGAGGGCAAGGCACCATCTCACCGCACTACCGGGAGTAGTATTGCCACGAGGAAACAAGCAACCGTACGCGTATATATGTAAAGTTCAGACGAGGTGAGACACGAATGATAACAGATCCGATTTTGTACCTTGAGTCGGGAGCGAAGCCTGGTAGATCCGGAAAATGGGGCCTATTGAAGGATGAAGAGTAGGGTGGGAGGAGTAAGAAGGTGGCGATGGAATCCAGAACACCGGGGGCGGAGGCAGGACGACCGGCAGGGGAACACGACAACGCGAGCCGGCGGTAGGCGTCCGCGCTCCGAACCAGGAAAAAGGAATGGCTGCTGAAGAGGACAGGAAGGGGTGCGAGATAGTGACGGCGGGTGGCTGCGAGATGTGTGCCTGCGCTGGCTGCGAGGTGGCGAGGGTGGGTGGCTGGAGGGGGTTCGGCCGGAGGACGGCGACGGTGAGTAGCCGGAGGATGACGATGGTGGGCTGGCAAGAAAGTTGGAACGGAATGAAAGGGGAGCTGGTCGGTGGATTGGATAAGAGAGAGGATGGTAGGTGGGGTGCTGAAACGTGGAGTAACTGCTATAGTTGGTATATGTATTTTTTTTTATTCTGTATATATTTTGGGCCGCGGTACTTTGTTTTTTTTTTTCCTTAAGGTGGGCCTTGGAGGAGCACGGTGTTGTTTTTCTTTTCCCCTGTTCCTGTGCGTTCCATGTACAGAGGCCCGTCGTTTGTTAAGTTACATGGTGATAGGCCTATAATTTTGTGAAGCCTTGTTAGGCTGCTTGTCGTGTGGGCTGGATTAGGCTTCAAACCAGACTTCCTATGGATGGCAGCCCACATCGGGGTAGATTTACATACGTAGATGGCAGTCCAACTGGCTTTGGCAGCCGAGACGAAGTGGAGCCGAGACTTCCTGTAGATGGCAGTCCACATCTGCAAGCCTAGTGGGCTGGTCATATAGATATATATGGGCTTTATATTGGTGATTCACATGCTTTGGTATATACACTTGGGTTGTTTTCTTTTATGAAAATAATCTGGGCTTTTAAACTTTCAGCATGTGTGCTTACTTTGTGGTGGGCTTTCATTTGTTCCAGTGGAGCTAGGGAGGAGGAAGTTGAATAGCCTGTGCCGTATTTTATACGATTATAAATTTGCTACTTTTGGCCTTTTTTGGTAATCTTTTTATATGTCCTGTCTACTGGGCTTCGATAAAGACGGAGAAGGCAAATGGACTTTACGACATATCGGGCCCTTTTTTTGCATACAAGTGTTGTTGCCATCATCTTATGAAGCACTGACATCATGGGCCGATACAGTCGCTTTCTTTGTTTGGCGGCCTTTTTTGTATACATTTTGTTGCCACGAGTTCTAAAAGCTTTGTCATTTTAGCGGATGTGCCAGATTTTATTGTAGGTGCGTCGTGCTGGTGTGATAATTTAGAATTTGTCTGTTAGATTTTGTCTTCTGGAGTAAATGTGCAAGATAGATAAGGACAATATAATATTGTACATATATTCGTAGTGGTATATGCATACATAATTCATACAAGCATATATAGTTCATACAAGCTGCGGACTGGATGGCCATGGGGCATCACGTACTAACGTAGATGCCATACAACTATGTTCTTAGTGGTATTATATATAAACAGAGGGGTGTCTTTGTACACAAACCTTCTAAAAAATTGACCAGCTGTGTATAAACAGCCCGATCACATCGCTCCTCCTTACTGTTGGTCTCATTAGGGGGCCTTACTTGTTGATGCCGTTGTTGAACATGGGGGGTATTTTGGCGTTGCTGTCCGAATCCATCTGTTTGGCTCCACGGTAGGTGACTCTGACTCCATGTAAGTAGATAGGTACCTCGTCTACATATGAGTTTAGGATGATATCATGGGTGGTGTGTGATGAAAATGACACAATTAGGTATAGAACTTTTTTCGAGGCATATGTACTTACCTTTGCATGTACAAATTTATGGTACAGGGTTGTCGTTGTAGCACGTTGTTCCTCCATAGCAGTGACAACATGATCCATGCATGTTCCCAGTGGTTCTGGGTTGGCAAGAGTGCTAGAGGCCATGACGAACTCATTCTGCAATATCAGTAGGCCTTCGTACATTTGGTCAGTCTGCCCAGTAATTGTGGAGACACAACGCTGCAGCAGATTCATATCTGCATTGTACTCATTCAAGGCAGAGACTATTGCAGATAAAGTGGGATAGTTGAGATCTATAATCTTGTATCCTAGAACATTTGTGATGTATCTCAGAGACTCATAGATGATAATTCCCTCAATTGTTGCCGCTGTTTTCAATGGTATTTCATTGTACTTGTAGGTGCGACCTTTTATTGTGATATATGATTCGAACCCACCATCTGGTACCTCCATTGTCTCTATGGCAGCTGGGCTTCCGTAGACTTGTCTGGTGGCAATTGCATGTATTGTTTTGAGCCTTGTCATGTATGATGGTTTTGCAGGGTTCTGTTGTGGAACGATGGATGTAACAGCATTAAAGATGGTATAGTAGAACAACATATGTTTTATATTTGTGTTGTTATGGAACAGAGGAAACTAACCTTTAGAGGTGTAGATACAGCTCGAAAATTTGAAAGGTCTATAAATCTGGTTGGCAGTTGCTGGACCAATTCGATGAGACGATCTGTAGATGCCACCTCGGCCGCAGGCCGAGTCGTTGCATCTCTTAGATATCTAGCCAGGATATCATACCTACGCTTGTTATGGATATTTGTGTCACTACTTTGTAAGACAGTGAGTCTGCTGCAGGTGGCTTCGACCCTTGACTTGAGCTTTGGATAGAATTCCTGTGCTAGTGTCCCCAGACTTGTTGCAGTGGTTTTGCATTCACCGATAATCTCATGCTTGGATAGATAGAGGTCCAATATTGCATCGATCATGGTGTAACTGAAATCTGGTGATCTGACATTATAATAGGAGGGCAGTGCACTGGCAAACTCGTCCTTGAGTACATGTACGCCTGTTTATGTGTATTAGTACATGGAACCAATTACGGTGTGTTGAATTTCAGTAGCAAAAGGACTGTTGTGCATACCTTTGTTCATAGGTTTTGTAGGAACAACTGGTAGGATAGACAGTGGATCAATGGCTATGGTTGACTCATCCTCTTCGTTGCCTGAAGTACATAAAGGGAAAAAAGTTTGATTATAGTGTTGTATGCATGTGTGAGTGTCTAAATAGATATGAATATACCTGTGATCCAAGGCATTTGTGCAAGTTCATGTTCTCTGGACCACGGGACCAAGTCAATAATAAAATTTGCAGTCCGTAGGGGTGACCATGAGAGGACGGTGTGTTGCTGGAAAGGTGTACTTAGATCAATAATGTAGTTAGGATCTACGTATGATATGTTTCTCTGTATATCATGCAGACTGAGCTCCTGATAGATTTCTTGGCCAACTTTTTCTAGCTCGAATCTTGGGGGCCGTTTTTTCCTTGGTCGAGCGATGACACTGTATTCCCGTTGCATCTTTGAACCTGACAAACGTGAGCAGGTATAGCTATTCCATCAGAATAGGAGCTGCTAGTAAACAGGAGCACTGGACTATCTGAATAATATCTATTCTGTAAGCAAAGGATGGACTATATGGCCACTAATTTGTACGGTTTAAGTAAGTCTATGTGAAAAATACAGGATGGAGCACCTGATTTGCTCCCGAGGTAGGTTGATTCCGGATTAGTAGCGTACTGCTATTAGTTCGTTGTGTTACTGTTGGTTGCCAACGGGTGCGTGCAAACAGCGATACAATGAGAGAGGGGTGGAGGCCGAAAAGGCCATACCTGTCTTTGTGAGGCTGAGATGGTGTCACCGCGTTTGGTACGGCGTTGGTGTCACGCGCTGCGTGGTTGGGACGCGGTGGAGATCTAGATCGTACAGTAGCTGTTGAGGAACGGAGGAGACGAAAGACATGGAGTTGTTTTCTCTGTTTCACGTAGAAGAAGGTGGAAGAAATCTGGGACCTTCCAGTTATATAATAGACGTGTGTGTATTGGACCGTTTGCCTGGTTGTAGGCCTTTTTTTCATTACTGGGCCGTAGATAGTGTTGTTTTTTGCTTTTCTATTTTTCTAGCGTAGCGAGCCGTCGTTCTGGGCATGATCTTTTTTTCTTTGTTGGGCCGCTATTCGTGGGCCGTCCTACGGCTGGTTCAACCTATAGTCTTTGGATAGTGTCGTCCTTTTTTCCGCTGAAGTGTCCTGGATGATTACTTTGCTAAACTTGTTTAGTTATATAGTTATATGGCAGAGATGATCCGTGCACAGGGATACGAAACCTAACCTGCCTGCTATTAATATGAGCGTCCCAACTGTAGAAGCTTAAGAGATTTACTGTATTCAGGAGGATAACATAATTATACATTCCAGCTCTAGCCTTGATAGGTCCGACGATGTTACAAACAGAGGCAGTTATCCGACGATAGGTTCATATAGCTGCGTAAGTACATAGTGGTACTTGGTACATTTGGTCACACTGTCGTTTCAAAGACAGGTAGAACTACAGATGCTGCAGGGCCTAGTTTATACAAGCAAAGGCCTCCATTGTCAGGTCTTAAACTACGACTATATAAGGTAGATGGTAGTCGGCAGTGCATATTAGAGGATGTCATAGCTGACATAACTATAAGCATGAAATTATTGTTCTAGTTGAAGGCGGCACACATACATATGCCATAATCTATGGTCCATAACCTAGGTAGGTTTTATATTAATACACAGCCGTAGAGGATGAATCCTGATCGCAGGTGTCTCTAATCCATTAGCTGGCCTCCTACCATGGAAGGCACCAGATGTCAGGCAAAAGAGGGACATGCATATAGTCCATAAATACGTTGTTACACTGTGTACGAAGCCATACAGAGGATTAGTAACAATTTTAGCATGCACAGGTGGTATAAAGGTAGCAGGTACAAATAAGTAGGTGTTTATACCGTATACTCACCCGTTCTAGTAGAATCATCTGCTTTGCTACTACTTCTTTCCTCCAGATTTTGTTCCTTGCTTGTCATTGTTTCCTTTTGCCCTATTTTTTTTGAGTGAGTATGAAAGGTACATGGTTAGAGGCAGGCTGTTACATGGTTGTAAATATGTACCGTTCTTATACTCTGTCTGACCTTTTCCTTTGATTATTTGCTGGGAGGTCTGAATCTTCAGCAAGACTGGTATCATTCTGGTTCCGAAGGTTGCCATGTTCAGAGATTGGTACACCATGGCTGGACGCAGAATCCTGTTGCATGGATCATTGGATAGATAGAGTTGTCGACTTAGATACATGAAGCATGGTTGGTAAAGAGTGGCTATGCAGAGGAGACTACACGAGGAGCATACCTCATCAGCAGTATCCGGAGACATCTGGAGAGCTCTACGTACACCTCCTGTATTCCTGAGCGATCTGTTCACGTAATGCATGTTAGCAGGTATGACTAAAAGTGTCGTAGTATAAACAAAAACCAAGGTGGTGATAGATATATGAACCTGTTGTTTGCAAGCTTGGCAGGAGTGTCATCAGGCTGTAAAGTGGGGGGAGGTGTCTGTGCAATACCAAATACTGTTAGTCAACATATACAGGCGGAGCAGATGGTAATCAATCGAACCATATATTATTCTGCTATAGGAATCAACCTGGGTAATTGGAACCATTTGGAGAGACGCAGCAGATGCACCGCCAGTATGTTCAGTCTGTTGAACACCATGGGATTGAGAGGATCCTGGTATGTCTGTAGTAAGTGCTGCTGGTGCAACTTGCTGGCTGGCCACTGGTGCAGGAAGAGGCTGAGGTAGTGCCTGCTGTACATCTGGGTGACTCAGTACGGACTTCACTTTGTATTTCCTATACTCCATACGCCTGTATGATTCGGCCGACAATTCAATGGCAAGCGTGAATGTCTTGTTGATAATGTTGGCAAGAGCTGGTGGGAGGCCATCTGGATCTTGGAAAGGCCGAACCAGTTGCTTGCAGCTCTTACGCACCAACTGTCGAGCTGTATCATCATGGGCGAAGAACAAAGCATCTCCCGTGTCATCCGCCGCAACAAAGGTGAGTTTGTATCTGTTAATACAATAGAGACAAAGATAGGGGGTCAGTATATCGTCTTTTGCATGCTATGTTAATAGCTGCAGACTTATATATATGTACCTAGCTGATCCTCCATAGCGGTTGCAGTCAGCACAGTAGTATTTTCCTGATTGGATTGTAACCTTTTTGTTGCAAGTCTCACAGCCCATATACCACCACCTGTTGTCATTCTCGATGAGTGTAATGGTGACAGTACACTTGCAGCCATCATCCTGTTGGATAGATCACAGTAGGCTCAGGATGAAGGAAGAAAACACATGAATATATCAGCAACTGAAGAAAACCATATGACTATGCGGGTATAGATGGAAGTGTGGAACCAGACATGTGGTTTTAGCTTACAGGGAACTGATACGGAGTCAGTCCTCTCAAGTCACCAAGCTTCTTTTCTTCAAATATCAGAGGAAGAACTGGCTCATTTGCAGCTTGATCATCATGCTCCTGTATGTCTATGTAGACAGGATTGGACCTGAGTCTATAATTAAGAGAGATTCGAGGCATTAGCAACAAGATTGCATCTCTTGCATTCACAAAATATGTCAGCAAGGATGGAAAGGGTACCATACCTGACATAATAAGGCTGTGCCTCATGGATATCTGGATTGAAATACCAGCGGCAGGCATCTCCAGCATTGACTTGAGTGGTATCTAGGAAAAGGAACAAAGAGAAGGAAACCAGAGATTAGTAATCAATAGCTGCAAAGACGGAAGATAAATGCCGCCTGCGCACAAATACATACTATGGAGTTTTCGCGGTAGGCAGCCAACAAAAAGAACTACTATTGAGTGTGGGCACTCCTCACGAGACACATCCCGAATGTTGAATTTGCCTGCTTGGTCAGCCCACAATGTAACAACCAACTCGTTGTCACTGTGATATACATGAAACAATTAGTGAGCACGTATGAATTTGTTACTTATGAATCAGCCTGAACACACGGTTATGGATACATACTGCAGATCCTTGATGGTAACCTCTCTAATTGTAGACACAGTCTCCCTTTTGGGGAGGCGTACAGTCCTGGGTGCTTTAACTGACGTTATCACACCGACAATGTCTGCATACAAGGATAAAGTGAGTTTATATGTAAACGGGTCGTATAAACAGGAAAAAAGATAGGCATGAAGAATAGAGGTGTCTCAGATAAGCCGATACATACCAATGTATTTTTTAACTGCCTCAGGTGTCGTTTGGATGTTTTGGAAGAAGGTGATATTATATATGTAAGTCGGAAACAAAGATGCTGGTTCATCAGTTGGGAAAACTTCAGTGAATTCGGTGAACTCGATCATGTAGCGTTCATTGAAAGGTACATAGTTTTCCTTAGAAGGCCGGACATCAAACATGCTGATTATGTAAGACTGATTTTCTGAGATTTTTGATCCTTTATCATGCACCTCTCGCTGAGGAATCTGAGCATACATAGCAGTACCCTGCAAAGTAGGATATAAACAAATTCAATTAGATACTTGTATTACGAAAAAACGTCAAAAAGTCAGAGTACTGAACAAACGATATGAAAATAACGGTAGAAACCAGCCTGCTGATCAACAAGGACGAGGCCAATGTACAGGACTGGGCCACCAGGGTTGTTGTTATCATATGGCCACTTCCTTAGCACATGTACATTGATGCTGGCCTTTTTGTTTCTTGGCGTAAGCTGTGCCAAAGGCATACGCGGCATATCCATTGGTAGGATCTGTCATATATAGGATTGTTAGCGTCAGTTTTTGCGACTATCAATGTAAATAATACACAGGATGCACAACACTAACATGCAAGGGGATTAAAAAAATGATTTATACAGTACATGCAGGATGATGATAGAAGCAACAAAGGCATTGCACAACATAATTGTTATGAAAAAAACAGGCCGTACAAAGATGAGGTTGTATACCATGAGGAGAGTAGCAGTCAGCATGTGAGGCATGGCTAATCACGACGGGGAATAAGAATAACATGTAATAATCCCGCTATGAATACCAAATAGTAAAGTATATTTTAAGATGTCCCAGAGGCAGACCTAAGCGAGGAGAGAACCTCTCTGTATACAACGTTCTTAGTTTCATCGGTGCACGAGCCATTTTCATCTTCAATTAGGATTTTAAGACCCTCTCTAGAAGTAACACGGGAGACAGCCACATATAGCTGACCATGGGAGAAAACCGGTTGTCTGAGGTACACACCTACATATGTTAGAGTCTGTCCCTGACTTTTATTGATTGTCATGGCGTAGCAAACCTTGACAGGGAACTGCCTTCGTTCAAGAATGAACGGCCATTTTGTATCTTGAAGGTTTAATGTTATGCGCGGCAGTAATACACGATCACCTATATGGCTGCCGGTAAGTATCTTAGCCTCAATTATTCGTTCTCCTAATCCAGTAACAATCATTCTTGTACCATTGCACAACCCATTGGACTGATTTAAATTGCGTAGGAGCATAATTGGGATACCCTTCTTTAGAATTAATCTGTGAGGAGGAAAGTTGTTCCCACTCATAGAATTGAGTACTTCAACTGGATACAATGCTTCATAAGTCTCATGGTTCCCAGATGACTTAGATATACTATCAGAGCTGAGATATTCTGTTCCATCACCAGGCACTTGAGAAACAACATATTCATTGACACACTCAGCAGCATCATTTGTGGGACAAAGGATGGCTCGTTCTCGAAGATATGGTTCATTGCTGTACCGTTCACTCAGGTTAGGATATGTAGAATCAACAATGCATGGAAGCGTGTCTCCATGAGTCATTAGAAGAAGATCATGTGGGATTTTAATCCATGATGCTTCAGTTTCGCCTTCTTTTGCCCTTGCTGGTATTTTACCTTCTCCAACATCTAATACCCACCTGCTGAAAGTGGCAAGCGTGCTGTGCAGCCGTGGATCCTCACCCGAGGGAGCAAGCCTCATATTTTGTGTTAACTCTAAGACAGTAACATAGGACCACAGCGGGGAGTTAACCACAGCAGCACCAACAATGTCTGGTCGAGTCCCATGTTCCACAACTGGTAGTATCTGACGCAGATCTCCACCAAGTACAATGACTTTACCACCAAAGGGTAAACCACCAGCTTCAGGTAAGTGAGCTGATTCTATATCACGGAGACTTCTGTCGAGAGCCTCAAAGGCTTTTCTATTAGTCATCAAAGCTTCATCCCATATTATGAGGGACGTTAGATGTATTAACTCGGCCAACATTGTACCCCTCCTGATATCGCAGACAGGAACATCATCAAGGTCACACGGAATCTTGAATCGAGAGTGAGCAGTACGTCCACCAGGTAGCAGCAAAGAAGCTACCCCAGATGATGCCACAGTAAGGACAACCTTTTTTTGTGCCCTAATGTGGCAGATAATGCACTTCCAAAGATAAGTTTTGCCCGTCCCTCCATAACCAGACAGAAAAAAGAAACCTGCCTGGTTATCAGCCACCCTAGAAGTTATGCAGTGGAAAGCATGCAGCTGTTCAGCATTTAAAGTATCCACTAAGCTGGATCCCTGAGCCAGGTTATCAGAGTGGTAGGCCAATTCTTCTTCAATCAAACGATTTGAAGGCATAGACCAGGAAGTGGCAGTTGGACGTGGCAGTTTTAGGTCATCCATGTTGTATCCACTTCTGGCAAATAAGACTCGTAGTTCATCCAATAGGTAGTCCTTCATGTCTACCTCGGGCATCTCATAGCTGTTGTCACCTATGAGGACTCTATACCTATACTGAATATCTTCAGCCAAGAATCTCCAGAACTTTTCAAAAAAAGCCAACTCATCTCCAACCCCGCAGAAAAGAATCATGGTGACAAACAAATTGCGTAGTTGCGGCCCTGAAGCCCAACCCACGGCCTCTTCAAAACCACTGTACCATTCCTGGTCGTCACCAACAAGACCATAACTTCTGCAAGCTTCTTTGTAAGTAACATGCTGAACACCATTATGGTACCGTAGTTCCTCGTAACTACGTGCACCTTTAACCACCAGGAGCAACATTCTAAGGTAGTACCGTTCTCCTGCGGATGGATGAACGTAATGGAGACGTCCTATCTTGCCGTGGTCCTGACAACGCAATTTCCACTCTCTAGTTTCTGATTCCCATCTCCACTTGGAAGGGAATTGAACATAGGTGAGTTCTCTAGCCGGGGGATAAATTTGATTGGCAACAAACCATTGAGTCAACATCGTCCTGCGTAGGAACTCCTGCGATAGGACTCTCCTCATTTTTGTTTTGCCCTTGAAAGTGATGTAATTTTCATTTGGCATGTGGACGGGCATTCTTTCGACGGCAGGATAATGCCTATGAATGTCATACCCAAAAATACGCCAAAGCAAGCATCATGTTCACGAGATATATCGACATTCCAGATACTCTTTAACCTCATTGACGGTCTTTGTTTCTGCATCATACGGAGTTTCCTGCAAGTTTTTAACCCTCTCAAGGTACACCTTGCTACAATCAGCACCCTTTGTGACATACTTGAATAGGTACTTAATAAAGGTAGTCTTGTTGCACCATTCAACATTAATGTGAGCCTGGTACTTTTTAAGCAGGAACATATTGTGCGGAACAACCCAACGGTTGTCCATCTGGCAGCCACTCTTGTCAACATAACGACCATTATCGGGTCGCCGGTATACAGCGAAGCCAGCATTGTCAACAGAAGTCTCTTGATGAAAAGCCTTCGGATAGTGCTTCGAACACTTTCCTTTTTTCATGCAAGCGCATGAAGGATTGGCTGTTCCACAGGGCCCATGCACCATGTGCTCAGCAACAAGAGCATAGCCAAGAGGGTCGGTGCATGGATCTGGCACTTCAGCTGATATGAAGGAGTCAATCATAGCAGGTGTTGGTTGTGATGTATCGGCGGCAGTCCACATGATTATGTGGGCATGGGGTAATCCACGCCTTTGAAATTCTACAGTATGCAGAACTGGACAACAAAAGGACTGTATCAGAAAGAATGGTCAGAGGAATCTGGTACAAAGACAGAGTAATATGTAGTACCTGCACTACATAATCCAAAAACATCGCCCTTCTTAATATCATGAAGGAGTTCTTCCAACTTCATGTTGAAAATCCTAACAATAATATCATTCCTATCTATTGGCTTCTGACCGGCCTCAAGAATACCTTCAGCAATCTCGGGCCACTTAGGATTGCACGTGAAGGTAACAAAGAAATCTAGTGGCCCATATTGCCTACATATAGCCATTCCATCGTAATAGTTCTGCAGCATATATCGTCTGCCACCGGTGAAAGACGCTGGTAGCACAGTCATCTTGCCCATCTCACCTCCTCTAATACAGCCGCGGCCAATAGCATCAGTGATGCCCTGGATGCTCTCTGTGCGTACATCTTTTTGGCTGTCCAGTATGTACCACAACCTACTTTCATCAACACAAGCTCGAGCATCAACCTTGATTTGGGATGAGAGGGCACCATAACATAGGTAAGGGCTGGGCTGGTTTCTTCTATAGTGAAACATGTAGCGGAAGTAATCTTGCATGGTGATCTTTGTGTGAGCATTATCATTAGTAGGACGAGCACCTTCATAAAGGACTCCAACTTGGAACCCACGTTCACCATATGGGAACAGAAGAGGGTATTGAAGAGGCATGAAAGCTGGATGAAGAGTAGATATTCTCTTGAGGTCATGAGTCTTTGTCTCAATGATTATATCTCGCTGGAATGTTTCAGCTGAAAAGTCACCCGCTACTAACATTGCAAGCTGGTTTGTAGTCGGGAGATTGTACTGTGGACCATCTCCCTCCTTTGGTGCAACAATCTGAATCCTAATTTCCTGGTCACCAGCTTCCTGTAATCTGTCCCTAGCAATCCTGAACTGCTTAGCAAATGGATTATGTCCATCCAGCATCCCAATCAGGCTACTAATTACAGCAGGATCAAGGTTTGATTGTGAGGCTTCATCACACCGTAGTGATTTCAGCCTGTTGTCAACTTCATTAGAAGTATCATAAATGTACAACTGAATGAACTTGGGTGGCTGTCCATCCGGAGGCAACAGAGATCCAATCCGATGGTGGACCTGACCACAAATTTTGAAAACAGGAGGGCCTCTACCATCATTCATTGTGCGATCAATGTCTGCTCCCATTGATGTGAAAGCAAATAGGCAGTTATATTGTCTGATATTCTTCATGAATTTGTTGGAGGACGCATCACCATCAAATCGGGCCAAACTTGCTAAAGGCTCTGGCCGAGGAAGAAAGCGTGGCAGTTTCACCTTGCCACCCTTGCAGCAGTTGTTATACACAACTCTGCGTGCGCGTGCAGAAGAGTAGCGTGCCACCCTTTCACCATACCAAAAAACAGCACCACAATGTATGCACGCAAACTCAGGAGGCCCATAGTATGATCTTCCCGGATGTGATCCTATAAGAAGACAAAAAAAGTCTCAGCGCAGGAGTCAAACTCAGGAAGGCGATGGCACGAAGTTTCCGAGGATGGTGTTTTAGAGGAGCAGTCAGAGTCTTAGTGGATAACCTTGGATGATAGCTTGTATAGGCTGTCCGTGGTACAACAAGGGCATATGGCATGAACCAGGAATATACCTTTGAGCGCTGCTATATATTCATCGGAGAAGTGCCCACAATTTGGATCATTTGAAGCATTACCGGTGCCATCTGCACAGGCATGCAAATTAAGGCACGAAACAGCAGGCGGGAAAATTTATGGGGAGTGAGGTTAGCCGATTCCCTAAGGAAGTAAGGACAGATAAGGAGCCACCGGGAAGGAAGGAAAGAAAATAATTGGGTTTCACCTATTCCATCACCCTCTCGAGCGAAGCGGCGCTGGTCTAAAAACCTTTTCCTTTTCTGACGGCGAGCACCAGCGTTGGAAGTTGCATATACATGCTGTGCTGGAATATCTGTTGTAGCAGCCCAATAAAATATGAAGAACTATCATGGGCAAACACTAATCTGAGCACGAAAACCTAGCGGATCAATACATACACGACTGCGCAGGCCGTGAAGAAGAAGGCCTCGCATCCACGCGTGAAGACATTCGACGTCGCTGTGCAGCCGCTGCTGCTAGCGAGGACGAACATGGAGGAAGCAACCGCAAGAGATAATCATCGGAGAATGGCGCAACAGTAATGCACGTAGGGGTGGAACAAACCAAATGTGGAATAACAAAGCACACAAAAAAGAAGTGAAAAAACAATAAGCACCACAGAAACAGTTGCAACAACCTCTGGAACATACTATAGGGAGGTACAACATTTGTACGTACATGTCTCAGGTATCTCATCCGTGGTGAAATGATCCATGGTAACAACAGGAGTGCAGCTGAATGCGGGTTCGCTGCACTGCAGATGAAGTCATAGTGGACAAAAAAGGAGGACAAAAGAATAATTTGAACATAAGGAGTGCAAGACAGGGTCTGCATCGGGAAACGAGACAGATATAGGCAATAAGACAAGGAAAAATTCGCGAAGCTGTAGACCAGATGGGCTGGAAAATCGCAGGGGATGTATAACGTAATGAGCAACCGGTAACAAAATCGGGACCATACAAATAATGTGTTATAACATAAGTGTGTAAGATCAAAAAGGATTTGTGATCGAGTCGATCTCACGTAAAAGATCCTCAGCAATGGTAACAACATGGGATGAAGAATGCATCCCATCTTCTGACCCAGCTAGCACAGCACGAGCAAGCTGAGCGCCCCTATTAGCAACTGAAAACAGTTGCCTCACAGCCTGTCTATGCAAATCTAGTTCACAAAAATTGTAGTCTAATATGGTGAATCCATATATGGATTGTAGACACCGTAGAGCCTGCAAAGCGGCATCCTCATAAGGGTCTGAGCCGTGTGTGCGTGAAGAGGACCAAAAACAGCCGGCGGGGAACATCCGTGGAAAACAACGATGGTAACTCTAGCTCAAGACCAGAAAGGAGGCACCCATCATGTCCGAGCTCACGAATAGTAGCAATATATGGCAGGCTACAACGTCGTGCCACCACGTGGAGCACAGAGACGTAAGAGAGCCGGACAGTGAACATCAGAGGCAGCCCAACGGCTGAAGATGTGACAGTATGTACAAACCTACAAGCGCACTACGCGAAAAAGTATGGTCATAACAAATCGAAGGGCATATCAGCCATGTTCAGAGGGGCATAGGACAAAGAGGAAGGCAGGAGAAAGAAAAGGTGTGTAATAATTGTAGATAATGAGGTGTAGATTGATGGAGACGTCCGCCTTTGCAACCGCAATGCATAGGCAAATGCCACATCACTAAAGAATGGAAGGAAGCCCCATCTGTTGCATGGATCTGTAAGATAACAAAGCATAAACAATTGGAAAAATTTTATGTTTTTGTCTGGCCGCAAGGAGAAAAAAGAAAAAAATTAAAGGAAGACGAGGAGCGGGTTAGATAAGATATTTGGACAGCATAGGCAACCGATGCAAAAAGATAGACAACATGGTTAACCAATACGAGGCAGATACAGAGGATGCAGAACAAATAGGTATAGGAAGCATAAGACTAAACGATGAGCAGAGGTATAAAGGGTAGTAAACAAACGGAGGTTACCTTAAGACTTTATCCCTGTAGATGGCCCGAAATGGAACACCGGCAGGATCACAACGGACGACACAACCAGCAGGGAGGCGACGGTAGGAAGTGAAAGGCAGGAGGAACTGAAAAGGGTCAGAGTGAGTAACAAACACACTAACCACATCAGAGAGCATGACAAATAGTGGTACACCATAAAATGGCCGCGAACACACCTAGTAGACAGCTGAAGCACACAAACAGCAAGCACCTAAGGGAAACCAGCAGACAGCAGGTAAGGAACAAAGACGAAGCACCTGCAGGAAACCAAGAGACAACAGGTAAGCCAAAGGACCTAATGGAAAATTGTATAAACATCTGGAAACCGTCAGCCAAAGTTAAAATCCAATTCACGGGGACCCTAAAACAGGACGACGTGTTAAAGCTTGAATTGTAACTACATACAAAGAAAATAATGTGTTATAACATAAGTGTGTAAGATCAAAAAGGACTTGTGATCGAGTCGATCTCACGTAAATGATCCTCAGCAATGGTAACAACATGGGATGAAGAATGCATCCCATCTTCTGACCCAGCTAGCACAGCACGAGCAAGCTGAGCGCCCCTATTAGCAACTGAAAACAGTTGCCTCACAGCCTGTCTATGCAGATCTAGCTCACAAAAAATTGTAGTCTAATATGGTGAATCCATATATGGATTGTAGACACCGTAGAGCCTGCAAAGCGGCATCCTCATAAGGGTCTGAGCCGTGTGTGCGTGAAGAGGACCAAAAAAACAGCCGGCGGGGAACATCCGTGGAAAACAACGATGGTAACTCTAGCTCAAGACCAGAAAGGAGGCACCCATCATGTCCGAGCTCACGAATAGTAGCAATATATGGCAGGCTATAACGTCGTGCCACCACGTGGAGCACAGAGACGTAAGAGAGCCGGACAGTGAACATCAGAGGCAGCCCAACGGCTGAGGATGTGACAGTATGTACAAACCTACACGCGCACTACGCGAAAAAGTATGATCATAACAAATCGAAGGGCATATCAGCCATGTTCAGAGGGACATAGGACAAAGAGGAAGGCAGGAGAAAGAAAGGGTGTGTAATAATTGTAGATAATGAGGTGTAGATTGATGGAGACGTCCGCCTTTGCAACCGCAATGCATAGGCAAATGCCACATCACTAAAGAATGGAAGGAAGCCCCATCTGTTGCATGGATCTGTAAGATATCAAAGCATAAACAATTGGAAAAATTTTATGTTTTTGTCTGGCCGCAAGGAAAAAAAGGAAAAAATAAAAGGAAGACGAGGAGCGGGTTAGACAAAATATTTGGACAACATAGGCAACCGATGCAAAAAGATAGACAACATGGTTAACCAATACGAGGCAGATACAGAGGCTGCAGAACAAATAGGTATAGGAAGCATAAGACTAAACGATGAGCAGTGGTATAAAGGGTAGTAAACAAACGGAGGTTACCTTAAGACTTTATCCCTGTAGATGGCCCGAAATGGAACACCGGTAGGATCACAACGGACGACACAACCAGCAGGGAGGCGACGGCAGGAAGTGAAAGGCAGGAGGAACTGAAAAGGGTCAGAGTGAGTAACAAACACACTAACCACATCAGAGGGCACGACAAATAGCGGTACACCATAAAATGGCCGCGAACACACCTAGTAGACAGCTGAAGCACACAAACAGCAAGCACCTAAGGGAAACCAGCAGACAGGAGGTAAGGAACAAAGATGAAGCACCTGCAGGAAACCAAGAGACAACAGGTAAGCCAAAGGACATAATGGAAAATTGTATAAACATCTGGAAACCGTCAGCCAAAGTTGAAATCCAATTCACGGGGACCCTAAAACAGGACGACGTGTTAAAGCTTGGATTGTAACTACATACAAAGAATAGGACCAGAATTCATTCCTAATACGAACCTATGGACATAAACCATAATGGAAAGCACTAAGACACAAAACACAATATAAAAAAATGACGTCCGCAAGTAATACGCAGGATATAGGTGCTACTAAACAGAGCTGGCACCATGCTATAGATCCTGGAACATAACATCCTATTACCAGATTAGTACAACACGAGGACCTAAAAGGAGGCTACAATTTTTCTGGCAGGTTAGCTCGAGCAGGCTGCACAGGCCGATGTTTTACAGTCGTAACCCAGAGGCACGGACCACATAATCTAAGAGGCCGTCAGAAACACTGGGCGCCACAGGCCCCTGGTAAAGGCACCCGGAACCGATAAAATCAAGGACGAACAGACGGAGCAGCCGAAATCGCTAAGACGAAGAACGAATGGAAATAACATGCTTAAGTCAGGAAATCACCAAGAGCGCGACGGCGTCAGAAGGGCGCAGATCCGCGGAAGGCGGGAGCTCGCGGAAACCGTCGGCACAGAACCGTTCCGATCCGTGTAAGCAGGAGTTTAGGACAAGGCACCCAGGCCCCAGCCGGCGGCCAACGAGGAAACGGCACCATCCGCCATCTCCCAACCTCCGACGAACCAAGAAAGGACCAGATCGACGGAGGACAGAGCACCGGGGGACAGATCGGTAGGAAGAAACCGCAGCGGCAATGGTCAGGGCCCCAGCAGCAGCAGTAGGAGGACACACATATCCATCTGATACCCCAGGCCAACGGTAGGCTGGCAGGCAAGCAGACGGAGAAAGCCCGAGGCGTATCTAGGCGAGCAGGACGGCAGCGGAGGAGACGAGGAAGAAAACTGTGCGAAGAGGAAGCAGAGATGACGACGCGCAAGACAACGGGAAGAGATAAGGCTCCGCCCGTCACACCGCGATGGGAGCAGAGACAGGTGGAAGGGCAATTATTACGACGACCCTTTTTTTTTTCTTTGATGCCATCAGAACGATGCACTATTGCGACAAAACTGGCGATAGAATCTGAATCCAGGCAGGAGTCGACAACGGAAGCTACCAAAATAGAAGGCTCCGAGAGAAGGAGCCAAAAAGTAGGAGGTGAATCTGACCAAACGATACAGTAACATGAATCCGCTCCGGTAGTTTTCATCCGGTAGATAGAAAATCGAACGGGCGTAGCAGCACACGCTACCGTGGATGGCGCTCCCTGGAGGAAGCCCTACGGGCTGTAAAGGTTTTATTAAATGGATGGATGAATTACCAAAGTTGTTAAATTTTGTAATAGTAAGTACTTTGCATGAATAGTAAGTATATGAGATGTAGACATATGGATGATCACGAGCTAGGAGAACGTCGTGGACCAGATTAGAAATAAAACACTCAATGCAATGAATGAGTTGCAAGCGTAGAAATTGAGTTAGACATTGTTACAAGTGTAACGCTAGGGGCCTCAGCGGGCGATATTTTCGGCGTAGTAGACGATGATCGGCAGCGATCACTGGCGAGGCCGCGGCCTGACGGCGCAAAAAGGGCGGCAGCGTAGAGATAGGGCGCGGTGGCGGCAGCGGCGTCTAGGGTTTGGGGAGGGAGACTCTGAGAGCTGAAGAGCTAGGGTTGGGTTTGACCCTAATTCCTATGTTGAATTGAACGGTTACAATTCCCCTTGTATTTATAACCCGGGGATTTCTTAGGCTCCTAAGACCCTAGTCTACGTGGCAGCGGCGGCGCGTGGGCTAGAGGGGCTGCGCGCACTGGCCCTTGGCCCCTATGCCTGTTATAGACATGCACATATTTTATTTAATCATTGTTATAGACAATATGTGTGCAAAATTGAATTATCATGATCTTAGTTGACTTTGCTACAAATATTTCTCATGCATTTTTTTTTATTGCCCAGTTGCAATGCACAGGCAATTATCTAGCGTGCATAGAAAAATTATTCCATTACTACGGTCGGTTCTTACACTGTTTTTCTTTTGCTTCCTGCGGAGAAGTAAGCTCGCGTTTGTTATTTTGGTCCTATTCAGCCGGCAGATTTCAGCATATTTAGGCAGGTTTCGGCAAGTTTTCTCTCACAGACCACTATTGAATCTGTAGAAATCTACTGGTTTTTCTACCGGCCGAACAGGGCCTTTGATTTTGATTCTTTTCTTGAGAATTTGATTTTGATAGAGAGGAGTTGCACAACACATGCCTTCTACTGTACGGTCTATACGCCTGAAACTAATTTGCTAGGCCCAAAAATCATGCGCGGTGAAATAGAAATGGGGAGTCACGTAACTAATGGATTTAGACTCTATGATAAAGTCTTCACTGTGAGTGCCCTAAAGGCTGCTGAGTGCCAACGCATGCAACGCCACGTAAGTTGAAGAATTTGGCTTGGCTTGATTTGCATGCATTGCAAGCGTGATTTTACATATACAGAAACATATGGTATGTAAACTATTACTAATTAAATCGCCAACAAAAAATATACGATGCTGCGATACGCCGATACAACTACTTCTATATATACATACACTATACACAGTATAAATTGGTATAGTTGAAGTAAACTTGAGAGATTATTTTACATGTTGTGCATGCAAGTCTCACGTGGATCGCGTGTGCATGATCATACACGGTGACGTAGCCATGAAAAAATTATAGCTGGGGCGGGTTTTATCACAAAGATGAACGAGAAAGCTTATGGCCAAAATTGCACGGTACTCACCTACTACGGTTGCACAAATTATAGCAAAAAAGTTGGAACCACACAAAATACGGTGAAAAGGTGGATCAGCAAAAGTTGTTACCTCAATTTGTAGAATAAATTGAGTAACTAGTGGAGCTCCTACCCCTTGAAAGTCTCTAGTTTGGTTTTGGCTAATTGATAAAACCTAGGACTAATCTTTGTATCTAAGTGGATGATTTTGATAAAGGTGGTTATGATGAAATGAGTGGAACTCATTGAATATGAGACATGACATTAACTCATGTGACCAAGATGGTGAAGATTAAGACGAGGCTTGGTTCGATGGACCGGTTGCAAGAGTCAACGGCAAGTCGAGGCTTCGAAGCGAAGGACCATGTGATGGTGAAGCTTGAGCAAAACTTGGCACCGACGGACCGATGCAATGGTAAAGAGCAAGTAAAGTCAAGATCGATGAATCGAGACAGTCATGTGATGATGTAAAGTGAATCTTATCATTTGGAGGAACTAAATGGGCTTAGGGCTTAAGGCAAAGGTATAATCATAGGGCCATTTTGTTTTGCACTCAATACACCATAGAGGGTGTGAGTGGTTTAGGATCGATAGCCGAACTATTAAGAGAGGAAGTGTTATCAGTTATTCGACGCACGGGTGCCACTAGGTGAATTCATGAAGTGCATTACATGTAGGGCCTAGTGAACTAACCAAACCTTTGAAAATGATTGAGAAAATACTTACACATAAGCACATGATGATGTACACTTGGTGGTGTTGGCACATTTGTAAAAGTGGCGAAAGACGCGCTTTGGGTTGGAGGGTAGAGATAGGTTTGGGTATGTTTTCACCAACAATTTACATTTGGAGCAATAGAAAATATGCATCCTATTTTCCTAAAAATTCTGAATGCTGCCGGTGCTTTTCGGAAAACAGGATTCATATTTTCTATTGCGCCGTATCCAAATTGTTGGTGAAAACATGTTGTCTCTGGAGCACAAGTCGATACACTTGTTGGCTAGCATCTATGCACAAACATGGAGAAGGTAGCGTCATTGATGGGGTGTTTATTGAGATATTACATGCGTCGGACACTGTGATCGTGGGCGTTGGACGCCAGGGTGTGCGTCCGGCACATTCAGGAAACTGTGCCGCTCGTCTGAGCTGTGCTAGAGCGTCCGACGGTTTCACGTCGGACGCCGGGTGGTGTGATGCCAGCGTTCGGCGCCGCTGGCAGCGCGACGGACGGGCAAAGACATTTGCACGCGTCGGAAGCCAGTCCGCGTCCGATAGTGCGTCCAGTGGTGGCGTCCGGAGGTCGACGTTTTGCAGACCTCTATGGATTGCGTCCGGCGGTCAGGGCGGCGTCCGGAGGTGTGCCTCGGACGCGTCCGACGCCATGACTAACGACTAGTTTTGAACTGAGCCATTTGGCGTGCAAAGTTTGCACATGTCAGACACGTCCGACGCCCTCGTGTATCTGTTGATTTGAGGCAACGGCTAGTTTGGACCAAGGGGTGTTATAAATAATGGATGGCCGGATCTTGGCTATCTTTCTTGGCAATATGACTTGTCTAACATCCTTGTGAGCTAAAGAAAGCCTCTCCCACTCATCTGTCTTGCATGGTTGCAAATCCAAAGTGAGATTGAGTGATCCCAAAATGTATTGCATAGCTTGAGGGCATCTAGTGGCACTTATGGGTGGTTTAGCTAGTGAATTTCTTTTTACTCTTGGAGAGTACCGCTCCTAGCCGGCTTGGAGATTGTTGGAGGCGTTGGTGAGAGAAGGTGATTGTTTTTGGCCACCTCTGATTGATTTGTGAGAGGTTCTTGTGCTTTCCTCGACAGGATGCCAAAAACAACTCTAATACATTGCGTGTGTCGTTGAGTTACTTCACTTAAGAATGGTGTCTTGCGGTGACTTGCGAGGCATTCCTTGAGGGGCAAGTGACTTGAGGGTCACATCGGGGAACTATCTAGGTGTTGGTCGACACAACCGGTGACGTAGCTTGTCAGTGCATAAGTGAACACCGGGTGAACAAATCATTGTGTGTCTTGTCTCCCGGTGATTGGTCTTCATATTGTGATTGTTGCTTCTTGTGATTGATTCTACATCATCTTGGTGATTGGCAATATCGTCTCTTCAACGTTGGTATAAAGATCATCATCCTCTCTTGTATTTACATTGACTAGATTATCTTGTGTAGCTCTAGTTGTAGCCTTGCTAGTGGTGTCGTTAGCTTGTTCACTAGTGTAGAATTCGTGACATAGCCTTTGTGTGAACTAGGGATCATAATCTACTAGACTTGTGGATAGGAGGCTTGCATCACATCCGTAGGCTAAGCAAAACTTGCTTTACGCCGTTTATCATTCTAACAAGTTTGCTTAGTGGCTTTTGTAGGAAATTTTATAGGCTGTTCACCCCTACCGCACCCCCTCTAGCCATCTAGGACCTTACACCCCTGCTCTGCTACTACCCTATCTGCGGTCGTGGCCTCCTGCCGCGGGCGGCCCTGGTGCCAAGTTCCTCTCCTCTAGTCCTCCCTCCATCGCACTTGGCGCTGGCAGCGGACGGACGGGTAGTCAGCCGTGCTGGTGCCTGGCGGTGGCCGGCAAGTGGGGTGGTGGCAAGTTGCGGTTGTTGCGGCCGGTGCCTAGCAGTGACCGGCGGCGTCCATGTTGATGTCAAATTGGTGGCTCGAGAAGCGAGTGGGAGCCTAACTTTGTTGATGGATTGGGGATTTGGCGAGCTAGATTGGGCCTTATTGAGCACTTGGGCTAATCAAGTAACAAAGAAGGCGTAGTTCCCACAATCCACTGCCAAACAAAAAAAAAACCATTATCTTCGGCTTCGCTACTCGGTGCTCATGGCTCGCTCTTATTCATCGCCATGTCGGCTTGTTGTGGCAACGCGGCTTCTGCTCAAAAGCTCGACAGCCGGAGCTAAGGAAGAAAATGTGGTCCGAGGGTCTGGAACGACGACGCCAATAGCTGGGGCGGTCGCCCCAGCCCGGCCTATGCGTGTTCATTACCTACCTCTACTTTGGGAAAGCTAGGAGCATTCTAGGATGTCCGTGCTTGTGTTCGGTCGGTTTTGTCTTTGCTCCCGTGTGTACTACTTCCCCCATCCCAAACTATAACTAGTTTTTTTTATTACAAAGTTTGACTGTCCATTTTATTCTAAATTTTGTGCAAAATATCATTTCTTTTGTCGTGTCTTACTTTATTAATAAAAGTTTTTCAAGTGTCACTTAAATTTAACTATCTTGGCACGATTTGTTTTTTAATAAGATGAGTTGTCAAACTTTGTGTTAAAAAAGTGAAATGACCTACAATTTAGAATGGTGGAAGTATATGTGAATAAACAACCAAATAAAAATTGGGGACCTTGATGATTTTTACAACTTTGTTGTTGATCATATTTTCAACCAAAATGGTTTTTTGTTTTAAAATATTATTTGTAGTCGCTAGTTCTTGAAATTGAAAGTTTCAATTGTTCAACCAAATCATGTGAAAAGATTACTAAAATAAAAGTTGTACATCTCTAAAAGTTATAAAATTTTATAGTTGATAACTTTTTATTTAAAACAATTGTTTCATAGAAAACTATGTTTTAATTTTTTAAATTTGAAATTTGATTTTTTTAACGATCGAGATGGAGAAATAACCAAAATGAAAAATGTAGGTCTCGAGACGTCATCCAAATTTTTAGTTGGCAACTTTTTCATTTTAAATCATCTAGTTGAGGATAATTATGTCTAATTTTCTCATATTTAAAATTTAAATTTTGTAAATGGGAAAGAATGCACAAATAGTAAAAACAAATGTTGACATCATATATATGGTTGGTACACAATGATTTGGCAGACTTGGACACAATTCAGTAGCTACTACCCTTTCCTTTACTCTGCTAGAGGCATGAAGATGGTTGGCAGACTTGGCATCTCCAGGACCAAGAGCTACTGAAGTGCTTGTAGGAGCCGCTGCCGGATACAGAGGCATCATCACGGCTGCAGCAGGGTAATGGGGCAACTGAAGCATGGTCGTCGTCCCGAAGGGAACCATCGGAGCTGCCGGAAATGGCATGGCCACCGGCGTCCCCGCAGGCACGCACTGCGGCTGCACGACAGGATACACCGCCGGCGCCGCCAGGCCGCCGACAGACATCGCCTGCACCTGTTGTTGCAGCGTTTTCATGTAGTGGATCGTCTGGTCCAGCGCCGAGGCTTGGTTGGACTGAAAATGTTATCAATCAGTCATGGTATTAGAAGTTTAGAACCTAGAAAACAACTGAACGCAGCAAGCAACTATATATACACGCATTCATATATAGTATATGGTTATAGTCGCATCAGATTCGGATCACACTATGAAAAATGTTGTGTTCTGTCAGTATGTGGATATGTGTACGTATGCAGCAGCTTTTTGCCTTTTCTTCTACAAATCTGACTTTTCTTCAAATAATACCAGAGGTGGTGAACTCGTCTCAATCAGCCACCGTTTATACCAGGTACATGCATATACTGCCATCCATACGACGAAGGACAAACTCTTGAGAGGGTTTTTTTTTTTTTTTTGGTCCAGAGGGGCACATCAGTTGAAAAATCCGTATTGATGTCCGTTGTCCGGGCATATTGCATTGGACGCGCTAATATGTTGGTGATCGATGGCACTCACCTTGCTGCATCCCGGGACTAGCTGCTGCAGGGTCTTGAGCCTCTCGTTTATCTTGTGCCTCCGTCTCTGTCAGCGTATTCAGGGACATTGTGAATTAGTACTGCAACTGATCAGATCAGTGGCTAAGAGATCGAAGTAGTTGCTGCTGCGTTATCATACCTTCTCTGTCAGGTTGTGTGCTTCTCCGTGGTGAGACCTCCTTGAAGATCCTCCTGCCGCCGCCTTTTTCATCTCCTATCGGAGCCCAAACAAAAAGGTAAGAACAAACCGATGATGCACTAACTTACTTGCAATTGGTGTTTTATTCATTCATGATAAGGACATAAAACAACAACAGAATTTGACCCAGCAAATTAACTTCTGGATCAACTTACTCAGAATACACAAAAAAAAACTGGAGACTATAATCATAGTTCAGAAGATCGTCTTACAACTTAGACACTGCTTTTCGGACGTTTATGTTAATCCTCACGAGTTTACAGTTGTTAGTAATTTCATTAGATCTTCTTCTAAATTACTCCCACCTTTGTTGTACCTATCTTCCTCGTTACGAAAAGTAAATACGTAATAACCAGTAAATATTTATCTATTTCAAACATATATATGCCATTATATATGAAGAGTAGTGTCAAATAACCCACTAATCATGCATATCAACTACATATGTCGATTAGTAAAAACATACTTAACAAGTAACCAAATTAAAAAGATCTACATCTAAATTAACCATATCAGCGTATTATGAAAACAAATAATCCAAAGTACACTTACCAAAATATAATAATTAAAATTAGACAGTTAAAGGACTAAACAAAACATTGGGGATGTAGCTCAATTGGTAGAGTGTGAAAATATGCATGATTCAAGGTTCGGGGTTCAACTTGAGAGACAACAAATTAAGTTGGAAATTGATCTTGTACGTGTACGGTTTTTTTTTCTCCTTAACTCTCCTGTATGAACATGGATATATATAAAAAGATGCGTCCATCAATCTCATGCGATGTGTTTGTCCTTATACGCGACGCGGAGCTCCTTCAAGCGACGTGGAGATATTTCAACCAATGTAGTGTGAAAACGAATGTCCTCAACTCTCGGAACTCTGAATTTAGCTAGCTATTAGCTATAGTAGCTAGCTAGGCTTTTACAATATAGTGATATAAAAAATGCAATAGTAATGACGAGAATGAACCAGGGGGAGCAGCCGCTGCAACAGGAACTCTAGAGGCCAAATTCTGCCGAAATTTTGCACGGAGCTCCCGGCAGTAGCTAGCTAGTTGACGAAAGTGATCATGTGGGCCACGCGGGGTCCTTCGTAATATATATGTAATATTTTCAAGAAATATGAAGTACGTATTAACACGTATATATCTATGTATACGTGTACAGTTGGTAACGTAGTATCCATGCATATAGATACACTGCACTTACGTACGTACCTTATTGTTGCCCATCATCATCCCTTCCGTCATCGTCGTCGTTGGAACCTTTTCTTTCTTGTCCACCGCCGTCGCCGTCGACGACGTCCCCAGCGTCGCCGGCACTACATCTCGGCAAACATCGTCAGCCATCTGTCGTCGACCGCCATCGTCATAGTCGTTGCAGGCAAGTTCTTCGCCTCTGACAATGGTGCCGAGCAACGCCGTCATCTCGTCCTCCGATGGTGGGTCGAACGGAACATCGTCGGGCGGCGGCTTGCTGCTGAACCTTGGGAACCACGAAACCGCCGCCGCACTGCCGGCTTGTCCTTCTTGCTCCCACACCAGCTCAAAGAGATCGTCTCTGTACACGTCGAGCAAACGTAGTTTGCGCATGGTCGTCAGCGAACAAGAAATATATCTGCTGTTGAGACGCAACAAGATCGATGTTCTTCTTGGAATAGATAGAATGACTACTATACATCGATCGGGCATCATCATCAGAATTAAGAAACACTTGCATATATCTTCTGTTTCTTCGGAACATATATAACATCATCAGAATTCAGAAACACTTGCATGTTTTCTGTTTTTTCGAACATATATAAATGAGACTAACACACTGTGATCTCTCGATCATCTACATGATGCATCCTTCCTTCAATTCGTAACACTACTGGGATCGCGCGCTTCAAGCTGTCGGCGAAGCCTTCAATACTGTCGGCGAAGGCTTTCCCGACAGGGTTTCACTGTTCCTGTTGGGAAAGCCCTGTCGGCGATATTTCTGTCGGCAAAGACCCCTTTCCCGACAGGCACGTGAACCCTGTCGGCGAAGATTCGCCGACAGTCACGTGTTCTATCGGCAAAGGAGATGTGGCCCTTTGCCCTTTGCCGACAGCTAACATGGCTGTCGGCAAAGGGTTTTTATTTTTATAAAAAAAAAAGAAAGTTTCATTACAAGCCATAATTTCATTACAAAGCCAATCAACAATGCATAAGGAATCCACTGATACATACTCACAAGAGAGCAGATCAACAATAAATACATACTCACAAGAGTATAAGCAATTTACACCTCTATTTGATATAAACATGCACAAGGAATTAGGCCAAAATACTTCTAGTTGCTTGCTATTATCATTCAAGGCATCTAAATCATCCTGATTTTAACAGCAAGTAGAACTGCACCTTGCAAAAAAAAAATCTGTCATTAAGTTCCTAGTTCCCATGCCCTCACTTGCCTCTGCTAGATCTTTACATGTCATACAATAACAACCTGAGTATAGGTAAATTCATTTAGTCAGTACAATAACAAATGTTATAAATCTGGTAGCCTACGCACAAAAATATGTTTCACACAGCAAGAGTAGGAAGAACATAAGACTGGCTCTTACGTAAATAGAAGGGAACATGCCAGTTCTTGATTTTCTTTGATAGGGTTTCCATGTCATGCTGCCGCCCAAGCCATGCCTGCTTCCTCCAAGCACATATATGAGCATGTAAGTACAATTGTCAATAGGTTCATATACAAACTGAATCTAAATCTATTTAGGTGACATAAAGATATGCTACAGCCTATTTATTTTCTTTAGCTACTGTAAGACTAGACAAATCTGGTTTGGTTTTAGCTTAGAAACACTATAAGCCACAACACAAACATCAGAAATATATTATAAGCCATTAACCACAAGTAGCATAGTTGAGCATGAGTATGTATTTTCTTCATATCGACCAAAATGATAAACATTAATTATTTAGAAGATCATTATTTGGCCAATTGGCCTCACTACCAGATTATACAAATAGATAATGGAAGCAAATTCTTACTGACAATCACAAAGCATGCTGTACTTGCCATTCCAACCAGCACCTAGAAATGGTTCTCTCGGACAGATTCAGAGGTTGCAAACAAAAGAAAAATAAAGATAGTTAGGATGAAATACCATGCAACATATAAACAGTTTATCAGAAAAAATAACACAGCCCAATATCCTAACTGAAACTTATGCATGCCTTCATCATGGAGCTTTAGTTTGGGCGAGCCTAGACTATTTTTTACCATATACTATGCCCAACCTTCATACAGAGCCTAGACATTGCTTGAACCATTACTGTTTCCAAGCATGTCTTTACAAAAGCCATTGAAAAATAGTAATTTGACAGTGTATTTCATCGCAAATCTACTCATACCATTTTCATGAGATAAATATTGATACTTTCATGCACATTAGTGGCCAAAGTAACAAAAATTTTACTGCACACACAGCACGATTTATGTGTCAAACTGAAGTGAGTTTGATAATTCAAAAGCATGTAATGTTGCACCTAGCATAATTGACTAGAGAATCATCGAGTCACCGATTTTGCTGGCCAAACTATGAAATTGACATTCCGATAGACACTGAAATTGAGTGGTCAGTACTGAATCAGAGTTTCAGAGTCTGTCTCACAGGTGCCAAAGTCCAAAGTCCAAACCACACTGAATTGAACGAACAAGCAAGAGCGGCCTGCAATTCGAGTTCCTCACCTCAAGCACATCTATGGCCCTGGACACCCCGCCCGCCGCGAGACACCGCACCGGATCAGTGTCGTACATGAGCTCCACGGCGGCCCTGAACGCGTCCAGATTCTCCACGCCATGGAGGCGAAGAAGTCGCTACAGCCGCACAGCACGGCGGAGTCGAGCTCCATGAGCACGCACCGGCCGTCCCTCCCGCGCAGGAACAGCCTCAGATCCAGGATGCCGCTACCCGCGCCCGTCTCCTCCCGCACGGCCACCACCGGCAGCGGCGGCGGCGCCACATTGGCCGGCGGCAATGCCACCGACGCCAGCACCACCGCCGCCGGCTGTTGCTCCGCGGGGACAGGGACCACGGCTGCCGCTTCCTCAACCGTGGGTGGTGGCAGCGGAGGAAGTAGCGGGTGGGGAGGAGGTACCGCGCCGGCGTCGGGGTCGAAATGGGCGAGACGCGGCCGGGCGAGAGGATGCGGCGCGGGTCGATGAGCCCACCGAGCCCGGCCAGCCGGGACGAGGCGCGCCGCAGCGGCGGTGGTCCGGAGGGAGGCCGCCATGGGAGCGAGCGGATCCGGGGGAGAGAGTGGGAGACGGGGAGCGGCGGCCGCCGGGGGAGGGAGTGGGGGTGGGGGTTAGGGTTAGGTTTATTTATATAGGATGGGGAGTGGGAGTGGGCTGCTGGGCCTATTGGGCCGCTTGGGCCGGCCACTTTGCCGGCGGCCCGGAAGAAGGGCTGTCGGCAAAGCCTTTTTCTATTTTTTTTATTTTTTATTTTAAATCTTTCAAATTGAAAAGCATGAGAAGATCCGCCTTTTGAAATTCAAACTTTTTATATTGTCCTAGTATATTGTTTAGAAGCACATGTTCAAATTTGATTTTTTTTATAATATTTTTCTATATTTCAAATCATTTATTTTATTTACTTGAATTTTTTGGATAATTCAAAATTGAACTACAAGTGTATAAAATAATGAAATCTAGTCATTCAAAAAATTATATTCATGTTGGAGAGTGAATATTACGGCCTTATCCAGAACTCACCCAAAAGTTTGAACGACTTATCTAGGAAACATGACATTCATTTGCGGGAGAAGTGTTTTCTAATTATATAAAATGCAAATGGAGTCCGTAAATCACCAAACTTGTCGAGGTGTCATGTTATTGCATCAAGAGCCTATGATAAAAAATTTAGAATGTTTCGAGCAAGTTGTAATGTCGAATGTCTAAAACCTGAGACAACTCCACATGCAACCACAAGTGATCACATATGGAGATGTCTGGGTTTTGAGCATTCTACGCCGCAACTTGCTCCAAACTTTTTTAAATTTTTATCGTAGCCTCCACATGCGATAACACGACACCCCGACAAGTTTCGTGATTTTTCGACTTTGTTTGGATTTGATATAATTTAAAAACATTTCTACCACTCCTGGACCGTCTTGTTACGTGGACAAGGACTTTGAACTTTTGGGTGAGCATTGGGACACAGCCTCAAAACACACTCCCCAACATGAATATCATGTTTTGAATGCCTAAGTTTCATTATTTCATGCACCTGCAGTTCAAATTTGAATTATGCCGGAAAAATCAAGTGAACGAAAAAAATTAACGAAATATAGCTAAATGTTGCCAAAAGGGCCCAAATTCAAACATGTGCTTGTAAACAATGTAGCAAGGCAACCTAAAAAGTTTGAAGTCAAAATTCGAAAAAAAAAATGCATACTCTTTGCCGACAAAGATAGAAAAGCGTCGGCAAAGGCGCTTCTTTGCCGACAACATGTAAATCGTCGGGAAAGACAATCTTCGCCGACGACCCAAGCAGGCTGGACCGTCGGCAAAAAAACCCTCTTCGCCGACAGCATAGAAAAGCTGTCGGCAAAGGCATTTCTTTCCCGATAGCAGATTGTGGCTGTTGGGAAATGCCGGTCGACGCCCCGAGATCCGCCGTCGGCAAACCTCTCAATTTGTCGCCGAATCGCCAGTTTCCCATAGTGTAAACCTAGTGAGCAAGAGCATGCATTATTTTGGGTTGGAGCCATATGCTGCGGTGCTCTCAACTCATACCACTGTATCCTGCTTATTAGACGACCATTGACATTTCACTTGATCAATTTCACTACGTGAAAAAGGCACTGTAAGAGCGCTTGGGAAAAAACTGTAGGGGCGGCTGGCTTTGGAGCCGCCCTTACAGTGGCTGGGCTAGCCAAGGGGCTGGCTAGATCACCAACCGCCCCTGCAGTGGCACTGTAGGGGCGGTTGGATCACCAGCCGCCCTTACAACAAGCGAGGCCCATTTAGGCCAGGTGAGGCCCAATCCGGCCCACATAATCTGATGCGAGTATAAAACCAACACTTAGGGTTTCCTCTTCCCATCTCCCACTCTCTGCCTCCGCCCCAGCTTCCAAACCCTAATCTTCTCTCATTTCTTTCCTCCATTTCTCTCTCCTGCCAACCTCATCCTCAGAGCGACGGACGGCATCCACCGGCGGCGCCCCAGCCCCTCCCTCCACCGGCATGGAAGCGGCGGCGCTCCGGCCACTCCCTCCACCGGCGGTGCCCCTGGCGGCGCCCCGACCCTCCCTCCACCGGCGTGGAGCGGCGGCGCCCCGGCCACTCCCTCCAACGGCGGAGATCCTGGCGGCGCCCCGGCCCTCCCTCCACCGGCCTGGAGCGGCGGCGCCACCGGCAACTCCCTCCACCGGCGGAGCCCCTGGTGGCTCCCCGGCCCCTCCCTCGAGCGGCGGCGCCCTTGGTTGAGGGGCCCGGCGGCGGCGGCGCCCTCGCGTGGTTGAGGGCCCACTCCGTCCTCGTCTTCAACACAAGGGCGCGGTGGCGGTGCCGCCTCGTTGCCCCCTCCCCCTGGTGCAGCGGCGAGATCTGGCGGCGCATCCGTTGTGGATCTAACGAGGAGCGCCACCATGGTGTCTCCGGCGGCGCGGATCCAAGGCGGGGCGGCCCCTGCCGCCACCGATGGCGCGGATCCGAGGCGGGGCGGCCCCTGTCCGCGGCGCAGTTCCGGATCCGCGGCCGCGGCGGCGGTGCGCGGCGGGATCCGTGGCGCGGTGGTGCGGCGGCGGGATCTGGGACCGAGGCCCAAATCCGAGCCGATGTGGGCTTTTTTTTTTTTTTTTATTTTTTGGTTTTTCATCTGTAGAGGCGGGGGTGTTGAGCCGCCCCTACGGTGCCCCCCTCCAATAGCTCGGGGCGTAGGAGCGGCTCGCCCAGCCGCCCCTACAGTGGCTTTTTAGCCGCCCCTATAGTGCCTTTGTCTAGTAGTGTTTCCTTTATTCCAGTGCACACGACGACGACGAGTTAGTACATACATACTGTACAGACTCTAGCTACCAAGAATCCAAGATACTCACTGCACCGCACAGCATGACAGCAAACAATATAGATCACGTACGTGGAGTAGTCCGCGGCCATGTCGGCGAAGAAGCTCCCGGATTCACTACTAGACAAAGGCACTATAGGGGCGGCTAAAAAGCCACTGTAGGGGCGGCTGGGCGAGCCGCTCCTACGCCCCTGAGCTACAGACTTAGGGGCGGCTCAACACCAGCCCGCCCTACGCTGAAAAACCAAAAATAAAAAAAAAAAAAAAGCCCACATCGGCTCGGATTTGGGCCTCGGGTCCTGGATCCCGCCGCCGCCGCACCACCGCCGCCACGGATCCCGCCGCCGCGGCCGCGGATCCGGAACTGCGCCGCGGACAGGGGTCGCCCCGCCTCGGATCCGCGCCATCGGTGGCGGCAGGGGCCGCCCCGCCTTGGATCCGCGCCGCCGGAGACACCATGGTGGCGCTCGCCTTGGATCCGCGCCGCCGGAGACACCATGGTGGCGCTCCTCGTTAGATCCGCAACGGATGCGCCGCCAGAGCTCGCCGCTGCACCAGGGGGAGGGGGCAACGAGGCGGCACCGCCACCGCGCCCTTGTGTTGAAGACGAGGACGGAGTGGGCCCTCAACCACGCGAGGGCGCCGCCGCCGCCGGGCCCCTCAACCAAGGGTGCCGCCGCTCGAGGGAGGGGCCGGGGAGCCACCAGGGGCTCCGCCGGTGGAGGGAGTTGCCGGTGGCGCCACCGCTCCAGGCCGGTGGAGGGAGGGCCGGGGCGCCGCCAGGATCTCCGCCGTTGGAGGCAGTGGCCGGGGCGCCGCCGCTCCACGCCGGTGGAGGGAGGGTCGGGGCTCCGCCAGGGGCACCGCCGGTGGAGGGAGTGGCCGGAGCGCCGCCGCTTCCATGCCGGTGGAGGGAGGGACTGGGGCGCCGCCGGTGGATGCCGTCCGTCGCTCTGAGGATGAGGTTGGCAGAGAGTGGGAGATGGGAAGAGGAAACCCTAAGTGTTGGTTTTATACTCGCATCAGATTATGTGGGCCGGATTGGGCCTCACCTGGCCTAAATGGGCCTCGCTTGTTGTAAGGGCGGCGGGTGATCCAACCGCCCTGCGGTGCCACCGCAGGGCGGTTGGTGATCTAGCCGGCCCCTTGGCTAGCCCAGCCACTGTAAGGGCGGCTCCAAAGCCAGCCGCCCCTACAGTTTTTTCCCAAGCGCTCTTACAGTGCCTTTTTCACGTAGTGATTCGCCCGTGGTGGGCACAGCAGCGGCGGCGGCCTTGCCGGCGTTGTTGTTGTGGTAGCACCACGGTCCACCACCACCACGAGCAGCAGCAGCAGCAGCATCTGGGACGTTGTTCATCATATCTCAATATACAGACGATCGACGACGAAATTTAAGCTCTTATATGTGCACTTATTGCTGCTGCTGCTGCTGATGCGCTTCTCCGTAGTCTATGTTATATAGTACCGCGCATGCACAAGGGAGTAGCTATTGGAGGTGGAGGTAGATGCGTGGCATCAGCCGCCATGCTTAATTTGCTGCTTGCCGATGGACGTGGAGCTCCTCGTGGGAGAGAGAAAGATCCGGCACAGAGAGATATATGGAGTAGTGTGTAGCGACTAGGACTAGGAAGGCTGCTGTCGGGACTCGATCGCGGGAGCAGGCGGCTCGATCTGTACCGTAGCGGTTTGAAAAGTCTACGGATATGCTGCAGCCACCCAGGCAGCACGCAGCAGAGGTAAGGCGGCGGAGCAAGGTAGAAGACGACGAATTAATCACGAGCCAGCTAGCTCTCATGGGTGACGCCCCCTTATGTGATCATCCCGTGCGGTCATCAGGGGGGGCTCAGGGGGGAATCCCCGGCCGGCTAGCCTGCTGTTCCCGTGCTCCCCGAGGTGGAGACACAGGCGGCGGCCGCCGGTGATCGAGATTATGTTCCCTGCGCTCGGGCCGTGGCAGTGGTGATACGGTGGCGGTGGCGGCTGGCATGGCGCCGTTGGTCAAGCGCGGCCGACGGATCGAACTCAGGAACGGGGTGACTCGTTCAGGCGTCGTTTACCCGCGCGCTCGCGCGCGGCCACATGATTCGTATTTCGCGAGGACGACGTGTACCATTTGAGTTGCACGTACTAGGTGGGTGCTTCGAATGCAATGGAATTCTTCATATGTATCAACAATAATTCCTTTAAATATAAAAATAGGATATGAAATAATTTATATTGGATAAAATTTTATAGCCCGTTTGGATGTACAAATTAAGGGTGTGGAATTTGAATTGGTATTGGCTATCTCTGAATACAGTTGTTTGGATGGTTTGAAATTCAGATTTGTTCATCCTCAATGCCCCCACACGTAAGGGGAGCAGACGGACTCCTCTTCCCGTGACCGGCGGCATAGCCTCCTCTTCCTCTTTCCCACTTTTTATTAAAAGAGCATACGCTCTGTTTTTTAGAAAGCAAGGTAACCAGTTACTCTTCCTCTTCCCCATGGACGGCGGCAGGGGCGGAGCCAGGAAGCCTCTCCGCCCAGGGCTAAAGCACTGTTGAGGTGCTAGATTTGTTGCAGTTGTATTAAATTTTGACACAATAGGCCTAAGTACTATCATTCTTGCTTAAGCTAATCAGACTCGCCCCGTGCTGCAGCCCGGGCAGCACGGGCCGTAGATCTGCCCCTGGACGGCGGCACGGCCTCCTCTTCCTCTCATAGGTGACCACATTGACGCCTCTACTTAGTCTGCATCGCCCTATGGGGCCAGCGGCGAGGACGTGGTCTTGGCAAGATCTGCTTAGTCCTGCCGTCCCGGGAGCCACGCGAGGCCTGCTTGGAACCGACCCACAATCTTGGCAGGATCCAGCCGGCACAATGCACCTCCGCCTACAGGCGCCACGGGAGGGAGAGAGGAGATGAGGCCCTAGAAGTGTTCGTAATAGCGCCGGTGAGCTCAGAGATGTCCTCGTGGACGCCACGCTGGTCGAGGAGCCTAGGTCGTGCGGGAGTGGAGGGGATGATTACTGGAGTTGTGCGGCTGTGGCCCATTATTTTAATTCCATACTCTTGTATACAAACAGAAAACTTTGGCATTATGGTCATTTCAATGTAATGGTTGCTTTGGTATTAATGCTAATTCAATTCCAGCTCCCCCAATATCTACATCAAATAGACCCTTAAAGGAATTTATAATTGAATGAGCCGCACCAGCCTAGTGGAACTGATTTCTTATGTTCACTGATGCAAAAACTGTTGAGTAAAAATCCTGTCACTATAATTTTAAAACCAATCGACGTGATTTTTATATATTACAAACATCAATGATTCTTGTCCTAGACCTAAAATTTCGATTCAGCGTACGTACTTAAACCCCAGCCAAGGTCTGCATTCTCCCTCTCCTTTGTCACTTTCCCATCTCTCTCCCTCCGTCCTTTTGACATAGTTTAGGGGGTGTTTGGCTTGGCTCTGGAGCCAAACTCCAGGCTAAAAGATGGGAGCAGAGTTAGCCAAACACCCCAAATCCAAAAAAAAAGTCGGAGCAACCCAACTTTATGGAGTTATTGAAGCTCAAGTTCGTTTTCTTGGAGCAGCTCTTTCCCAACATAAGATCTCTCTTAATACCCATCGTACATTTGCCATCGATTACAAACTCCAGCAACGATTCATTAGTTTCTCTATCCGCATCCGCCCCCACTTCCCTATCTACCTCTCTGTCGGCCAAGACTGCGAAGGCGCACTGCGCTCCTAAGTCCATTCGTCACCTGCACGAGCGCCGCCGCCCCTGTGTCCACCCACCACGTCTGAGCACTGCTATCCCTGATCCTCCGTTGCCCCACACCGTCCTCCCCCTCCTTCTCCCACGTCTTCTTACCCTTCCTCTCCACTCCCCTGTGCGTGCACTCCATAGACCATAGACACAAAGAAGCTCCGGCATCGCCCACGACCTCCTCCACATCGACCTAGTCTGCCGTCATACGACCCCCCCCCCCCTCCCTGCTCGCCCGTCAGCCCGTGCGAACACCGACGCCCCTGACAGGCGGATCTCCCCTGCATTTGGGCAGATCTCCTTGGCGTGGGCAGCAACCGTCGCGCACCCTGTGCGGCTGAGTTGGGCAGACCTAGTGGATAGGGTGCAAAGGAAGGTGGCAATGAAGGGATCTGTGTGCTCGAACTTAGGGCCAATGGGATTCTCTGTCCAATGGCAATGAACAGCAATTGCCGAGTTCGTTTGTAGCTACTAGCAGAAGAGGATGATATGTGGGTCCCATTCAGAGGGCAAACTGGGCAATCTACACAATAAAATATCATACAGGAGCTGACAGTACCCTTCTAGCTAAATACCCAAAAAGACAATTCCAACTCCACTGAGAGGCATCTTACCGATGTTTCTGGAGTCGAGCTACTCTATCCGGAGTTGGAGCCACGCCAAACCGTCCACTAATTTCTCGCTCTCCCCATATCTCCTAGTAGTGCATAAGCAAGTGTCTCGAAAATTTGCATCATCTTAGTATAATAATTATTATTTTTTTGAACTAGGGGATTCCCCATTTCCATTATGAAACATAACGGAAATACAAGTAGAGTTTTAAGAGTAGCTCAGAAAAGAAAGGCGAGACATGCCCAGATAGTTTGGCAAAGAGAAACTGGAAACAGTCCAACAATGAAATGATAAGACTGCACGCAGACAGTGAACCAAAGGCTAAAGTGGCAGAAACGATAACAACTAGTCTAAAAAAATGAAGCAGGAGTCGCATGAGGTTGAGTGATCAGCCCAGAACTTCATCATTGGTGCGCCTCGCCTGATTTCCTGGTGCGGGATCATCGCTGCCTTCATCATTAGTAGCCATCTTCAGCGCCGGCGCCATGTCTTGAGCTGCCAGAAGACTCGCTGCAATCTTTTACATGTCGTCCACTCCTTGCGTCAGCACCTTCTTATCTTCGGTCTTCAGCATCTCTGCCAAGTGTTTCATCAAAGCACACGCATGACTTATGATAGATAGAGGGTTTTTCATTTTCTTTCTTTCAAAGCATATGTTATTTCTCATCTTCCATATGGACCAGCATATGGCTGCTATCCCAATTGCATAGAATTGGTGTGCATTAGGCATCCATTTCTTACACCATGGCCAACATTGTCCAAAGGAACAAGGTATATCAGTCGCTCCAAAACTAGTTGCAATAGTAGCCCAAACACATCTAGCAATGGAACAAGTAAAGAGTAGGTGATCTATAGTTTCAAGCAACAAGTGGAGTCACCACTCCATTGTCTTTTAATCATATTTTCTTTGGTAAGGATAGCTCGATTGGCAACTAGCCAAAGGAATCTTAGTATAATAATTATAACAATATAATCTTAAAAATTTGATCATGCAGCCTTCCATTCTTTCACGTCTTGTCATCATCATTATTATCAAAGTCGTTTTTTTCTCCGCCAGCGTTCCATTGCATTGTTGGCCCGTCGGTCCTCCAGGACGGAGCGAGCCGCGCTAAAATCTAAGATCCACACGAACACGTACGTACGCGGCCTCCCGGCCGGTTACCGCCACGTACGTCGCGGCGGCTCCCACTGGTACAAGCGTCCAGGGCTCAGCTTTCGCAGTTTTTGTTTTTGCTCGCCAAGCAAAATGTATGTAGCTAGCTGCAACAGATGCATGCATCATGCACACGATTCACGGGACACAGGAGTTTGGCGTCGCGATGCTGAGTCATGATCCGAGGAACGACCGAATCTGGGCGATGGTGCTACGTACTTGGTCCAGTCCCGGGACCGCCAGAAGTTAGCTAGCTGTCGCGATGAGTCATGATGAGGAAACCAGTCCCCGACAGCGCTACGAACCCCGTGTACCATACGTATAAAGTATCATGCTCTATATATAAGTTTCTCAGCCTACCATAATCTGGTTATTATTTGTAAGCCTCATGAGTAAATGGTGGGTTAATGAAGAAGCTTCTTTCATTTTCCAAATACTAAAATAATAAATATATAGAGGTCCTCAATGCTACATGAATGATTTGTAGCGGAGCAAGATGGAGAGTGGAAAAATAAACACAAGAAGCCAGGCATATGCATCCTGAATGTGTGCCATATATATATGCGAGTTGGTGCCGTGATAGGTGGCAGCAGTCCATGCTTTCCATTTATTACAATTTAAAAATCTTTTTTTTCTAAAATACACATCAGTGCCGGCTTTTAATAAGAGCCGACAGTGATATGTGTATGAAAAAATTCAAAAATTTTGAGGCCGCCTGGACTCAAGCGCGGGTCGCAGGTTCCAGAGCGCGCGGTCTTAACCGCTGGGATATAGAGGGGAGATCAGAAGAATGGAGCAGTAGAATTTACTTAATCGCTCATCGCCGTCTTGTGCTGTCAGGCGGCCACTGCCGGCTCTCGCCAGACGCTGGCGGCGATGATTCTCATCCCTGCCGGCGTCTGGCTAGAGCCGGCAGTGATATCTGCCCCCCATATCACTGCCGTCACTGCCTGACGCAAGTCAAGCTCCGTCGAGCTTGGCACCGGCAGTGAAGACTCATCACTGCCGGTTGCGCCATTTTCGGCAGTGATGAAGTAGACAGTGATGTAGAAATCTATAGTAGTGCATGCACCAAGAAAAACTCGTCATTCTAAGATGTTTGGTATGATTTTCTGCCGAACCTGTTGTTGGAGCCCGAGCTAAAACCAAATAGTTCCTTAACATTACTGGTTAAAGACTGGTCCGTATTGGATAAAAAGTCATATTTCAGCTTTCAAAAGGAACTTACAGAAAATAAATGACGCCAAAAACCAACAAGCCAACAGGGCTAAATCGAAGGGCCGGTTAACGAAGAGGGGGTTTCCTAGGTGAAACTCTTTCCCTGGCGGGGATTATCAAGAGGATTTATTTCTAATTGCACACAACATGGTTAGTAGCTACTATACTACCTCGGTTTCTTGACTGTAAACCATTGTGACCTTTCTGAGAGTATTTAGATTTTGTTTCGTGCCTAGATATATATTATGTGTAGATATATATGGTAAAACTAATGTGTATCTAGAAAGTTAAAAACATTTTATTTTAATAATTTACAGTAGAGCGGTTTCTAGCTAACCACTAGTCTACATATGGCCGGGTGCGCACCGTAGATTCTACGGCTGGATCCTTCCCACCAGTACCGTACCCTCTCACTCTTTTTTCCTACTTGGGCTTAGTTACTTTGGTGCTATAGCTAGTGTTTTCTTCTCCGGTGGATGCCAATGTTGGAGCCGTCTATAATAAGTTTGAAGGTTCAGAAAATATATGAAAATTTTATATCAGCAGTGTGGATGATGTCTAGAGCAATAATGTTTGCATGCACTATGTACGCACCCATATATATGTAGTAGCTAGTTTCCAGTAGTGATATATTGACATAATACTGTACATACTAACCGTGAGCAGGAGCATCATAAATAGTGTATGTATAAAAATATTATGGTGTGTTGGTGTCTCTGTGCGTGGAGAACTGGAGATTATTGATCAGAAGGCATGTATACGTACCTGCGGGAAGCAGCAGCTTCGTTCAGTCAGCGCCGCAGGCGAAGAACGAACCCCTCAGGCCAGCCGCGCGCCGCCGCCGGTGCCGTTGCATGCACGCCCGGCCGGCGACCCAAAAGGCGGTGTGTACGGCCATGCGTATATGTGGTGCGTGGTTGCTCATGCATATCTGCATGCTTCGCAACGACGCAACGCAGCGCAAGTCGACACAAGAGGGGGACACGGCGGCTGAACATTGTGTGTCCCCGTTCTGTGTCCCCTTCCATGTCCCCGAATATATATGTGTCAGCCATCCATTCGTTCTCGTCCGCAGAACTGCATGTCAGGCAGAATCGTCCGTCTACCGTGGTCATATATTTATCATCTTCTGGCCCCAAATTAAAAGGAATATCACATAGTTTTTTCTAACCAAAGAAAAAATACGTATATGTGAAAGAAGGTGTATCAGATATCTCTTGCGGCTTTGATCCTTCGTAGAAAATTGTATCACGACGCAGACGAACAAACTTGCAACTGCGCCGGACTTGAACTACCACAGTGGTTATGATTTGGTTGGCCTGGACATCGATTCCATGTACGAGATTTGTATTTATATTATTGTACAGTATATGGCATAACAACTGTGCTAACATTTCGTGTACGGTCAACAAAACAACCGAGAAGGACGTGGTCTGATGGCGGCCCAATTCGGCCCACTTGCTGGAGAGGATCAATTGGATGGCCACCGGTCCCGGGGACACGGGGAAGGGGACACCGAAGCCCGCAGCCGGACACGGCGGCTTTGTATGAGCTTGCTGCCATGCCAACTTGCCAAGTGGCAAGAGTGCACAGGTGGCGCCCTTGCATGCATGCACCACCAACACAACACATGACTGGATGACTAAGCGTACACACGGTAGTCAGCGCCACGCAAAAGACTGCCGAGTGCTGGCGCAGGCAGCAAGGGGCCAAGAATTGAATTGAATTTTGGCTTGGCTCGCATTGCATGCGTACGTGATTTTACATGTGTTGCGCATGCAAGTCCCACGTGGATCGATCGCGTATATGCTGCTGGCATATGCTGTTCCCAGGAGCTGGGAGCCTGCTGGGACCACACGGTCGCCTCAAACAATTTGTTCGTCACCCACCTCTACTTTGGACTACAGGAGCAATCTACCATGCCCGTGCTTGTGTTCGGTCCTTTTTGTCTCCGGTTTAAACCGGTTTTCAAGAATAGGGAACCCATCGGTTCATCACAGAGAACCGGCATCACTACTGTCGATGACTTACTTCGGTTTTCGGTTTTAGACCGAAGAACCGAGCTGACAGAGATCGTGACTGTGAGGCTGTCCCTGCCTCCATTGCACTCCTGCTCGTGATGCCGCTGTCGCAAGATCTGCACCCCTACCTGTACTGCCACCGGCGCAGCTCGCGATGTAGGGGCGGCACCCTTCTTAAACTGAAATAATGATTTTGTAATTTTACCCCTACTCTGTTAAATGCCTATAATGGTATATTAGGTTCGAAGTAGGGTTAGAAGCACAAAATTCCATAAAAGTTATTCACGATTTTATGTTCTCAATGTTTGACTCAATCACTCAAGTCTTATCCAAAGTGATTTTATTTTATTGTTTAAACATGGAGGGAGTATTGTATATAGTGAGTTAGTGACTGCACAAGGACAGCATGATTGGAAGGGGGCATGCGCTTAGCACGAGGGGGGATGGGGCCAGGCACACTGCTCCACCGGCCGGTGTTTGCGACCGTCATCCACCGTTAAAGAAAAGAAACTTCATTTGATCCGCATTACTTTCCACAAGTCCGATTTAATTACTTCGCCCATTCAAGAAAAAAGTCGGTTCCATTAACTTCTATAAGAGTCTCTTAATATTTATAGGGTTGTTTGATCAATTAGCTACTAATAATTAACTAGCTAAGAGGAACTTGGTGATGCGTTCCTTTTCCGAAGTGTTTTGCTAATAGGATGGCGGAACGAGGGTCGCCTCCCACACGGGGGACACGGGGGGCCATGTGGCTCGCCCCGGTCCCCCTTCTTCCCGCTCCGTGTGCGCCGGGATGGTGGCGGCGGGGCATGTGGCCGGTGTTTCCCTCTCTGTGTGCGCAGCGTGGTGCTCGCCAGGGAAGGACGGTGGCGGCGGCCGGCCACGCCAGCATGGTGCCTGGGAGCCCGGATCCGGTGCCCAGGTGGCCGGATCCGGCCCTCAATGCACCGGATCGGCCCGGTCTGGTGGTGGAAGTGGTTGGGGCGACGGCCGGCGGTCATCGGCGACGAACCATGGGGGTCACGGGCAAGCACAAGGGGGACTCGGTCCTGCGGTTGGAGCGCATCAATGTCTTCTTCAACATCACCAGTCGGGGCCGTTTCCGTGTCCTGGAGCCCGGCACCATGGCTCGTTGCCCTCCGGGCCATGCGGCCAGGTCTCCAGGTTTTCGTCGCCGGTGCTTCTCCCATGCTGGGGAGGTCGAGCGGCAGTGGTGGTGGTGCAGGGCGGCGTGGTGGTCGGCGGTGGCCGTGGTTGGGCGGTGGTGTGGCGGCACGGTGTTCGCTGCCTAGGCGGCGTTTTTCCCTGCAAGATGGCTTGGAGGAGACTCAGTGGTGGTGGAGGAGCCGGAGCAGAGGTTGCAGCGCCGAGGTGTGGTGGTGGTGGAGTTGGCGGAGGAGGCGTGGTCCGGTGGCGGTGGTGCGTGTTCCTTGGTGCCCCGGCTGGTGACTTCGAGGCTCCCTGTTTGTGCTGGATGTGGACAAGTACCGGCAAAAGCCATGTCGGATCTGCCGACAAGATGACGGCGACGCTCGAGGGCGTCGTTCTCCTCCTTGGAGGCGTTGTCATGGTGTCTTTTCCCACTCCGGGCGGCGACAGAGATGCGTCGGCTGTGCCGTGGTGGCATGGCCGACGTCGGCTTGCTTCCCTGGCGGCGCCATGGTGGTGTGGGTGGCAGAACCTGGCTGTTTCTTTGAACATCACGAGGCTGGGACTCGGCGCGGCGCGAGGAAGGCAGCAAGGGACCGCGGAGTGCGTGGTGGTGGTGTAGGAGAAGCGGCGGCGGTGCGGCACGACAGTGATAGCGATGGTGAGGCCCCTGTCGAGGTCCCAATCCGACAGGGGGAGGAGTTGGCCAAGGTGTGCCTGATGATCTTCCTTTCGCGTCGATGTCCCAATCCGACCGGGCGAGGTGAAGGCCACTATGTTTATGGTATCTCTGAAGCTTCTTGTGTTGTGCTCTTGGGACAGCTGAAATTTTGGCAATGGCGAGATGATGGTGGGGCTGCAGGGTGGCTCGGTTTGTTCCATCTTACCCCCGAGACCTCGGAGATCCAAGGAGTAGTTTTAGAGTGGTTTCTGCGGTCGATGTCCCAATCCGACGCGCTTGAGTGGCAGTTGTCAGTTGTCTTGGAGATCCGGGATCCGGGGTGGAGTTTCGTGTGTTGGGTGTGTTTGGCGCGGCTGGGACGCTCTTTTTGTTGCTTAGTTTGGTCGTAGCTGGGAGATCGGTGACCAAGTGTGCATCGCTCGGAGTTGACGGGTCTCTTTGGCCTTGTCGTAGTTGAGTAGCTTGGTAGTTTAGTTAGGTCAGTTGGCCAAGTCGAGTTGTAGTTTGGTACCTATGTGTGCATCGGAGTAGGGTACCCTCCAATTGTATGGTTTTTCTGGCCTGATTTTCAGTCAAAAAACTGGACTGACACTTGTCTTTTTCTTTTCCTCGTCTAATAGAAACAAAGCTTTTAACACTACCAGTGGGGCCTTGCAGGACCCGAATAAATGTAGTTGCTTTGCTGATGGGCCCGGTTAGGGGGATCAAGATCTCCTAAATAGAAAATATTATTCATAAAAAGCATATTCCAAGCAAAACCCAATTAAAATCCTTATTAAACTAAGACCAGACATCATATTAGCAAATAGACGTATTCCTGAGCTTAATGCACAAAAACAATGAGAGATTAGCTCAAAGAGTACAAAAAGTGTGCTAATCATATTGGGACTCCCGCTAATAATAAGAACCTAAACAAAGAATCCCATGTCTTTAAAATCCAACGATGGTAATGCCAAAAAAAAAATAGAAAATAGAAAACCAAAGTAAGAGGTTCCTCATCTTTTACTTGGTAAATGAGGATCCCGAATAAATGTAGTTGCTTTGCCCACTAGGATGGGTTGACCGGTTAGGGGGATCAAGATCTCCTAAATAGAAAATATTATTCATCAAAAAAGCATATTCCTGTGAAGCAAAACCCAATGTAAATGTGTTTTCAAAAATCAGAAATACTTATTAAACATATTGATGATTAATTAAATTGACAAAATCTGACAAACACAAACATCATTAAATCTAACACAAACATCATTAAATCTAATAACTGTATCAATATTTGATGTCATGCCTTCAACATTGTTTCAAGTAGATCACACCAAACTTCATGAACTTAATGCACAACTAAAACAATGAGAGATTAGCGAGATGATGAGGGCGAGGGGCAAAGAGTACGGGAAAAAGTGCTGCTAATCATGGCGCCCACGGATTGGGACTGCCGGCGGGTGAGCTTGCTGGCCGCGCAATAATAAGAACCTAAACAAAGAATCCGCGATGTCTTTAAAATCCAACGATGGTAATGCCAAAAAAATAGAAAATAGAAAACCAAAGTAATGAGAAAATGACTTGTCACTATGAAGCTAAAGGGTATTATATTCTAAGGTTTACGAAATAACGAAAAACTAATGGGTCCTAGATATTATTAGCTACATTACTTCAGCTAGTGAAATAGTTGTTAACTAAGTATTCAGCTAACAATTAGCTAAGCTATATTAGTTGGACCTGTTTGGATCAAAGAACTAATTATTAGCAGCTAACTACTATCTCCTTGATCCATAACAGGGCCTCATTAGCTGATATGTTGGACCTGTTTGGACCAAATTTATCAAAAAAAATAATAATATTTATGATGGCAACTAATTATTAGATTCTAACTTATATTTTATCTCCTTGATCCAAGTTATTAACTATAAGGGAAAAACTTTCATTAGCTGCCTTATAATATGTTGTTAGCTAGTTAATAGATTACAACTACAATTAACTGCTATTAGCTACTTTTGTCAGCTAATAAAATATGTGTTAGTTTGGTATGTATTCAACTAACAATTAGCTAAATTGCTATTAAATAATTTTATTTAGACCTAAAATACTAACTCTTAGCATCTGATTACTATCTCCTTAGAAATAGGGCTTATCTTTTAAAACCGTCTGAATTTGCTCTATAGAAAACGATCAGTTTTTTAAAAAAACAAAACTAGAAAATGGTCAGTTTAGTCATCACATCATGCAAACAAATCAAACCATTTAAAACCACCTGAATTTGCTCTATAATTAGCTTAGAAAGTGGTAACGTTAGTCATCATATCATGCAGATAAATCGAACCAACAGGTTGATAAATTTTATTAAAAATGTAGAATAATTCAGAAAAGAAATATCCAAGTATTTTAAAAAATCCATTAAAATTCCAAAAATCTGAACAAATTCAAAAATTTCATTAAAATGGTATGTTTAGCTCAAAATATGAAAGAAGAGAAGTGTCAACCTAGTTTTTTTTTAGTGAAACGCACACCCAAAAACAACACAACTAAAAGAGTTTGCCACTCATCCTACACACAACTTAGTATACCAATCGGCTGAATAACCAACAACCACTTCACGCCATTGTTTGCTCTCCACTCTATGTCAAACTTAGTCATACCACACTAACATATGGTGAAAAACTAAGAGCACCTCAACCCAAGAACCAATCAGCAAAAACAACTTTCTCGGGCAACTAACACCAAGACAACTAACAAATTGACGTGTCGTTGAACTCCACTAAGCACAACGAATTTGTCATTTTTTCTTATTAAGTAATGCCAAATCAAATAAAAATTTCAAAAAACAAAAAATCAAAATATAATAAATTAGTTCATTCAATAAAAAAGAAAAGGGCGTTCACACTTGATTTCGTAGCAAAATTTGACCCAATGGATAGTCCTTGGAACTTAAATAGCACAACAGTGCAATGACGCTTGTTGGGACTCTAGCGGTGACATTAACTGCAAATTGACGGCCCTTAAAGTACAACTAACGACTGTGGAAGTTGAGCAGACTCAAAAATAAAAAAATAAATAATGAAAAATAATTGTAGTGATGCCTATTGGGCTTTTCCTGCCTGCTTATTTGTTTTAAAAAATTGAAATAAATAAAAAAGTTTGTAGCGATGCCTGTTGGCCTTTTCTTGCCTTATTTTTGTTAAAAAAACTGAAGCAAAACAAACATCCGCATGGGATTCAGACCCTCGACGGCGCATTAGGTGGTGCGGGCCTTAACAGTTGTGCTAAAGAGGTCATAGATCAATTATGCTATTGTTTTCCTTTTAGACGTTGCCACAGATATGTTTGCGCTAAAGAGGTCATAGATCAATTATGCTATTGTTTTCCTTTTAGACGTTGCCACAGACATGTTTGCGAGGGCATTTGCTTTAGGTAACACTTGTGAATATCTGTTATCAAAGGCAGATGGATTAAGACAACCGCCTTTAGAAAATGCAATCTTCTGAATCAATTGACATAAAAGAACCGCTCATGAAAATAGTTCTTTAGAGAAGGCGCCCATAACAGAACCAACTTTAAAAATTGTCTAATTTCAGAGGCGGGTTTCTTAACTTAACCGCTTCTGAAGATAGTTATTCAGGGACGGTTGCATAGCTACCATGCTGCCTCGTGAGGTTAAAAGCGGTGTTCAATGTGAGTCGCCTCTGTTAGAAAAGGGGTGTGTTACTAATGTCAATTTTTGTACTAGTGTGATGCGGATGGAGGGGTGCGTGGCACGGCGGCTGGTGGTGGTGGTGGTGAGGGGAGCGTGTAGGTAAGGATCGTCGAGACCGTGATACCAGGTTGTCAAGGGCGTCGAAACCTATGATAGTCGGCCGTCGACTTACAATTTGGAATGGAAGAAGTATCCACGCATTGTTCGATGAAGAAACAACCTAATAAAAATAACGGACCTTGATGATTTCCACAACTTTGTTTCGATGAATTTTCAACCGAAATGGTATCCTATTTTAAAATATTATTTGTAGTTGTGAGTTCTTGAAACTGAAAATTTGAATTGTTCAACTAAGTCATGTGAAAATAAGACTAAAACGAAAGTTCTCAAAAGTAATAAAATTTTGTAGTTGACAACTTTTTTATTTAAAATAATTTTTTCATAGAAAAGTACGTTCTAATTTCTCAAATTTGAAATTTGATTTTTTTTAACGATCTCGGATGGAGAAACAACGAAAATGAAATTTGAGGTCTCGAGAAGTCATCCAAATTTGTAATTGACAACTTTTTCATTTTAAATCATCTAATTGAGGATAATTATGTCCAAATTTCTCACATTTATAATTCAATTTTTATAAACAAGCTAGGATGGGCAAATAGTAAAAATGAACGTTGTAGATTTAGAAAAGTTCTAAAACTTTGTAGTTGAAAACTTTTGATTTGAATTCATTTAAGATCTCAAACAATCAATTTAAATTTAGTTAACGGTAATATGTTTGGAAAGAAAAGAACCTCAGTAATATGCAAGTTGTCAAAAAAGTGAAAATATCATACACGCATAGGCTAGAGCCCTTTTTACAATAATGTAATATTTCTTAAAAATATTAAAAATCCAGCTTACAAATACGAATATTACATGCGCTAGGTGCAAAAGAGCATGATGATAAGAATAATATTAATCTCTCACACAACATACTACATGTAGCTTCTAGTATCTAGGTAGCAGCAGGCATCCTATATACATCCACTATTGGTCCCTTCTTTGTTTTTCCACATCATATATACCTGGTATATTCTGGTAATGGTCTGGAATTGTGTCACTCTGGCACAAGCAGCTGCTGCCCTTTTCGTTTACTCTGCTAGAGCCATGACGATGGTTGGCAGACGTGGCATCTCCAGCTGCAGGACCAGGAGTTACTGCAGTGCTTCTAGGAGCCGCTGCCGGATACAGAGGCATCATCACGGCTGCAGCCGCAGGGTAATGGGGCACTGAAGCATGGTGGTCCTGAGGGGAACCATCGGAGCTGCCGGGAATGGCATGGCAAACGGCGTCCCCGGAGGCACGCACTGCGGCGGCTGCACAACAGGATACACTGCAGGCGCCGCCAGGCTGCCGACGGACATCGACTGCACCTGGTGCTGCAGCGATTTCATGTACTGGATGGTCTGGTCCAGCGTCGAGGCTTGGTTGGACTGAAAATGTTATCAATTAGTCATGTCATTAGAACCCAGAAAACAACTGAACACAGGAATCACCTATAATATATACGCATTCATATGGTTATTGTCGCATCAGATTCAGATCACAGCTATGAAAAATATTGTGTTCTGTCATTATGTGGATGCATGCAGCAGATATTTGTTTTCTCTTCTAGAATCTGACTTTTCTTCGGATAGTAGGGGTGAACTCTCAATCCGCCATGGATGCGGTGAACCCGGTTTCAGAAACCTGAGCTGAAAAGTCTAAAGAGAGAGATGGCCATCCATACCACGAAGGACAAACTCTTGAGTTCAGGTTTTCCTTTTTTGGTCCAGATGGCCAGCATGTAAAATTGCATTGGACGCAGTAATCGTGGTGATCATCGCACTCACCTTGCTGCATCCCGGGACGAGCTGCTGCAGGGTCTTGAGCCTCTCGTTTATCTTGTGCCTCCGTCTCTGTAAGCGTATATATTCAGGACATTATTAATTAGTACTGCAACTGATCAGATCAGTGGCTAATGCTGCAATCAGTGATTTCAATGTACGTAAGTCATGTAAGAGATTGAAGTGATTGCTCCTGCGTGGATGTATCCTCATATATGATTTCAATTTGTACGTAAGTCATGTGCCCCGAAATATTACACTCGGCAAAACCCCAGGCACTTGGAGTACAGTTTTTCCAGTAGCGATACCTTCTCTGTCAGGTTGTGTGCATCTCCGTGGTGAGACCTCCTTGAAGATCCTCCGGTCGGCGCCTTTCTCATCTCCTATAGGAGCCCATGGCGAAACACAGAGGTAAGAACAATGCAATGATCCACTAAGTTGCGTTGTGGTTTTATTAATATTCATGATGAGGACATAAGACAAGAAGTGAATTTGGCTCAGCAAATTAACTTATGAATCAACTTATTGTGCATACCCAAATGATTGGAGACTGTAATCAAACAAATTCAACCCTCAACCCTAAAATTCAGAAAAATCTTACTATACTATTTAGACTTAGACACTGCTTTATTTTGAGACCTTTATGCTGATCCTCATGAGTTTATAGTTCTTTTGTAAATACATAAGATCTCACTACGGGAAAACGGATCTTTGCCGCCGCCAAGGCCAGGGCAGTCGGCAAAGGCATCCTTTGCCGATCGCTTGGCCTCGGCAAAGGCGGCAAAAAGAGCATCCTTTGCCGACTGCCCCTGGGTGCCAGCAGGCGGCAAAGTCTGGCAGTCGGCAAAGGAGGTCTTTGCCGACTGCCAGGACAAGCAGGCGGCAAAGAATTTTTTTTTCTTTTGAATTTTGATTTCAAAATTTTTCAGTGATCATTCTAGATTGTATTGAATCATATTTTAAAATTTGAAACATTTTCATAACTTTTTGCTATATTTCTTGAATTTATTTTGTTTACTTGTATTTTTCTCAAAAAAGTAAAAATTGAACTGTAGGTGCATGAAATATTGAAACCTAGCCATTCAAAAAATTATATTCATATTAGGTAATGTATTTTGAGGCCCTATCCAGGAACTCACCTAAAAATTTTAACTCCTACTTCACGAAACATGGTTCTCCAATTGCGGAAGAAGTGTTATTTAATTATATAAAAATGCAAACAAAGTCTGAAAATCATGAAACTTGGCGAGGTGTCATCCCATGGCATGTGGAGGCTATGATAAAAAATTGAGAATGTTTCGAACAAGTTGTGACCACGGATGGCTAAAACCCATACATCTCCTCATGTGATCACTTGTGGTTACATGTGGAGATGTCTGGGTTTTAGCCAATCCGTCGTCAGAACTTGCTTGAAACATTCTCAATTTTTTATCACAGCCTCTACATGCCATGGGATGACACCTCGCCAAGTTTCGTGATTTTCGGACTTCGTTTGCATTTTATATAATTAAAAAACATTTCTCCTACAACTAAATAGTCATATTTAGTGATTAATTCTTTCAAAAATTTGGGAGAGTTCCTAGATACGGCCTTAATATGCACTCTCCAACATTAATATAATTTTTTGAATGGCTACATTTCATTATTTTATACACTTGCAGTTCAATTTTGGATTATCCAAAGAAATTCATGTAAATGAAATAAATGAGTGAAATAGAGAAAAATGATATAAAAAATCTCAAATTTGAACAAGTGCTTGTAAACAATATACTATGATAACAGAAAAAGTGTCAATTCAAAAACAGTCATCTTCTCATGCTTTTGAATTTCAAAGATTTAAAACAAAAAATAAAAAAAAAAGAAAAAGAAAAAGCTTTGCCGACTGCCCTTGCTGGGCCAGTCGGCAAAGTTGGCGGCCCAATAAGGCCCAGCAGCTGGCGGCCCACTCTCTCCCTCTCACTCGTATATATATATATATATATTCTAAAACCTAACCCTAACCCCACTCTCCCACTCTCTCCCACCCACCGGCCGCCTCTCCCACCTCCGTCTACCCGACGTGGTGCCTCCCCTCCCTCTCCCGATGCCTCGCTCTTTCTCCGGCGGCCGGCGCCTCCTTCCCCGGCGGCCGGCGCGGCGGCCCTCCCGGCGTCCCGTCCCCGTCGCGCGCGCGGCGGCCCTCCACGGCGGCTCACGGCGCCCCCGTCCTCCCCCCCCACGCGACGGGCCCACCACGGCGGCTCACGGCGGCCCGGCGTGGCGGCCCCTCCCCGTCGTCCCGGTTCCTCTCCCCACGCGACGGGCCCTCCACGGCGGCTCGCGGCGGCCGGATCCGGCGGCCCGGCTCGGCAGCCCCCTCCCCGTCGCCCCGTCCCCTCCCCACGCGACGGCCCTCCACGGCGGCTCGCGGAGGCCGGATCCGGCGGCCCGGCGCGGCGGCCCCTCCCCGTCGCCTCCTCCTCTCCGCGCGGCGGCGAGATCCGGCGGCCCGACGCGGCGGCCCTCCCCGTCGCCTCCTCCTCTCTCGGCGGGGCGGCGAGATCCGGCGGCTCGACGCGGCGGCCCTCCCCGCCGCCTCCTCCTCTCCCGCGCGGCGGCGAGATCCGGGCCGACGCGGCGCCCCTCCACGGCCGCGGCTCGGCGGGCGGCGCGCGCGGCGCCCGGCTGGCTCGGTGCGCGGGCGGCGGCGGGCCCCGGGATGGGCTTGGCGGGCATGGATATGGGCTTGAGCCCATTTTTCTTTTTTTTTATCTTTCCAGAAATTGTTTGCCGACTGCCTAGTTGGCAGGCCGCAAAGGCCTTTGCCGCCTGCAACCACGTGGCAGGCGGCAAAGGCGGTCTTTGCCGACCTGGCCTTTGCCGCCTTCTCTTTGCCGCCTGCCACGTGAAATGCAGTCGGCAAAGGCCTTTGCCGACTGCATTCGGGCCTTTGCCGACTGCCCTCAGCAGGCGGCAAAGAAGGCGTTTCCAGTAGTGTCTACTTTACTTCTAAATTACCCCACCTTTGTCTTACCTATCTTGCTCATTACAAAAAGTAACTATATACCTAACATATATAGGCAAAATATTGGGTGCAAGCGTACGTATACAGTTGGTAACATAGTACGTACCTTGTTGTTGCCCATCATCATCCCTTCAGTCGTCGTCGTCGAAACCTTTCCTTTCTTTTCCGTCACCGTCGACATCGTCCCCATCATCGGCGGCACTACATCTCGACGACCATCATCAGCCATCGGTTGACGACTGCCATCGTCGTCGGTGCAGGAGGCAAATTCCCCGCCTTTGACAATGGTGTCGAGCCACGCCGCCATCTCGTCCTCCGATGGTGGGTCGAAGTCGAACCGCACATCGGGCGGCTTGCTGAACTTCGGCCACCAGAGGCAGGAAACCGCCGGCCCCGATGCGCCGCTGCCGGTTTTTCCTTCTTGCTCCCACACCAGCTCAAAGAGATCGTCTCTGCGTAGTTTGCAAGCATGGCGCAGTCATCAGAGAACGAAATATATAGCCCGGCCGGCCTGCTATTGAGACGTACGCAACGCAAGATCGATGTTCTTGAAATAGAATGTTGCAAGCAAACATTGCAACTTGCAGAAGTCTGACGAAGAGGCAAAGAGATTCCCACCCACCACACGGTCCCAAAAGCACGTCCTTCCGCATCCTTCACAATTCGTATATCTAGCGAGCTAGCATCCGTTATTTTGGGTTGGAGCCATATGCTGCGCTTCGCTCAACTCATACCCGACCATTGAAACTTTTACTTGATCAATTTCATTCCAGCACCGTGCACGAGTTACTAGCTAGTGCTACCAAGATACTCACTGCGCATCATAAGATCATAGATAACGCACGTACGTGGAGAAGTCCGCGACCATGTCGGCGAAAAGGCTGCCGGATTCGCCTGTGGTGGGCACCGCGGTGGCCTCGCCGGCGTTGTCGTTGTAGAAGCACCACGGACCAGCAGCATCTGGGTTGTTCATCATCTCAATATGCAGAGACGACGATCGACGATCCTAATTTAGGCACGTACATATATGCACTGCTTGTTGCTGCTGCTAGCTGATGCGCTTCTCTGTATAGTCTTATATAGTACCGCGCATGCACGAGAAGGTACATGCGTGGCATGTGCCGCCATGCTTGCTGCATGCTGATGGACGTGGAGCTCCTCGTGGGAGAGAGAAAGATGATCCAACAGAGAGAGATCTGGACTAGTGTAACGACTAGCTAGGACGGCTGCTGTCGGGACTCGTCGATCGGGAGTGAGGTGCGCAGCCACCGAGGCAGCAAAGGTAGGGCCAAGCAACTAGAAGACGACGAATCACGAGTCTGCTAGCTCTCATATATAGATGACGACCGTATCTGGTATATTCCCAATTTGCCGGTAACTGCCCCGGTGCTCCCCGCGGTGGAGACACGGGCGATCTAGATTATGTTCCCTGCAGAGCGCTCGGGCCGTGGCAGTGGCGTGGTGGCGGTGGCGGTGGCGGTGGCGATGGCGGTGTGGGCGCAGCAGCGGCGGCTGGCATGGCGTTGGCCAAGCTCGGCCGACGGATCAAACTCGTTCAAGCGTCGTTTACCGGTGCGCCCGCGCCCGGCCACATGAGATGCGTACCTCGCGGGGATGATATGTGTGCCACTTGAGTTCAACTAGGAAATAAATTGGATAGGGTCGGGCCGTAGAATAAAAATAGGACATGTGTATTACGGAACGGCAAATTCGCCTAGTACATTCGGCTTTGCCGAGAGCCAAATATCAGGCACTCGGCAAAGCATCTATTTGCCGAGTGCTGGCCCCAGAGAAACTCGTCAAAGCCACTCTTTGCCGAGTGCGGCGTCAAGAGACACTCGGCAAAGTGCAGGGTCCAGAGGCACCTGGTAAAGAAGGCTTTGCCGAGTGCCTGGTACTCGGCAAAGTTCTATCACTCGGCAAATTTTGGCTGTCGGCAAAGATGGTCGAGGGTCACTGCATTAGTCTTTGCCGAGTGCCTACCGTTTGGCATTCGGCAAAGATTTTTTTAAAATAATTTGACAAGTGTCGTAGACCAGGCACTCGACAAAGACCACCATTGTCGAGTGCCATGCTTGGCAATCGGCAAAATATATTTTTTTGCCCCAATTTTTTTGTGCAACCCTCCTAGAGTTCAAATTTGGTACATTTTTTAGTTTTATCTATATTTGGTTAATTTTTATTTCATTTAGTTGATTTTTTTAGATAGTTCAAATTTGAACCGCTCGTGCATGGAATAATAGAATTTAGTAATTTATAAAATGATATTCATAATATTTAGTATATTTTAAGGTTGTATCCAAAAACTCACAAGAACTTTGAAATGCAAAGAAATCCGAAAATCACAAAACTTGTCGAGGGTTCTTGATTTTAGGCATGTGGAGACGTCTAGGTTTTAGGCAACGGACATAACAACTTGCTTGAAGCCTTCTCAAATTTTTGTCAAACCCGACACATGCAGTAACATGACACCTGGATAAGTTTCGTGATTTTTGGACTTTTCTTGCATTTTATATAACTTAAAAACACTTTTCCCACAAGTTTCTCATCATGTTCCACGAACAAGATGTTCAAAAGTTCTTGTGAGTTCCTGGATACATCCTCAAAATACATTAAATATCATGAATATCATTTTTTGAATCATTAAATTTAATTATTCCATGCACCTATAGTTCAAATTTGGTTTATCACAAAAAAATCAATGAAACAAAATAAATTAAATAAATTTAGCAAAAAACTAAAAAATGCACCAAATTTGAAAATGGAGTTATAATTATACTAGGAGGGTTGCACAAAAAAATTGGGGCCAAAAAAATTGTTGAGTGCCTTGCTTAGCACCCAGCAAAGAAGTCCTTGCCGAGTGTCGAGTCTTGAGGAACTCGGCAAAGAAAATAATAATAATAATAATAATAATAATAATAATAATAATAATAATAATAATAATAATAATAATAATAATAATAATAATAATAATAATAATAATAATAATAATAATAATAATAACAATAATAATAACAATAACAATAATAATAACAATAATAATAATAATAATAATAATAATAATAATAATAATAATAATAATAATAATAATAATAATAATAATAATAATAATAATAATAATAATATATTATTTGTCGAGTGCCCTCTTTGGGGCACTCGGCAAAGGCTCGAAGCCTAAAATGGGTCATCCCAAGGGCCAAACCCTATATGGCCTCCCCAGTCCCCATCCGTCCCCACTCGTGCCTCGCATCGCATCCCGCCACCGTCGCGCCTGCCTCGTCGCCGACACCGCGCCCGCCTCGTCCCCGCCGACACGCCTCGCCTCCGTGCCCACCATCCCGCCCACCTCTATGCAGCTGCGTTCACGCCCTGCACCCCTCCGACGACCCCCCGTCGCACCGCGACCTTCCGCCGGCCAAGCGCCACCCCACCGTGATGTTTGTCCCGTCCCGGGTGGCCCACCGCCGCGCCCCCGCTCTCCCTCCCCGCCCCGGCCATGCGAGGGAGGTGGGGCTAGGAGGCCGGTTCCGCCGCCGGCGGCGCCCGTCGCCAACCGAACGCCGGCGGCCTAGCGCCGCACCATCATCGCGCCCCCCCGCCTCCCTCTCCCGCTCCCAAGACCCCCCCCCTAGCCCGCTCCCCTTTGTTCACGGGTGTTGGAGGGTAGGACGCAAAGGTGAAGTAGGAGGAAGAATAAGAGAAGGAGAATAAGAGGAAAAAGAGGAAGGGGAAGAGGAGAAGAAGAGGAAAAGGAGACAAGAAGGGGAAGGAGTGGAGGAGAAGGAGAAGGAAAAGAAGAAAAGAGGAGAAGGGAGAAGGAAAGAGAGGGAGAGGAGTACTCCGGCGCCACTTGACATCGTCGGAGAAAAAAGTGACCCCCGCACCGCGACACCCGACTCCACCACAACCCGGTTAAACTCCGTTGTCGGCCTTCGTGACATATGTGGTTGTGTGGGCCTTCGGGTCGTATGTCGATGTGTGGGCCTTCGTGCCAGATGTGGATGTGTGGGCCTTCGTGTCGGATTTGTGATTGTTGCCCCTCGTGCCTACATTTTTTGCAAGTTTTGGAAACCTCCCCGGGCAGGGGAGGCGCTGCCAAATTTTTTAACTGACACTTAGCTATTGCTTTTTTATGTAGGAGAAGGACCCGTCGGAGGGGACCCTGGTGACCCCGATCATCTTAGTCCGTGTTGCGGATCTGCCTAGACCGCGTCTTCTCGCCACTGCACTAACTCACCACAGCTCCACTAGCCTGACTTCACCGGCACCGTAGGTATAACCCCTCTTTCTGCATCATTGTCATAGATCGTATAACCCAGTTATGTGTCTCCCGTTTGAAAGATATGTGGTTGGAGGTATGCAGATCTTTGCATATCTACGACTATATCTGTTTTGGTTTGTCCACTTTTTTTTGACAGCATGCGGATGCATAGATGGTTAGTTTCCATGGTCCGCTCTGGACTAAGACAGAGTTTCTACAACAGATCCCTATTGTTCTCCGGATGCACACCCTCCCTCGCAGAACGTGTATCAGGGAAGTTACCTAAAATTTAATTAGAAGCAATTAGTAAACATAAAATTTAAGTAGAAATTATAAACGAGGGAAGTTGCTAAATAAATAGTCCATACAACTTAGTATAATTAGTAAAGTATATAAATTTAATATTGAAGATTTTAAAAAATAGTAGTTTGATTTCATACTTTGGGAAAAACACATAGATAATTAGTATGCTTTTCGAAATTGAAGGACTAATAAGAAAAAACAACTCATTTACTCTCATCAACGTACCAGATAAAAGCTACATGACATTGATCATAGATTAAATCTATACCTTAATGGTTGATATGCTATCAAAAATATAGAAAAAAAATAGATCCCGATTCAAAACATACCTCAACACACTACAGTTGAATTGCTTGTGAATGGGCGTTTCATTTGTCGTTGGAGTTGTTCAAATTTCTTTGCCGAGAAGTGGATTTTTGGCACAAGCACTAGAGAAAAAGTGGGAAAGCTTTATAGGAGTTTAAGATCTTGCCTTAAGTGCCAAGAAAAAAAAAGATCCCGATTCAAAACAATGAAAAACACTCTTTGCCGAGAAAGATGCTCCTTTGCCGAGTGAAAAAGAAACACTTGACAAAGAAGGCCTTTGCCGAGTGTTTTTTTTTGGCACTCGGCAAAGTAACCTCTTTGTCGAGTGTTTTTTCCTGGGTCTTTGCCGAGTGTCATAAAACAAACACTCAGCAAAGAAAAGTTCAATTCAAATTTTGAAGCCCTAAACGAATTCGAATCAAAAGTTTTCAACTACAAATTTGTATAACTTCTCAGAATATACAACATTTATGTCGGTCATTTCTTCATTTGACAAAGTAAAAATAAATTTCTTCACAAATCTTACATGTCTCTTTTATAGTTCATGAAAACTATTAGAGAGAGATATAAAGATTGATGAACAATGTTAGAACTACCATGTCGGATGAATCAATGATAAAACACCCAAAATAAAGTTTGTAGATCTTGGGAGTTATTGAATATTGTAGTTGAAAACTTTTTAATTTGACTTCATCTTGTCATGCAAAACTACGTTCGAAATATTCAAAAATTTAAAATTCAAAGTTCATAAACGACGTCGGATGGACAAACTTCCTAGACAAAAATTTTAGATCTCGAGAAGTTATGAAACTTTGTAGTTGACAACTTTTTGATTTGACTTCATCTTGTCATGCAAAACTATGTTTGAACTTCAAAAATTTAAAATTTAAATTTCATAAACGACCTCGGATGGAAAAACATCCTATACAAAAATTGTAGAACTCGAACAGTTATGAAACTTTGTAGTTGACAACTTTTTTATTTGACTTCATCTTGTCATGCAAAACTATGTTCGAAATTCAAAAATTTAAAATTTAAATTTCATAAACGATCTCGGATGACTTTCTATACGAAAATTGTAGATCTCGAAAAGTTATGAAACTTTGTAGTCGACAACTTTTTGATTTGAAATCGTTTGGAGTCCCAAATAAAGTAATTTATTCTCGGTTGAGTACAATATGTGGGGAACCAAAACTATTTGTAGACTAATGCGATGGTGTAGTGCAGTGGTTAAGAGAGATATGGCATGAGAAAGAGGTCATGAGTTCAAATCCCCGTCGACGCAAAGTGTGCAAAAACCTTAAAAAAACGCTGGGTAGGTGCTTGTGGGTGCTAACTGGTGGGCCCCTCCCCCAATTTTAAAAAAAAATCCTATTATTTGCCGAGTGTACTTTGTCGAATGCAGCACTCGAGCATGCTCTTGGCCGTTGAAAATCGGGTAGAGCATGCCGTGCAGCACTCGAGCATGCTCTTGGCCGTTGAAAATCGGGTAGAGCATGCCGCCATGTCGTCCTTGGCGCGGCAACGACGGCCGAGGCTCGGTTGCACCTCTATGCTGCTGCCTCCGGCTCCTCCTTGCCACACCAAATCAAAGAGAGATCACCGCTGCCAATGCGATAACCAATTGATTGTTTACAGATAAACATGAATTAAAAGGTTATGTATTTGCTTCAATACTTCACGTGATGACGACGTGCATATATTTATGATGAATGTGAGTGTTTATTAGCTACACATATTTATGTCGGTGCTTCAAGTCTTCACGTCTCTGTGTTCTCACTTGCGTACGTACACACCTATAATGGGGAGAGAGGCGAAGAATTTTCAACGGTGGTGCAGACGACAGAGATCTTTCGATCGACGCATCCATATTCTTAGTGGCGAAGAATATTCAACGAACGGTGCAAACGACAGAGCTCTTTGGATGGATCTATATGTTCTGGGTTATTCCGGTGGCACTTCGATTTGCTTGCAGCATAAAATGGCAGCGGTTTGAAACTTTGAAATATCTACGCTACAGACATCCATCCTTCGTATCATCCATGGAGCCTGGAAGGCACCACGTACAAGCATGAAGTACTATATACCATACCGGTAGGGCTTAGCTCTAGTAGAAACTAGACGACGACGATGGCTACACATATCTCTAGGTAAAAGATATATATGTGCTCTAGCTGCTTCCTTCCCAAAAACGTACCCAGCAGATGGGTTTCGTCGTCCTTGCTATATATAGTTGCCCTAGCTGGCTAGCTAGCACTGGCTGGTCGGCTGCCGTACCATTTGCAAACAGCTGCTGCTTTGCATCAAGGCTCATGTCAGCATGCGGATGCCTAATGCTGGAACTGGGTATGGTCATATCCGCGCGCACACGGCTGGATAGACATCACACTCATATCATATGAGGAGCCAGCATCCAATCCCAACAGATAGAAAGACGGTGCGGCCGGATGTGTGCAATCAATGTTTTTTTACAAGAGAATTGTGTATCATTGCATTAAGAAGAAAATAATATGACTAAGGCCTTTACTGGCTGAGATTTTGCAATTTGTCTTTAAGACGAGACAACGAGATATTCCCCTCGTTTTAAAAGGAGTGTATTCGTTAGTCGACTTAGTTTTGTTTTGACGTCAATCACCAATCTGAGCCGCACGATGCTGATCTAATGGCGAGGTCATTTTCTTCTTCCTCCTGCTGGTGGTATCCAGATCTAGCTCCCGCGTTAGTCTCTTAGGGTGTGTTTGGTTCTCGGCCCAAGTTGACCAGGGTGGCTCTAGGTGGCCCGGCCAGACTTGGCCTGGTTGAATGTGACAATGGGGTGGTTGTTTGGTCTTCTGTTGCATCTGGCCTGGCCCGACTTGGATTTTGTTTGGTTTCCTGGAGTAGAGGTTGGCTAGCCCAACTTAGCCAGGGTGGTCTGTGTTTGGTTTGCGCTCCACCTCCGAGTCCGGTTCACCTGGGTAGCGCACGGCAACCGGGACCTCGATCTGTGCTCGAGTTGCAGCAAAGGAGTCGCACACAACAAACTGAAATACACACGCACATTGATCTGCAATTCAGCATTCCTCTTCACCAAACAAGCCCGTTTCTCGCTATCCAGGCTTAGCCTAGCCCAATACACCATACCAAACACACCCTTACAGGTTCGTTCCATCCGGCCTGCTCCTCGTCGTTGTCCTCGCAGGAAGATGAATAGTGCGCTCTGGGTTGTATGTCGCTCCAGGGAAGATGAATAGTGTGCAGGGGCTGGGCATATTGGTGTAGGCAAATATCAAGCGCCTGACGAGGAGTAATTCTCCATTTTAACTTATTAGATATTTTTGGCTTTCTACATATGCTACTTATATAAATACATATTATGTCTAGATACATAAAAAAAACAGTAATGTTACATTACTAGATACATATTATGTCTCGATACATAGCAAAAAAACCAGTAATGTTATATAAATACATATTATGTCTAGATACATAGTATGAGTTAAGTGTTCAAGCACGGTGCATAGTTTGATTCCCACGTGAATTAGAATGCATGACGCAGTCGTCGATAAAATATCTAAACCTCTCATACACGTAACTTCAAGAAGCGCACTTATAATTTCAAGAAGAAAAAGATGGGGCTCGTGAGCTGTGAGCATGGAAGTCGACTGCCAGACAAATTGATCGCTAAATAAGTCTCCAACCATGAGTCATCAGCGCCGTGCTCATGGGTGTGCAAGCAGTGCGCTTGTACAGGGCCTCTAATTCCGTGGGGCCTAAAAAATTATGGCCGATCAGCTACCGTGTTCAAGATACTGCCGACCTTTGTGGTATTTGGAGCTTGAGGAATTCACTACGTCCATCCATTTCTCTAGCTTTCTTTTTCTAAAAAAAAAGAATCTCCAGCTTTCTCGTCCTGGCTTCCCTTCTCCCCAATAAGACTATAGGCCACAAGGCCCAGTATAGTCGGCAAGGTGTCTAAATTCTGAACTCAAAATGTAGTTATTTATTTGTCTAATTATCTTTTATTTCGTCAATAGAAATATTTCTTTGTATTGACCGATGATTACTAATTTTACTATAGATTGCTGCAAAACAGTTGTGTTGTGCAAAAGCGTTTGGCGCTTTTAGGCTCAGATTCGAATAGAAGTCACAAATTATTACTCACAAATTACTCCTAAGAAAATGATGTTTTCTAATAAAGACAACCAGCAATTGAATAATGAAAATTACAATATCCTTGAATCATTGCATTTTCAGGTATACACTATTATCAACGAAAAATGAGTATCCCCTGGCGTACATATCCCGCCTGTGAATTTGTCTAAGAATAGTGTAGAAACACTTGGGGGGAGAGTGTGATAGTTAATGAAGCACAAATCTCATAGCAAAATGAATGGAGGATACAAGGGGGGATACATCCACAAGGAGACACTCAAACATTTGGCTTATCTCGTTTTGTTTTCTAGGCTGGTACACCTATTTTAGAGTTTGGAACAGGGCCTCGGATTTTGCCAGCACGGCCCTGGAGTCATCCAAATAACCATATATGCAACAAAGCTAAATGTGGCACTGCAATGCACAAAAAATACATCAGCAGTGTGGATGTTGCCTGGAGCAATAATGTTTGCATGCAGCTCGATCTCTCCATGTATACAAATATTATGGTGCCTCGATCTGTTGTGTGAAGAACTGGAGATGGACATACTACGTACGTACCTGTGCTGGACTGCTAGAAGCAGCAGCTTCATTCGGTCAATACGCGCGCCGGCAGCGAAATGATTTGAACGAACCCCTCAGGCTGGCCGCGCGCCGCCGTTGCATGCATGCGCGCGCCCCCGGCCAGGCCGGCGACCCAAACGGTGTACGGCCATGATGTGGTGTGGTCACTCATGCATATATACCTGTGCTTCGCAATGCAACGCCACGAGAGCTTGCTACCATGCCAACTTGCCAATGCCAAGTGCCAAGAGTACACAGGTGGCGCCCATGCAGGCATGCACCACCAACACCACACATGACTGGATGCTACACACCGTCGTCAGCGCCACGCAAAGACTGCCGAGAGTGCTGACGCATGTGCCTCTGCGTCATATTGAATGCGTGGTTTATTTTTACATGTGTTGTGCATGCAAGTGCCACGTGAATCGTGTATGGTGGCATGCTGTTGCGCCTTCGTCTCACGACCAAACAACACATGCATGTGCGACCGGCCGGCCGACCGGACGCACGAGCCATGTCCATACAAGGGTTCCTAAGGAGCTGGGAGCCGGCTGCTGCTGGGACCACATCCATATCTCGACTAACTTAAGGGGCACTATTGTTTCCGGGAGGGACTACACATCTTCCACAAGATTTTCTTATTAGCTATCTTTCACATTTTCAGACGTCTTCGGCCCAAAACAAAAAACAGACCCATCAAAATAAATCATTATTAAAAAACATGATAGAACATTAAAAAAATTACGACAACAGAAACTGAAGACAAAAATAAACTGAGAAAAATTTAAATATAAAAAATAAAATAATATAGCAAATAAATGAAATATAAAAAAATGAAACATGAAAACAAAAAAAGAAAAAAAGAAAACTGTGTGTGCAGCCGTGTGTGTGCACGAATCTTCAAGAAAAATCACGACCACAAAAAAGTGGAAGATGATAGAATAGAAAATCTTTAGAAGATGAATAGAAATTCTGAAAAAAAAATGCCCTTACCCGTAAGCTTTGTTTTGAGAAGATAATAGGGGCCTAGACTAATTGGCCAGTATTTGTTTGTAAAAAAGGGAAATCCATACCTGTAAGTTGTTTTGAGAATATCATGGGCCTAGACTCATGGTCCAGTATTACGTCTTGGACCTTGCCAGCCCAATAGCAATATACACCACGGTGGCATCCCACCCAATTCCGCTCATGTCACCAGGCCAGAACGCACGTCATGTGCTGGTGTAATAATTTGTGGCTGTTGCTCCGTCTCCATGAAAACACAAAATGGGCTGAGCGCACAGAAAACAAAACAGCACACACAAACATTCGACCGACGTCCGAGAAAAAAATTCCGAGTGATCCTTACAAATTCCGTTACACTTGTGTCAGGGTGGGCATTCGAGTTACTCGATTACTACTTCGGGTCGGCTAGTTCGGGTTTAAAAACTTTGGGTAATAAAAATCGTTACCTGATTACAACCCCTGAAAAAATACTACCCGCAAACTCGGGTACCTGCAATTTCGGGTTCTAGTATTACCCAATTTACAGGATACACTCAAACAACACAAAATTTCTAATACAACTAGAACTAGAAAGAATATATAATAGATAAGTTGATAACTGACAAGCTCAATAGACTTGATACTTAATAGTTTTGACTTCTTGTGCAAATGCAACATGTACTAGACACATTCAGAGAGACACAGGTACTAGACATTCGACAAGATAAAAAAGGCACAAATTCAAAAGTTCGGGTACTTCAGGTACCGGTCATAGTTACCCGAATTACCCCAATATAAATTCGGGTAATAGGATTCACTATTCGAACTAGACATCGGGTAGTGCGGGTTTGGGTACTTTGGGTTTAGGTCCGGGTATTTCGGATTCGGGTATTTTGGGTTCGGATAACGGGTAATGGGTACTCGTATATCTGTTGAAACTTGAAAGGAATTACGATCCGAGCAAACAAAAAGATTGATTCGTTTTATTTTTTAAAAGATTATAAACTGATAAAGCATACTTCCCCTATACTAAAAAATAAAGTTAAGTTAAAAGAGTCTCTTTGATAGCGACACAAACTTCAAAACATAATTTTGACTTCTTATTTTTCTAAAGAAATTTATCGGAAGTGATATATGTATATTTTATGAAACTATTTTTCAAAACAAACTTATTCATATAATTTTTATATTTCTAGACTCAACAACTTACAAGTTAAGGACTTGAGTGTTTCTACCCTAGTTTTAAAGTGAAGTTGTGATTTTACCCTAATGCTTAACTTTATGATTTTACTCCTACTTTTTGAAAATGAAGAAAAGTTTACCCCTGATCTATTAAGTCCTCGATAATGGTGTAGTTTTAGCCCTTTGAAGTAGGTCTAGAAACACTGAATTCCCTAAAAGCTATTCATAATTTATATTTCTAAAGTTTAACCCAAATCTTGTCTAAAGTGATTTTTTCCTAGTATTGAGGGTGGCTGCACAAGGACAAAATAACAGGAGGGAACATGCACGCACTTTGCACGAGTGTGGAGGGGACTGAGGCCCAAGGCGTAGGGCCACACACCGGCCGGGTGTTTGCGATCGCCGTCCGCCGTCAAAGATAAAACATGCATTACGAGTGTGATTTACTTCGCCCATTTTTTAAAAGGGAACGGATCGTATGCAAACCAAGCGTCCCGTGTAACCTTGCAAACTAACGATGTGGATCCTAGAATCGTCATCTGATGGTTGTAGAGAGAGGTGGAAAACTTTTGCAAATTAGCGCCCGCCACCTAATCTTTGTTTTTTTTTTTTCCAGAAACCCCCTCCTCCATCAACCGATCGTACGTTCCGTCTCTCCTTCGTTCCGTCAGCCGATCGCGATAGGTCTGGCCGCCGCCGCCGGCGAATTGGCGTCCGACGAATTGGCGTTGGCGATGAAGAAGAACCGTCGAGGCGTCGAAGAGACTCGATGTCGAACAAACGGCGCAGGCGTTGCGATTTGCCGATTTGGTCGCGTGATGGCGTCGGCGTGTTTGCTGTCTCCATCCGCGCTTGCCGCATGGGCCGCATGGACTTGACGCACGCGGCCTGCCTCAGCCCTCAAGTACGTAACACAGCCACAGGTAAGCGTTTTTTCCTTTCGTAAATACGTATATGTATATACGTGATCGGGAGAATCGCAGGGTAGCTCCGCCACTGCGCCGTGGTAGTACTCGGTGATGTCCCTGATGTGCGCCAGCACGCGGTGCTCGCCGTCCTCCAGCTCCCCCAGCGGCGCCTCGACGATATCGGCTGCTGCGACTCCCAGCGCGAGCCCAGCCGGCGGCGGCGGCCAGACCTATCGCGATCGGCTGAGGGAACGAAGGAGAGACGGAACGTACGGTTCGGTTGACGGAGGAGGGGGTTTCTGGAAAAAACAAAGATTTGGTGGAGTCAGGCGGGCGCTAATTTGCAAAAGTTTCTCGCCTCTCTCTACAGCCATCAGATGACGATCCTAGGATCCACATCGTTAGTTTGCAAGTTTACACGGGACGCTTGGTTTGCATACGATCCGTTCCCTTTTTAAAAAGCCAGGTATGTTCACTTCGGGTCTCTTTATATTCCAGGTCTGTTTGTTCCATTAGCTGTTAATAGGTACTCCCTCTGTCCCAAAACATATGACGCTATAGAAAGCGTGTGGATCAAACTTTTTGAACTTTGATTAGATTTATAAAAAAGATGTGCAACACTTATTATATCTCCAAATAAGCATACTACAAAAGGATATTCAACGATCTATATCTAATAATACTAACTGTGTATTATAATTATTAATATATAATCAATCAAAGTTTAGCAAAAGCTGCCTTCTTAGAAGCGAGAATGACATCTATTTTGAAACAGAGGGAGTAACTAGCTAAGATGAACTTCCTCTTTCGAATCTCTTTGCTAATACAACAAGGAGTTCTTCTACGGTGGGCGTTTGCTTGAAAATTACAACCGTCAGTGGGGGCTTGCACGGAAGCAAACCACTCAATCTAAAGATATAAAAGCAGCAAGCCAAGCCGCGGCCTCATGGTGGCCACATCGCCCGCAATTCACGGCCGTCCGATCGGCCGGACGGACGGCCCAGATCAGTCAAGTCCATACCATTTTACAAACAAGCTCTTAAACTCTGGCGAAATACAACCAACCGTCCATTATCCTCTCCTCTCTTAGTTTCTTTTGTAAAAAGACCCTTAAGATTTTCCAAAATAGTACTCACTATCCAGGTGATTCAATGGGTCGGGCTGCCACTATACGCGGACCGAACTGGGCAAGATTCGGTCCAAATGGTCTTATTTTTTTGTGACTTTTATTAAATCATATAATATATTGATTTTATTTATTTCGTACAAAAATAATAAGAGCTCCTAAAATCATGAAAAAAATAGAATACTCTCTATGATGTACTCTATGTATAAAAGATATAAAACTTGGAATGTAAAGAAATTTTGAATTATTTAGAATGACCTTAACATATAAAATCTCCATAATTCCTATACATTAAAATATTAATCCAAACATTATAAAATTTATTTTATGGATGCTTTGTGATGTTGGCAACCTCTAAAAAAAGATAAATTTTAAATGCTTCAACAAACTATTATTTTATAATAAATTAATAAAATAATTTAAAAATAAGACTACGGTTATATGAATCAAAATATATACACAACAAAACGAAAACTCAGCGGTTAACATATGCAATCATCCACAAATAATAATTTTCAAATAACATGAATAAAACCACTAATACATTGCATACGTAATGCGCAAACTAATATATTTGTGCCTTTGTGTGCTACTTAAATGCGCAAAACAAAAGAGATATATCTGTGCTTTTTTTTTTTTTTTTGCTATGTCGTTATATGTAACCAACAGTGCATTTTCACAAATATAACTGTGGTGCCAACCCGCGTGCAAATAACTAGTTAAATAGCAGTTGCTTCAGCTGATGAGCCCAGTGAGGAGGCCAAGATTCTCCTATAAAATAGAAAATGTTATTTAGAAATAGCACCCTCCAAGCAAATCCAATTAAAATCTTTAGTAAACTATGATCGGAGCAAATAAACGCATTCCTGAGCTTAATGCCCGAAAACAATGAGAGATTAGCTTAAAGATTACTTAAAAGAAGGTTCTAATGGTATTGGGACTACCGCTAATAATAAGAAGCTAAAAAAATGAAGCCCGTGTCTTTAAAATCCAATGAATCTGCTCTATAGCTAGTTTAGAAAATAGTCTGGTTAGTCATCACATCATGGAGATAAATCGAACCATTTAAAACCGTCTGAATTTGCTCTATAACTAGCTTAGAAAGTGGTCGCGTTAGTCATCACATCATGGACATAAATCGAACCATGTTGATAAACTTTTAAAATAATCTAGAATATTAAGAAAAAATATCAAAATATTTTCCCAAAAACTACAACTAAAAATCATAGAACCTGAATAACTTTGAAAATTCATTAAAAAGTATCTTTAGCTCAAAATATGAAAAAAAAAAAGAGAAGTGCCAACCTTTTTTTAACAAAAAGCAGACCCAGAAACAACACAACTAAGAGAATTTGCCATTCATCCTACACACAAATTCGGTAAACCAAACCACTGAATAACCAATAACTTCACGCCATTGTTTGCTCCACTCTAAGTCAAACTTAGTAATTCAACCGCAATAACATATAGCTAAAAAACTAAAGCAACTCAGAACACCTCAACCTAGGAACCAATCAGTAAAAACAACTTTCTCTGGCAACTAAGACCAAGCTCAACTAACAAACTGACGTGTTATTGAACTCCACTAAGCACAACGAATTTGTTGAATTTTTTTCTTATTGAATAATGCCAAGTCAAATAAAAAATATCCAAAAATCCAAAGTCAAAAGAAAATAAATTAGTTGATTCATAAAAAAGAAAAGGGGACCCGCACTCTCATTCAATCGCTTACTTATGGAATGAGTCCGTTGGAAAAGTTAATCAATTTTTTTCATATAAATTACATCTTTTGTGAAGGATATATCTGTGCCTCATCTACTTTCCTATCTTTTGTGAAGCACCACCGCACCAAAACAGCTTGGAGCACCACATAATGGCAAACAAGAGTGCAACAGCGGGGCTAGAAAATCACATCAAGGCCTTCACGAAGGAAACGGCGTCGATCAAAAGCACCGACAACGAGTGTGGATTGCAAGAGTTTATTACAATACTACAAAAAAAATCTCAAAGGCACAGAGATTTTCTAATCTATCCATGTGTATCCAGACACACTTGCATTGCCATTTTAGGGCCATCTCACTTCTTTGGCTAAACATCATGACTGCAGGGTGGTGAAAGTGAACCCATGGAAACATGGGCGCAAAATGGAACTTTGGGACCGCCCAAGAGCCATCCCTGCACCGATGTGCCCCCTTGCTGCCACCAGCATGATAGGCAGGGGGCTTGTTGCACGACGGGGTAAACTGCCACTGATGTTGGCTTCATTCCGCACCTAAACGACGACATTGCCTGCAAGCGTTAAGCCTAAATAGATGAGCGATATGCTGTTAGTACGATCTAGTTGCAGAAATCAGCTTAATCAACAAGTATCATGTTCCTTTTTCTTTTACAAAAAATCTAAAAGTTGTTGATGGTCGAATGATGTAATCATCCTGCATGTATGTATATACTGGAGTCTGACGACGAACACGCCTGCACTTCCTGATTGATGATAACTGACGAAAAATTCAAGTTATGGGCGTTCATTGTTCAGACCTGAATGTGCTGTTGCAGTGACTTCATGTACCGGATAGTTTGGTCCAGAGTTGAAGCTTGGTTGCTCTAAAATGTTATAGAGTAGATATCATACCATTTCATTATGACCAGATTATATATATGTAGTACAATTTGTTGTGTGCTAGTGTGTAGTAAAAACTCTGATGATGAAGGTCACAATAAGGGGGCACATCCGCATATCCCTTGTTATTACGATCATCAGTTAAGGTTTACCGATCAACACATATAGATGGTACCGTGTTGTTGGTGACACTTAGAGTGAGAGAAGATCATAGTATCATCATTTACTTGTAGTGGTAGTAGTGTTCTTACGTTGTCGTCGCATCCTGGAACGAGCTGCTGCAGGGCCTTCAACTTCTCATTTATCTTACACCGTCTTCTCTGCATATATATGCAAATAGGTTGATATATATACACACACAAACACACTGACACACCACAATCCACAAACATGCACCTTCTCTGTCAGGCTGTGTGCTTCAGCGTGGTGATGAGACCTCCTTCCCTCTCCCGTTGATAATTTTTGCCTCTTGTCCTGTCAGACGAGGTGACGAAAATAAACACAGCTATCAAAACGACGCAGGAGTGCAGGACGATACTGAAACTAGCTTAGCTGTGTCAGGCAGACGACGACAAGCACCTATCTAGACTGATTCTAGAGACAGACTTCTTTTCCGGTCCGTCGTCACCATACTCACCTGTAGTTTGTGATCCGGCGACTCCAGCTCCTTCCCTGACGGCACCATCTGATCACCTTCTACCCAGGCGCGCCGCAGGCCGGCAACGACGTCGGCATCGCCACCGCCAGAGACGATCGGGAAGAGCCACGACGCCATCTCGGCCTCGGAAGGCGGCGCTGGTACCAGTCTGTCGGGTATGGGTACCGCCGCCGCGGCTGGCCGCGACAGCGACGGCAATGGTTCACAGCTGGGCTGCCCCTCCGTGCCGGCGCCGGCGGCAGCTCCTCGCCACACCAGCTCGAAGAGATCATCACTGCGCGCGATTAATTAAGGCACAAGTCATATATAATTAAGCGCAAGTATAATATAGTCTTGCATGATTTTTTCTCCAGCATCTATATGCCTAGCCTATAGCTGGCCCCGCTGTGCGTGCTATGATCAGTTTCAGCCAAGGGACGACGAATTTGATGCGCGCTAGAACGTGACACGCGGCTAGCGTAGCTAGGAAAATATAGCACGTGGAGCGTAAGCTCCCTGCAGCTGCCGCACACGTACGACGAGGAGTGGCGATCACCGAACAAGCCGAGGAAGTCTTCTGCGCCACCGCCGCCACCGCCACCGGCGCCGCCGAGGTCGGTAGAGCTGTGACACGAAGCACAACCAGCAGAGTCGTCGTCCTGGTAGCTCATCATCGTCTCCATAGCGTAGGAATACACTACCGAGAGAGCGCCTCTAATGTCTGTGCAGTATGTATAATGGTTTCAAGTGCAATGCCTGAGCACTTGTACATGTACATATATATAGTGGATCTATCGAGTTATTTTCCTCGACGTACCTGCACCGGTTGTTGTAAATTAAAAGAGTGATTTCTGCTCTGGATTTATCCCCGTTCACCGGCTGATAAACGGGTGAATTGAAGTATGCGCCATGACGACGGCCGTCTGTCTCGAGCTATAGCAGCAGCATTCGTCTTGTAGTAGCACGAGGGAGCAACTACGTTTTCTCAGAACGCCTTGCGGCCGCATCCGTAATCTAACGTCTCATACTGCTTCAAGATTCACGACAGTCAACACGTCCGCTATTCCCGTTTCTTTCAAACTTCATTCCAGACGCACATACTTACCCTCCCATTCCCATCTTTTCCTTACTTTTTCAATTCTCCATTCCTTCCTTCAATTCCCAAGTTCTTATCTCTCTTCCGTCTTCTACCTCTGTCTCACAGTCACCCTCTCTCATCGATGCTTTCAAAACTCTCCGTCGCCGCCGCCGCTCGTCTCTCTTCTCCTCCATTGCTGCAGGTGCCCTCTCTCTCTCTATCTAGCCGTTCCTCTCTCCGACGACTGCTCTCTCTCTCTCTCTCTTTGCCATTCCTGCCCTCTATCTGGCCGCCGCGGCCACCGTTGCTCTCTCTCTCGCTACCTCCATTCTCCGCAGCAGCAGCCCCCTTCCTCCGCTAAACGCCGGCAAGCAACATCTCTTTCTCTCACCAGGTTATATCTCTTCCTCCCCTCCTCTTTCTTCCGCTCTCTGTACATCTAGATCTGTCTATTCCTCTTCTACTCTCTTTCTTAATCTCTTCTCGATTCCTTTTCTTCGTGTTTTATTTCAAAGATCTAGATCCGGTTTTATATCCTTGTCAGAAAGGCTCCGCTACCCTTGCTCTGTCATTTCTCGTCACGAAATTAGGTTTTTTAAAACACATTTTTAAACGAACGGCACAAACTTTCTATTTTTTAATGGATGCATGTCGGCTTACTGTTTCCTCATTGGCTTTCTGATGCTTCCAGATGTCTGAACCAGTTTCTGCCGTTACAAGATGGACGAAGAGGATTTTGTTCCGCCTGAACATACGGTTAATGCGAATCTCGCTGGTACGAATCTTTCTTACAGCTTATTAAGAGTACATTAAATTTTCTTATGAATTTCGTCATGAGCGGTGTAAACAAAAATTAATTGCTAACAACCGCTGCAACCTGTTTAGTTATATGTAATTTGGAGTATACTTATCTGAGAAGCAATATTCTGTACTTCTCGTGCGTGGTATTACAAAGCAATATCCTGTTATCTTCTGTACTTCAAAATTAGAACTTCCTATTGGAAATTTGTTACAGCTGAATAAGAGTACATTGACATGGCCTTTTTTTGCGCATTGGTAGTTTCATGAAGGTTTCTGTTCCTTGCGACATCGATTACAATTAAATGTTGCTATATGTAGTACAATTAGAACCGTTTGCCTGCAGTCTTATTTGAGATTACCAATTAATTTAACAACAAACTTAAACTTTTTTTGTGCAGGGTTAGTTCAACAACCGTACTGCGCTAGCTGGCCAGGCACATTATTATAATGCAATTAATTTTGTTTCTTACTGTGATTACGAAGTCAATTGACTAAGATATCTAAGAGCTAGTCAACGGCTTATTTACTGATACGAAGTCAATCCATGTTTATTCAATGTATCATATTAGGAGCTATTTCTCAACTAAGGGCAACATATTTAGTTATACGTAATCTGAAGCAGTATATTATTTTTTTGTGTACTGATACGTACTTAGCCATAGTTTGAAACTAAAGCCACAACTGTTTTAACCAGGCTTTTTATAAACCAATATAAGTTATCAGAAGCTGCATAAGTAGCCACCTCATGCTTTGCCTTCGTGGACAATGTTAGATTCATGAAGAATTGCTTTCATTGCATCATCGATTAGGATTAAAAATTGCTAGGTCTAGTAGAATTTGAACCGGTTTACTTCATTCAACAGATTACCATATGTCATATAATTAATATTTTTTGAATAGCAGGGTTAGTTCAACAACCTTGCTTTGGGAGCTGGTCAGGAACAATCAATGGCAGTATGCAAACAGGTACAAATTGTTGTTCTATGTTATAAATTTCCGAATTAATTTGTAACCATGGTGCCCATGCTTGCATTTTTATAACCCCTTAGATGTACTTGCTTTAGTTCTTTTCGGTCAGTTCTGAATCTTGTAGCCATAGGTTTGTTGTAATAGAAACGTATACTTTCCTGCATTTGGTTTTGAACACGTCATTTAGTTAGCATCTGCCACTTCTTACAATTACTTGTAAAAAGAGAAAATTTCAGTTTAAATCAACATTCTATACTGTGACTTTTCATAGTCTATACGAATGTACCTTTTGTTATTGACAAAACATAACCTTTAGTTCATGTGGTAGTGGTGGGGAATAATTTGTACGTTCTGAACCTGCCATTACTGTTCTCAATTGTTTTAGTGAGGTGCTGTCCCATGCATGGTTCTGTCAGCTTATATTAGTCAAAACATCTAAGATCTAACTAAGATGCTAGTGCTGTAGTGGCATCCACCCATTGCTTTATTTGCTCCTTAGCTAGCCCATTTCATCTTTTACAGTTCTTCTGTTTAGGATGATATAGTATGTTCAGACTCCTTGTCCCATCTGTTTTAGAAAAAAAAAAATTTACTTACTTTTTCATTATGGCGGAATAGCAGAAATGTTCTGGAGCTGATTTTGCCTTCTATGTTATTCGTCATTTAGGCACCGAGGAGGAAGCTGCAGAGGCCTATGACATAGCGGCCATTAAGTTCAGAGGCCTGAATGCCGTTACAAACTTTGAATCAGCCGGTATAACGTTCTATACTGTGACTTTTCATAGTCTATACGAATGTACCTTTTGTTATTGACAAAACATAACCTTTAGTTGGCAAAAGATAATATATAAATTTATATAATCTGTACTTTTGCCAAAAAAATAATAATGAGTGGACATGCACAATTTGTCTCCCATTCGTACATCCCTCTCCTTCTCTCAGTTCCTGAACTTGTCTTCTCCTCTGATGGATGAAGAAAATATTGCCCTGAAGATGCAATTGTTAAACCCAATCGTTCTTCTGTAACCCTAATCTTTCTCGGTTTTGCCCGCACCTCTTGATTTTGCACAGGATTTGCACCTCTTGATTTTGCCCGCACCTCTTGATTTTGCACAGGATTTGCACCTCTGTAAATTTGACATAGGCCTATATATATGGCAGCTGATGCCTATATTTTGCTGACCAGGCCTTTATAGTATAGTATATTTAAATGGTATGTGCATATATTTAATCCAGAAGAAACTTCACATTAATAGAGCTCAGCTTTAGAGTAAACTAGTGACCTGTCAAACTGAAGGTTATCCGGATAATTTATTGGCATGTTTTGGGTTAATGAGCTCCTTAGGTGTGATATGAATGTGCCATCTTCACAATGCCCTTCTGCTGCCACATAACAGTCAAAACTAGCTTTTGTTTATGCACCACCTTGCTTTACTAAAAATATATATATGCAGGTCATTGATCACTTGTTTTTTTTTCTCCAACACATTGAACACTTGTTGTATGATCATATAGTGGATGTTTTCAGTTTTGGGATAATTCTTTGGGAGCTGCTGACTGGAAAGGTTATTCTCTCACCATCATTTTGGTCCGCCGGTGTAATGCTAGGAAAGAAGTGTGGCTTTGCTAATTGTTGAGTTGGCCTTTTCTTTTCAGCTTCCATACGAAGACATGACACCTCTTCAGGCAGCACTATTTTGAGTAGTCGTTGTTCAAAAGGTATCATAGTTTAAAACATCAGTTTATTGTGGTCTGTCACAACAGAACAGTACATAGCACATCTTGCTGTTATCATATTACATTAATTTGCTGAAAGGGAAATGTTTCAATTAAGCAATGGAAAATGTTGAATTGTAGATCCACTTGAGTCCTAGAATCTTTTCCGGTGCTTGGTGGAATTGAACTGCTCCTTTTGAAACTGATACTGAGTTACTGTTTTGAATCCTGGTTTGTCAGACCTGAGAACTCTGCTAAGTTTCTTTTTTAGGGTAGGATCTGAGGCCTTACTATTGCTGCTGATACTCAACCTATGCTCGCGGATCTCCTTCAGAGTTGTTTGCAGAAAGATCCTTCTATAAGACCAACATTTGCAGAGATTATGGATATACTAAACTCTATAAAGGAGGTGTGTGTTCACACAAAGAACTACGTGTGTTTTCCCAATTTTTTTTACTTTTTTGTTTTGTTTTATTTTTTCCCTGAACATATTTGATTAGTACATTTATTGAAAGCCATAAATATTACTATTTTAAATTTTATATCTGGTCTTGGGATGGAGAAAGTATACTCATGTGCGAACTTGCATTCTTGTTTTGTACCTCTGGTGTGGTCCGTATTGATAATAAAAAGTGTAACATGTACTTCCTCTATGCCATAAAAAGTGTTATTCTTAGTTCCCGAAAAGTCAAATATTTTTTAGCTTTGATTAAATATACCTATAGAAAAAAAGATATTTATATTACATATTTTGTATAATTAGATAGATCATTGGATATATCTTTATGGTAATCTTATCTGAAGATATAAAACAAACATACGCTTTAGTCTTCTCTAAGATAAGAGGTAAAGCATTTTATCAATTTTTTATTTGTTTTAGAGGGACCCTATACTAGTGCTGTAGATAGCCACTGATGGAACGTGACCCCATCAGAGCCACAGCCCTGCTCGGTCCATGTGTGCCGCCTGACGTACTGTAGCTGGGTAGCGGCTGCCAAGGCTGCGCGTCCATCAGTATTTTTTAATCAAAGCCACCAGGGCCTTATTTAGGTTGCATGTTTATTCAACTTGCGCTAATGTAGCACTTTCGTTTATAGTTAGTAATTAATGTCTGATTATAGATTAATTAGGCTTAAAAGATTCGTCTTGTAAATTACAGATAAATTATGTAATTAGTTATTTTTTATCTATATTTGGTGTTTGTGATGGAGAGAGTGAAAAAAATTACAATTTTAAAGGCATCTAAACAAGGCCGAGTATATTTTTAGAAAAAGAGAGCGAGGGAAACTGGGAAAGTTGTGGCATAGTTTTCAAAATACATACTCTCTTGAAAAAAAAATCATTTCAGGTTTCCAGAAATTATGTTTGACTGCTCGACTTATTCAAAAAAGTTACATAAGTTATTATAGAAATATCTTTAATCATAAAATAAGTCATTAAAATATATAATATTTACATAAAAATTTTAGATGAAACGGAAGATCAAATAAGATATATGAAAGTCTAAAATAACGCTTTTTAGGACCTAGTTTCAGACTTCCAGCAGCAAGCACACACCGTCGAGAGACAATTCTCTCCTGTTTTCCTGTGCTCTTTATGTCATTTCATCTGAAAACTTTTTACGTGCTACAGTACACCCACTACTGTTGTACTTCTGTACTACTACTGGGTACTGTTATGCCCGCAAAGCCACAGTAGCCACCCACACTCACCTGCCTAGCGCTACTCTAGCACACACTTTTTCTCTCATACAAATTAATCATATTATATATTTCTATACTAATCCTATTGAGAGATACAAATGCTAATATTATTGAATCTAGTAAACCTTGAATTTTGTTTGATTTCTCAAAGTGTGCGATATCAATATGTACTTATTTTAGAACATAAGGTGTACAATGAGCTCATGGATGATACTGATGTGATATTCTAAAATACTCCCACTATTTTAAAATTAAATATCAATATGATTTTCATGTTGGTCAAACTTCTTTAGGTTTGATTGGTTTTAGAAAAAATAGTAACAATGTTTATATCAAATTAAGCTTATTATTAAAAAGATTCAATAATTTATGTAATGATACTCGTTATGTACTACAATTGATTTTTTTGTATATCTTATCAAAGTTAAAAATGTTCGACTTGTCATGAAAAAAAAGGAATGACACATATTTTGGTAGAGAGAGTACACCCATAGTACCAAAATAAATGCATATCTCAACTTCTAGGAGTCAAACAACTTAAGTTTGACCGAATCTAAACAAAAATAAGGAGATTTATAATATCAAATAATTACCATTAGATTAATCAATTCATGTAAACTCGATTTTACAAGGTCTGAGTTTAGAATGACGTCCCATTTTTGTAATTTAAAGTACATATCACCAAGTGTAACAAATTTGGATCTATAATTCTTGAATAGTTCTATAAATGTATATTGAATTACAACTTTACAACATTTAGGGATCGGGATGAGACAACTAAACAAGTTTAACGACTGGAAAGGTGATTTCCTAGCTTAGAGACCGAGATAACATGCCCAAACAAGCTTGAGGACCTAAGTGCACAATTTGCCTCAATATATATGATCTTCATTAGGTAAAATAAATGTAAAATTTAGAAGGCATCTAACACATTTTGCGTTAGGGGTAAGATGGCATTATGTTTCAAATACTTGGTTAAGATAATAATGTGGGCGGACAATATTTAAAGACCTAGGTGAAACCATAATTATGATATATATAATGGGTGAAATAAATGAAAAAACAATGATGTACTTACTTAATCATTGAGAAATGTAAATAAATAAAGTTTAGTAAAAGCACATGAAGAACGTGAGTGGAAAATTAAATAACAATGAGTTAACAAAAAAATGATGTAAGCCCGGGAAAATAACAACTCAACACCAGCAAGTGGGTTAGTGATTGTATTAGTCGAATATGGGAACATATTATTTTTTTCCTTTGTATAGTGTTTTGTGACACGATATTGTTTGTAACTTTGTAAGATAAAGAATATTAAGGCTAGAACCAACATACTGTGCAATATTATGGCAAAAACAGTTAACAGAAAAAGAAAGAAGGTACGTGAAATAAAAAAGGAATAAAAGATGAAGTGTGCGGTGGTTAAGAAATAAGAATATTTATGTGTGCCAAAGCAGCACAGTTTAAAAACATTAAGGAGAGAGTGGGGTAGTGCTGTGCAGGACCATACTTGTGTCAGGAGGGTGGGTGGCGGTGGCAGCAGCTTGGGTTCAAAACGAATCGGCGCGCAGGATGCGGTAATGGAAGTAGAGGGAATGGAATGAAAAAGTGTGGGCACGTGAAGGCGTCAGAGGGAATGGGAAAAGGCAAAGAGAGGCAGGGAATGGAAACAGAGGGAGGCGGGAGTTGACTGGCGCACGGATCTTGAAGCCAAATGCGCGCTGGAGATAAGTGATGCGGCCGCAGACCGAAGCGGTTTTGTCTTTTCGCACGAGGGAGCCACCAGAACAGCAGCAGCAGCAGCCGCCGCCGCCGTTTCAGATGTGTCCACGGCTCCTCCTCCGCGCTAGCTAGCTACGTACAGAAACTGACGGCGGATGGAGAAGCTAGCTAGAATGTACCTGTACATGTGGTTAACTTTAGTCCTTTGACTGCCTGTTTGGTTCTATAAACTAATTAAACCAGTTTAGTCACCTTTTAATTAGTCATTCTCTTGGCAATTGGTAAAAAAAAAAATATTAGTCACCTGGACCAAACGAGACCTAACTATAGTACGTAGGAGTATAATAATTTATTTAAGATAGGGTTTCCTTGCCATGTTTGCCTACTATATCTATTTGTCTACTGCTTCTTGTGCATTACCTCGCTGCTGCGTGCATCAACGCACGGAAGCTTCTATGGAGACAGTACAGCCCCCCAAGCCTCAGATATTTCCTGGTCTCCTGCTGGTCTTGGGCGTACACGAGTTCGTCACATGATCCAAGTCCAACAAACCAAATGGGATGATGCAGAAAAATATTAGATCCAAACAAACATGTAGACGGCGCCGCCGGACAAGAACATTCTAGATGTTTAGAAGCTGGAGTACGTCCCAAGTACTTGAACCTTATATCGTGTGCCTATGCTCGCGTCTTGTGCCATGGAGGAGGTATCTTATTTAAAAGTTCATTGGAACCTATATTGTGTCGGACAGTCTGTGCTTGCATCTTGCGCCAAGGAGGAGGAACCTTATATTGTGTCTTATCGCAACGGTTTATCCTCTTCTCAACTAGTTTTTTTTTTTAATCTAGGCAACTAAGACTATGCATCAATATTTTTGAAATGGCGCATCAATATTTTGGATATCATCTATAACTCTTATATAGACAAACTCCACTAACTAATTCTCTCAAGATACAACACGTCCATCTCAGCACTCTACTATCACTCACACTATCTATTCAATTTGACATGCAATGCATACACCTCAGCAATCCACTATGATTTGCCACTTCCAATTTATTGACATGCAAGGTGTCCACCTTAGCAGTTTACTATTATTACACATTTTTATTCCTCCTTCATGTCGTGGCAACGCGCGGAATTCTTCTAGTATGCATATATGAGAGCATCTCGAGCAGATTGAGAATAAGCGAACCAAACGGGATGATGCAGAACAATATATAGATCCGAACAAACATGTAGACGGCGCCACCGAATGAGAACATTCTAGTTGCTTAGAAGCTGTTGCACGTCCCGGCTGGCCAAGTACTTGAACTAGCCTATATCGTGCCTATTCTCGCGTCTTGTGCCATGGAGGAGGTATCTTATTTAGAATTATATATATTGTGTCAGTGCTCGCAAGAAGATTTTTTTCATATAGGCAACTGAGACTATGCATCAATATTTTGGATACCTACATATATAGGTGCATCTCTACCAGATTGAGAATAAGTGATCGACTTTTTTCTATAACAGGAATTAAAGAGATCGAAGGCAAAAAAAAAAAAAAAAAAAAAAAAATCAAACTCCAACAATTCCCTTTTCAATCCGTTTTGTAAAAAAATCTTATTGGAGAAAACAACACCCTCAGTCACTATAAAAAATGTTATATGGTCTGAGCCAACCTATAGTTTAATTACAACAGTTAATGTGTAACAAAGAAACACTAGAAGGAGATTATGGGGCTGTTTGGTTGGCCACCTCTGCTTGCCAAGCCTTAGTTTTGGCGGGCCACAAATTTTCCTAAAGTTGTTTGGTTGAGAATTCATCCTAGGCAGCCACAAAACATGTGGACCCATATTCTCACCACACTCTGTAGCGAGCGATTCCTTGTCCACCATCTGTGGCGAGCCACATTCCGCCGCATGTGTGACTGGCTTTTGATGACCATCATCCAAACAACCATAAGTTTCAAATAAATTTAGACTAGGTACCAAAATATAGATCATGATTTTGGGAAAAATAAGACTCGGATTCATAATTTTTTAGTTAAATAAATTTTCAGTGGATGTTCTAAGATTGAATATGATTTTGAATTTTTATTCCACTTTTTTAGATAAAAATATTTAGATGACTTTTTGACAATTATTTCTATAATTTTTTTTATAAAGTGTAATTGATCAACGGCTCACTCGTGGCTGACGTGGTACATCAACCAAAGCCATTTTTAAAACCACCCAAGGAGAAAATTCAAACGGTTTCGAAAGTTGGAGAAAGTTTTAGAAAACTGATTTTTAGTTGGAGAGGTAAATCAAACTTGAGCAAAATTCAGAGAAGATCAAATTGCTATTTTTCTTTTGTGTTTACAACCCATCCACCTAGGCACCTAGCCCCACAACCAGGGACTTGCTGTCAAAATAATTATTGTTTGGTGAAGATAATGAGCCTAGAAAAAAAGATTGTTTGGAGAGAAAAAAAAACCCTTACCCGTAACCGTAAGCTTGTTTGGAGAAGATAATGGGCCTAGAATCCTGTGGCCAGTATTGGGCCTCGGACCTTGCTAGCCCAATAGTAATACACACCACGGTGGCATGGATCTCGGCCTGCCCGAACTTCTGTCGAAAGGAATTGCGATCCGATTACAAGCAAAAAAGATTTATCCTCTCAATAAAAAAAGCAAAAAGATTGATTCGTTTCGAGAGAAACTGTTAAAGCATCTCGTACAGTTGCTGTACAAGGACAGCACGACGGGAGGGGACGCACGCGCTCTGCACGAGGGAGAATGGTGCCGAGGCACAGGGGCCCCACCGGCCGATGTTTTTGACCGTTGCCCGCCGTCAAAGAAAAGAAGCTCCATTTGACCTCCATTACATTTCCCCATGTCCGATTTACTTCCACGAATTAAAAACAGTTCTTTAAACTTCTCTACGTTTTTAAACCGTCCCATACTCTTGTCAAAAAAAAAAAAAAAAAAAAAAAAAAAAAATCGTCCTATACCGTTCAGGACCTGAGTCCGCGAGCGAGACCACGCAAAATGATCTTTGATGCCAAATTAACTTTTTGACTGAAGTCAAGGAAAACCCTAGCTTATTTTTTTTCAATTTTTTGATAATGCAGACCTGTTTAAATTCGCTCCTACGGGGAGTTGAACCCAGATCTGTTGGGTGCTACTCAAGTGCTCCAACCACTAGGCTAAAGGCTCTTTCGCATTTAGAATTAATAATTTTGATATATTTCTTATTTCATTCGTTCCTATTACTACTTCGATTATTTTCCGGTCTAAGGGTTAGATTAATTGAGCAAAAATAGAAATCTAGATATGATTATTACTCTAGATAATCTTTAGTATTTTTTATTTTTTAACTTTTCTTTATACTCCTTTGGTTCCAAATTATATATCGTCTTGGCTTTTTGATACATAAATTTTGCTATGTACTCCCTCCATTCCAAATTGTAAGTCGTTTTAACTTTTTTAGTACATCTGTTTTATTTTTCATCTAGATCTTACGTATGTCTAGATAGTAGATACATAGCAAAACGAATAGAGTATTTAGACATGAAATTGAAATGGAGGGAGTATTGTAATATACAAACATTTATTTAATTTGTTGTTTATGTATATCGTTGTTTGTGTATGGTTCTCGGTTTCTATGTCCAAAATCTTCGCTCTTTGCATGCAAGGATGGATGCTTGTTCATGCATGTACAAGTGAACTATATTTATAATTTGAAGAAATGAGACGTGCACTCATTTTGTTGTCAATCATAACCAGTTGAACTTATGTGTGGTCTAGATCATAACATAATGTGATTATATATACTAAAAAATAAAACATCAAAAGAAGATTGCATAAATTCTAAGATTCTAGGATTTTTTAATTTCAGAACCTTTTTATAAAACTTCTTGGATACCTAACGTAGAAAAACTTGTTCTACGGTTTTTTTATAAAGTCTAATTGGTTCACGGACAACCGTTGAAGTTCACTTTGAACACCTTCGCGCGAGCGGTAGCTCGTTTGGTTGAGCTCTCCAGGTGTGAGGCCGATCATCTGGGTTCGATCCAGCGGCCCAGCGCTTTGAGCCTTCGTAAAGTCTGGCGGAGTAGCGCCCTCTTCGTCTAAAAAAAACATATTAGTGTCAAGTAGGACGGTTGACATGACACCGCATCAGCCAAAACCGTCCAATGAACAATTCAAACACCTTGTACAGGAGGCCAAGAAATAGTGTCTAGAGGGAGAGGTTACCAAATTGGAGAATGTGAAATATAATATATTAAAAAAACTTTTTTCTCCCCAAAGGGTGGTCCCACTCGCAGCCGTGGAGGCCCCTCGTTTCAAAATAAAGCCACGCCTCCGGCGGCCTCGTCAGCTACTCAGATTGACTAGACTGTAGACTCATCAGTTATCTGAAAAAGCTACTTACAGAAACCAAAAACAAAAAACAAAAACAAAAAAACTTCACCCTGTAATTCGCCTCACAAGGTCGCAGTTGTGTTCCTCTAGCTACCCTCTCTCTTTTCTTAATCTGATCTAAAACTACACATATATTATTACGTAGTACTCCATAATTAAAAGTCACATGTATTCATAATTAATTAATCCACAGATGAGACCATAGTCACCATTTGATAGAGCAGTACTCCCTCCGTATAGGAAAAGAAAGTCGTTTTGGGCATGATTGCGCTTACCAAGGAGTGCCAAAGAGTGATTAATTAGAAGGGAGTTTTCCTGCTTTGCCCTTATTAAATAGGCCTGCGGGTGTTCCCTACACAACAACTCTTAATAGCCCGACTGGTAAGCTAGAAGGATTCGATATTCGCCTAATTTGTCAACCACCAAACTCTCCAGATTTGAACATTCTTGACTTGGGTTTTTTTAGAGCTATACAAGCAATTCAGTATAAGAAGAATGCAAAAACAATAGAGGCTCTAGTTCCAGCCGTGCAAGAGGTAAATTGATCAAATTGTTCAAACAAGTCTCAATATTTTTTGATACAATAAATTTGGTAATTCATTCATTTGTTGCACAATTGTCTTGTAGGCATTCCTGGAGTACTCGCCACGCCTTGCAAACCGAATGTTCCTAACATTACAGGGTGTCTTCACTGAAGCTATGAAAGTGAAAGGTTGCAACAAGTTCAAGATACCTCACATGAACAAAGAAACATTAGAAAGAGAAGATCGGCTGCCATCTTGTCTCCCTTGTGATCCATCGTTGCTACATGAAGCCGAGGCTACTCTTGCTGCATGAAAAAAATTAGAATGATGCTGTAATCAGTAGACATTCTTGCTGCATGAAACAATTAGCTTCATGCTATAATTAGTAGAGACATTCTTGCTGCATGAAACATTTAGCTTGGTGCTATAATTAGTAGAGACATTCTTACCGATGCGCACTTGTCGTCCTTCCCTGCAGCGAGCTCACGCTCGCGCTGCTTGCCGTCGAGCATCTTGATCACGTGTGGACAGCATAGCCAACTCCATGGAGTCAGGCACCATCTCGACGGAGTCCTGCGCGATGACGGAGTCAGGTGCCTCGATGGACTGCAGCGGGTCGATGGAGTCCAGCCCCTCCACGGACAGCAGCAGGTCGACCGAGTCCGCGGCGACGGAGTCCAGCCCCTCCACGGACAGCAGCAGATCGACGGCGTCCGCGGCGACCTCCTCCGAGTCCGGCCCGACGTCGTCCGCGGCGAACTCCTGCGAGTGTGGCGCGATCTCCATCTTGGAGTCCGGCGAGATGGAGTTCGGCACCATCTCCATCTCCGAGGACAGAGACATCCATGGTGCAGCAGCAAACGCCGAGCACGAGCGGCGTGCGGCGAACAACGAGCTGCGTGCTCGCGAACGGCGGCGTGCGGTGATCTGGACGAGCAGCGGCGTGCAAATGACGAGCAGCGGGGTGGGCTATAATTAATGGCGGCGTGCGAACTACGAAGCGCTCGACGCGTGCGATATTAACGCTGCACGGGAGACGAAGCGGAGGGGCAGCGGAGCGGAGGGGCATCGCCGTCCAATTTTTGCATGCAAAGCCAGAACGACTTCTATTACTACGTTTCACTCCGACGCTAGAACGACTTTCTTTTCGTATACGGAGGGAGTATATTCTTTTTGAAGCTCCACGACAGACATGCCCCCACTGACCGCTGTCTTTGACATTGTTGACTCCGAGTCCCAACCGAAAGCGACGCTTTCCCAAAAACACCCCTCCGGATCCCGCAAATTAGCCCCTCCTCATATACCTCCGCCGCGCTCCCTCTCCCTCCTCGATCCCCTCCACTCCACGCCAGGCCCTGCCGCGGCCACGGACGCACCGCGCCGCCGCCGCCGCCGCCGCCGCTTCCGCTTCCGCCGGACGTTCTTCTCCCCCGCGCGCGCCTGTGGTTCTGGAGCGGGCGGATTCTTTCGGCGCGTTCCGGTGTTGCGTTGCCTCCTCCTCCTCCTCGCGGTCCGCGCGCCGTGTTGCGTTGCCTCCTCCTCGGCTCCTTCCAGGTGCGCAATCCGGTCCTGTGGCGCTCGTTCCCTGAGCCGAGGATTCGAATAATCCATCCACCGCTCCTGAATCCTGACGCGCCGTTTCTTTCGCTCTTGCGCAGTTTCCTTCCGAGCCTCTCGAGTCGAGATTCCCCGGAGATCTGCTCAATCCGTGCCGTTCTCCGGTTCCGGTGCGCAGACGCTGCTGCCGGTGAGCGTTGCGAGGAGCCTGAGGTCGGTCGGTCCGTCCGAGGTGGAAGAAGAGCTCGTCGGCTCGTGGCTCGACGAAAGAGCAATCCTTTCTTTGCCTGCCCACTCCGGCGCCCGCAGCTGCTTCTCCATTCCAGGTAGGCTTCCAGCCAGCCATGGAGGAGGTGGAGGTGGCCAACAGGGCCGCGGTGGAGAGCTGCCACCGGGTGCTGGCGCTGCTCGCGCAGTCGCAGCAGGACCCGGCGCTGCTCAAGAACGTAGCTTCAGAGACGGCCGACGCCTGCGCCAAGTTCAGGAAAGTCGCCGCCCTCCTCGGCAGCGGCAGTGGCGGCGGCTGCGGCCATGCTAGAGGCAGGTTCTCCGGACGAGTCCGGCCTCTGGGGCTCGTCAACCAGAAGAGCCCCTTGGGGACCGCCGCCGCCGGCGGCAACCCGCTGGAGATGATGCCCAGCACAGCTGCTGCGGCGGCGGCTCCGTCGACTAGCTACGCGCAAATGCGCGCTCGGTTCAACGGTGTGCCGGACTCGCGAGGGCTGGATTTGGCCTGCTCCAGCAGCAAGAGCGGCGGCCCTCATCCGTTCGGAGCCCCGAAGCTGGTGCAGCCGCTGTCCGTGCAGTTCCAGATTGGGAATGTGGCGCACCGGTACCCGTTCCACCAGCAGCCGGCGGCGCGGCAGAAGCTGCAGGCCGAGATGTTCAAGAGGAGCAACAGTGGGCTCAGCCTCAAGTTCGAGAGCCCTAGCGCTAGTGGTGGCGCTGGCGGCACGATGTCGTCGGCGAGGTCGTTCATGTCGTCATTGAGCATGGATGGGAGCGTGGCTAGCTTGGAGGGGAAGCGGCCGTTCCATTTGGTCGGCACCCCGGTGGCGAGCGACCCGGCTGATGCCCCCCACCGCGCACCCAAACGGCGGTGCACGGGTAGAGGGGAGGATGGAAGAGGCAAGTGCGCCACTACCGGCAGGTGCCATTGCTCAAAGAGAAGGTCAGTTAGTGTTTTCAGAGCCATTCTTATGCTTGTTATTATGTCTTGTTGGGTGCAATGTTGACTCCCTTGAATCATGCTGCTCTGTTTGACAGGAAACTGCGGATTAAGAGGTCATTAAAGTGCCAGCCATTAGCAACAAAATTGCTGATATACCTCCTGATGAGTACTCGTGGCGGAAGTACGGGCAAAAGCCAATTAAGGGATCCCCCCACCCGAGGTATGATATGAACTGAACAAGAAATATTCAACTAACATGAAAATGTGTATCAAATCCTTTTCAGTCATAATGATTGATGCATTATTCCCCTTGTTGCACCATGAGAGGTGGCATATCTGCATCAGGCTCTCAGGGTGCCCCTTTTTCTGTAAATAATTGTTGGTTGATCCTCCTCTCCACTTTACCTTTTCCTTCCTCCCAAGTGCTTCTGCAACTAAGTCGATAACATTTACAAATTAATATTTAATTAGTGGATAATCTCAGGGTTCAACACTTTTTGTGCCCATTACTGAGAAAGCAATGATCTATCATGGGGGACCTAAAGTAGGTAAATTATTATTGCTACATGCATTTGAATGCCATGTTAGGCTATCTACATCCTAATCTTGATTGCGCTCATTCCCCTACCCCATATGAAACTTTAATGTCTGCCCTCGATGATAGGAAAATGTAGCTATACCATGAAGGCAAGCACATGGGGCTGATTGTCCCCCCAATTTCACATATTCTCATATTCCCTTTGACTTCAATCCAATGCAGGGGTTACTACAAATGCAGCAGTGTCAGGGGCTGCCCAGCAAGGAAGCATGTCGAGCGATGTGTAGATGACCCATCAATGCTAATCGTGACATACGAAGGCGAGCACAACCATAACCAGTTGCAAGCACAGCCTGCCCAGACCTAGAGGATCAGTAAACTGTCGCTCCATCAGGAAGTGCCGGGGCCATGGCTCTGCTGAAGGAGGATGACCTAGTTGGTCATGTAGAATCCCAGGCCCGGTGATTTTCGAATGCAGCAGCAATGAACAACATGGAGCCATCTGAGATTCTGATGAGCTGCTTGGCCCCTCTTCTTCAGCTACACGCTGTTACAGATGCTATAGTGGGGACTGCTGCCAAGTTGTTCATCTTTCTTGTGAGCTGTGTGGCATGTAGTATGATTGAAAGATGGTGCAGGAAGGAAAATGCGGCGTCCGTCTGATAGCGACCTCTGAACTTTGCCGGTGAGTCTGAAGGGTTGAAAGCAAAGATTGACAAAAGGAAGTGAACAACCGCGCATTGTTGTGAGGGTTGGATTAGGATGGCAGGGTTGGCTTTTAGCGTGCACAAGTTCACTTGCCATGACTTGCCTGCCTATGTATGTTGCTTTGTTGCTTTTCTGAAATATCACATCACCTCTTTTGTTGACAAAAAAAAGGTAGCATGCCTGTATCAGAGGGAGGGAGGTCCATACTGACCGCTGCAAGTTTAGGACCATTTGGGTTTTCCAGGTGTAAGCATTCCAGAAGGAAAGGTGCAAAGCTGTTGTTGGTGTGATTTGCCACCCCCAGCACTGTTGCTCTTGTGTAAAGCATTCTAATGTGTCAATGATTTCCCCATCAATCTGTGCCATCTGCAATCTTGAGAGGTCATCTAGAAGATGAATGAGTGCTCTAACTAAAACTTTGCACTTATTGAGGATTTTTTTTTAAAAAAAAGAAGCTTTGTAATCATGGTCATATTTTTGTCAAGAAATTCAGGAGGGCCCATGATTTTTTATATAAAATAATTTATTTTAGACTTAAGAAAAATAGTTTATTAGCATTTCCTTAAAATTTTTTAATCTCATGTTTGTTCTTAGCTTTCAATGCTACTAACAAGAGGTTGACAATTGAACACGTCAGCTGACGACGCTTACAAAGAGTCTATCCGGACATAATCACGTAGTACCAGCTAGCATTATTGGAGTGGAGCAGCTCATCACTGGACAAAAATGCGTCACCAATAGGGCAACAGACGATTTATTGCTTGGTCAACCACACTTGAAGTTCCTGTCTTGTCTTATCCATACAGATCCAGTCCCCCCTAATCTAGGGAGATCTGAGGAATTTAAGGTGGGTGATCTTGGTGCAAGATTATGTCTCATGAACTGCAATTAAAGTGACAGACATCGTACACTACTATCTGGAGGTCAAGGATGCGATTTAGCGTCAAGCAATGGCCCAGCATTGAGCATTGTACACTAATGTCTGACGTCCAAGCAAGGACATGGCATAATGGGCAGCTACTTTATTCTTCCTTATTATAATTTTTTTAAAAACTTTGCCTCGTGCGAGTTATCTTTCTGAAATTTCCTCTTGCTTAGTGTTTTATTACAAAAATAGCTGACTTGATTTTTTGTGTATCAAGGCTCTCATTATTGAGCGACACAACAGGCTAACTTGCCATCTGTCGGCTGTCACTATTATCTTTGCTAATAGTGATTAAGACGCTGATAAGCGAAAATGGAAACAAAATCAATTGGAACATCCTAGCAGCATGTACAGCAGGCCATGGGAGGGGATAGGGTTGGAACGTTGGATACATCGACAGACAGCAGCTACTTACGTCTGACCAAACATTTGTTGATAGCATAAAAGTCTTCGTTTACACCTATGTGTGTCTGTACTTTTATCACATAATTTTTTCAAGGAGCATAATGATTAACGGTGGGGCTATTTTGCTGTGACATTTGAACAAATAACTGATATAAACAATAAGCAAGTACCTAGGACCAACTCTAATTTGTATTGATCAACTCAATAGCGACGGATTTGGGTGAGTTTTTAGCTTCCTTACATATCATATACTCATATCATATACTCTATACTTGTTCCAAAATGGTAAGTGTATCTTGATTAGGTAAAACTCAAGCAAAAATCTATTTTGAGTCTCAATTCTTTTATAGATAGATGTTATCTTTTTTTTAAAAAAAAAGACTAATATCATCTCGCAGGCACAATTTTAGGACATAAAACTTGCATGGCATGGCACTTGATTCTTTTGAGTACAATGAAAGAATCAAACTTGGGTCAACTTTTGATCTGCCCCATTAGAGCAAATTTGGGTGCTTATTTTCTTCTTAATGAAAAGCCTAGTTCCTCTAGATTGGGTCGCAGTTTTTTTTTTCATTCTCGAAAGCACAAAGGATTTTAGAGCATTCAAAGGTCCCCAAAAATAATCAGCCTGCCCGGTAGAGCTGTCTGGCTAGAATGCAACTGCCACTGTCGAACACAATGCAACAATAGCTGCTCGCCAATCGGTGTAGTTTCAGTTGCAACACAGCTGCAACCATCACAACCGATGGAGCCAATGCAACTCTAGCTTTGGATTAATGGATTAGCTTGTGGGCCCCAAACCCTATGTATGGTATCCCACGAAGAAGTGTCATGTAGTTGCTTGATGGAAATAAAATGTTGAGTTTCGTGGTCTAACCAACACATGGAAAGAATTAAAAGCAGGGGCTCTAGTTGTGTTTGTCGATCGGGATCCGTCGACCTAGATGAAATTGTTAAATTTCTTAGATCGTCTAGCAGTGGATCAGTGGGTTCTTTCACTTGCAATTAGGGTAAATCGAGTAGAACAACCTGGTGCACCTTCATGGTGCACGAATCAGAGGGACGGTGGTAGAAGGAGATGATATAGGGGAACGTACCAGCGGGATCGGGAGGAGTCCGCCATGGAGTCGATGATGAGCGTGGCGCTGTCCAGTGGTGGTGCAGTGGTAGCAGTGACGTCCTAGCGGTGGCGTGGACGTCGGGGGTGGCAGAGGCGACGGCGAAGATGCGATGGCGCTTCCGTCGGCGCGCGCCTCCCTCCTCGATCGGACTAGGGTTAGGACGGTGGGGAGTGGCGGCCGTGATGAACCTCGTAACCGAGCCGGTGGCCCCCACACCTCCTCTTATAGGCACCTTGCGACGGGGCCCACCGGTGTTTGGTAGGCTCCCCCGTCGGGGCGATCAAAGGCACGACTCGGTCGTTGGGCCGAGTCGGGAGGAGATCAACTAACATTCTCCCCTTGATCTCAACATATACCTTACTTTGGACATTTTCACTTTTACATTCCATCACAAATTAATGCATAGAAGCTGCTTCATCGTCACGGTCAATTGCCGATAGAATTCACTGACTACAATACATATCTCCGTTACGAAATAAGTTCTTTAACTTTTGGGCCGTTTATTGTCCAGGAAAACATAGGCTATACCATAAACCCATGTCGTTGTGTGTTCTCTAAACACCTTTGGGTGGTAAGCCTTTGGTAAGAGATCTGCAAGCACTTTCTTATTACTTTTATGTTCAATACTTTGAATATGATTCCGGATTTTCTCCTTTACAACGTAAATCTTTATGTCAATGTGTTTGGCATCACATTTGACTCGTTGTCTTAGGAGTGAACAACTTAAATGGTTATTCTTTGTTGTGCACCATCATCAACTCCGGGTATAAGTTATCTTAATCATTTTGCCTGTCCCGTAGCCTTGTTACATGCTATACCTTAACTTTGCATCACTGATGATACAAAATAGTTCTTTGTTGGAGCTTTTCCACAATAAAACTCCAACTGCGAGTGTTTAGAATGTGGATTTCTATACACATCTCGCCACAAACAAACATTTGTACCCACAACGAGAGTACATACTCTTTCTTACTTAGCATGAGGCCAACATTCTTTACTCCATTCAGTGATCTATATCGGATTTGGTCTTTGCCAAAAATAACCGGATATGTGAACTGTGTTAGGGTAATGTCATACTTGCATTCTTTAGGCTTCCAACTTGGTGAAGCATATGGTACCATAATCATTTGAGCTATTTCATATCGATTCTTGGAACATTATAGTTCTCAAATCCATTACCCTTAACTATAGGAGCAGCGTAGGTTTTCACACTTGCATACTTTATTTCTTTAGAATCTTTCTAAGTATCTTTGATGCGATAGTCCTAATACCCCTTTTCTTTTATCACGGTGAATTTCAATTCAATTCGTATAACAAGATTCATTTCACCGAGAACATTCCTATTGAACCTTGAGGACAAGAACTCCTCCTATAGTAGATTGACATCATTACTAGCAAGTAAGATGTCATCCTCATATATAGGATTTGGAAATGAATTTCCCATTCTATAACTTTGCACAAAAGCAATTGTCCCCTCATTCTCTTTAAAACCCAAACTTTCTAATTCAAATCAACTATGATAGTTGACTTCTTTAGCGACATCCCTTATGCTCTTTTGCTTTCGACAAACTCTAAGGTTGTGCACCGTAATCAATTCCTTACAAATCCCTATTGGGAAATGCCGTCATTACTTTCATCATAACGTATCGCTAACACATATTGTAGTGCATTCTTTTGCTTTGCGTAAAACTTTCAATTCAAGACATGCTATATATATCTTCACATATTTCCTTTGGAGTCACATATTTTGTCTTGTAAACCCATTACGGCCTCTTGTTTTGGCTCCATTGGGAATTGCTTATGAATCCCAACCATCGTTGGTAATCTTTGATTTCATTTTAGCATGCTTAGCTCATTGCCATTTAGACAAGCGAGTGCTTTCATAGCTTCTTCTTTGAGATGGTATTACCCTCCATTTGAATTTCACTATGTCTCTCATTTGGTTATTGCTAAGAGGCAATTGATTCTATAGTCTCCTATATCATAGGATACTTGTTTACTCATTCATTTTCTGGAGAGCTAACGATAGGTATCTTCATATCATGCTCCCCCAGTTATTCCACCCTCTATGAGGATAGTGTATCTTCAAACTTTCTTATTTGGGTTTAGTCTCGTATACCTCATATGGCGCTTAAAGCACTATATCTTAGTATTTCTTAATCTCATCGGAACTATAAAAGATCCAAGCAATTTAGCTATTCCTTTACTTTTGGGGTATCATTATTATGACCGTTGTACTCCCTCAACGATCATATTCATACTTTATAGATCACATTTGCTCTAAATTCAAACTATACAATGGGGAATATCTTTCAATCGTCTTTATCCGTCTTTATCAATTACCTTTCCGATTTATATCGATTTCTCCCCCTCGAAATATGGCATAAACTTTGTTGCCATACTTTCGAAAAACATTCATAACTTTTAGAAATGAGGAAACATTTATCACTTTACTTCATTCACATGATCGAGTCATGCAAAACAAAGTTATTTCTAAAAATCTTTTGGGAGTACATTTTCTCATTCCACTTCATGAACTCAACGATTCCTTTAATACTTTTGCAAGTTACACTTGCGTGTCATTCTTTTATTTAGGTTCATCTGTAACTTTACGATTTCTCCTTAAACTCATTGAATGCTTAATGACTATGACACAATGGAAGTGCACTGAGTCAACACTAAAGCACACGAGTCATCGTAACTTTCTCTGCCGTGCGAGGATGAGTATTATGCCAAACTTCACTCGCTATGCGGGATTTGATCAACATTTGCACTATGTTAACTTTACCCCGCCATGGGGTTGCTTTGTCAACCTTTTCTCGCTATACGAGATAATCACTTTAAGGGATATAAGTGCCATGATGGCTCTCAAGGCATATTCAATCATCAGAATCAAAAAATATTCCGAATACTTTGTACCACATATCACACACATGGTTAATCCGACGTTGGTCAAATTAGACATGTATATGACTTATTACAATTCTTATCATAGGGTGCTTAGAACTGAATATTAATTTATTCCTTATAAAAGTATATATATAATACAATTGTTAAAAGAAAAAACATGAAAGTCACTTCTTCAACTAAACTTTTCTTTTCTTATATCAATATCCCTGAAAACTTTTCTTTTCAAGCTATTCTTTGAAGAGAACACTATCCCTTAAGCAATTGACATTCTTTCTTACAAAACTTGCCCTTAGGCCTTTCATCATCCGAGTCACAAGTATACAACTTATTTCTTTACGCCTTCAAGAATGAAAACACGAAGATTCTTTGTCGAAAAGTATTCAACAATAATAATCAATAATGAGCATGAAAATAACCCTACATTTGTCCGGTTAAAAACATACTCATTAAACTTTTAATCTTTCTTTTGTATTCTAAATCACCGATGGGTAGAAATAGAACAAAACATCATCCTTTTATATTAATTCCACATCACCGTTGGGCGAAATGGAATAAACATTTGAAAAACTCAATAATCTTATAACATTCTTCAAATTAAACTCTCCCGTTGGTTCGAGTTTGATTAGAAGATATTCATTAACATTGCGGGAACATGTAAAATGCAATTCTTTATCTTTATGTATTCTACGAAAATTGGTCACTTTGATGCAAAATATATCGGAGAAATAAACTTTAAGCTTATAAATAAACTTATAATATTGCTATGATCAACGTTGGTCGAGGAAAATAACAATATTATAATTTATTTTTATCAATAAACCATATGTTCCTCCAATTAAAATTTAAACTTTAACTTTGCGGCGGAAAACGTGACAATTTCTCAATTGTTCTTCTTTAGAATTTGGCCCGAAGGCCTACTTTTGTCGGCAAGCCGGCTTTGTTCGCGCGTGGCAAGCGACCCATCTCCCCCGCCGCGAGCACTCTAGCGGCGGGAGAATTGCATCGATAAAACTCATTATGAACATCATAATATTGCTATTAATCAACGTTGGTCAGAATAATAACAACATTATAATAACTGTAAATACTATCCAATTCTCAAAAATAAATTCTCCCGTTGGTTCGAATTTAATAATGAAAATGGCAACTTTAAGTACGCAGCGGAAACTTTAACATTTACATCATCATTTTTCCAAAAACTTTATGGTAATATTCTTTTCTCTGATCAAAAATGTCGTTGGACAAAATTTTGTACAGAGTTTGCATCAAATTCCAATTCAAAATCATCAAATATGACTCAAAAACATTTTCTGGGAAAAGAACAATATAAATATGTGACTGTTCCTTGTGGCCATTCGGCCCAAAACACTTGGCACGGCCCACGGCCGAACTCACTCTTGTGCGCGGCCCGAAGGCCCAGCAGTGCGCGCCCTCTTTTTTTTTTTTTTTTTTTTTTTTGTTAACTCTGGCGGAAAAAACGGCCCGGCCCAGCAGCCGAATCGGCCTGGCCCAGCGGAGCCAGGAGCCCATATGACGGCAACAGGCCGCAACCTGGGCCGGGGCGCCACATTCGGCCTGTCGGCGGCGCCCGCCTGGGCCGATTCTGGCCCGATCACCGTGAGCCGTTGATCTGAGGGTTAGAGGATCGGACGGCTCTGCGCGCATTTCGCGGGATCAAAAACCCCGGCCGGCCACCGCTCCCCCGAAACCCTAACATCATTTCTGCTTCCCCCGTTCTCTGTCCTTCACGGTAGCAAGCAGCCGCAGCGAAACAGCAGCAGCTCCCCATGGCGGAAGAGAGAGGTAAGGCGGAGTGGAGGTAGCCTGGCGGTGGAGATTGCTCCGGTGGCTCCCCGCCGCCCGACGCCCTCTCCCCGTCTTCTCTATTTCCCTCCCCTTCTTTTCTCTTTCCATCTCGGATCGACAGCCGCATCGCCGCGGTCAGCGGTCGCGGCCATGGTGACCGGAGGAAATGGCGGCGCCGCCGGGCCCCTCGCCGGAGTGCGCGCTCCCGATGGGTGAACGTGCCTCCGTCGAGTGGCCTCGCGTCGGCTCCACTGTGCCCGCGTGCGAGGCCGGGTCGTGCGGCGGCAAGGCTCGCTCTGCCCGCATTACTGCGGTCTCCCGCGTCGCGGCCGGAACGCCGGCGAGCTGTACCATTGTTAAATTTCTTAGATCGTCTAGCAGTGGATCAGTGGGTTCTTTCACTTGCAATTAGGGTAAATCGAGTAGAACAACCTGGTGCACCTTCATGGTGCACGAATCAGAGGGACGGTGGTAGAAGGAGATGATATAGGGGAACGTACCAGCGGGATCGGGAGGAGTCCGCCATGGAGTCGATGATGAGCGTGGCGTTGTCCAGTGGTGGTGCAGTGGTAGCAGTGACGTCCTAGCGGTGGCGTGGACGTCGGGGTGACGCAGAGGCGACGGCGAAGATGCTGATGGCGCTTCCCGTCGCTGGCAGCGCCTCCCTCTCGATCGGACTAGGGTTAGGACGGTGGGGAGTGGCGGCTGTGATGAACCTCGTAACCCGAGCCAGTGGCCCCCACACCTCCTCTTATAGGCACTGTGCGACAGGGGCCCACCAGCCAGTGTTTGACTGGGCTCCCCCCGATCAGGGGCGATCAAAGGCCCTGACTCGGTCGTTGGACCGAGTCAGGAGGAGATCAACTAACAGAAATTTGTAAATTGTTTAGTTAAATACAGTTGGAGCTCAAAAAAAAAAATATGCCATGTAATGAAGTTGATCCTAATAACCTCGATGTTCTCGATTATATTCACCCCCATGACTGCGATATTTTACTTGTTTATTATTTTTATCTTGAAATATAAGATTTTTATTATTTTATAGGACCAAGGGAGCAAGGAAGCTGCTTTTTAAGTGCTAAAGCAGGGGCAGATTTATAGTGCTAATGGATCCAAATAGACATGTAATCAGTTAACGTAGTCTAACCAACACAATGAAAGAATCAAAAGCAGGGGCAGATCTAGTTGTGCTTTTTTGATCCATCGACCCAGATGAAATTTGAAAATTACTTAGTAAAATATTGTTGGAACAACTCCAAATAAAATGCCATGTAATGAAGTTGAGCCAAACCTGCTAATAAAAACCTCAATGTTATCTATTAGATTAGATTTGCCCATGATAATAAACTTAGGGTCCTTGCGTTATTTTATTAGTTTATTAATTTTTCTTCAAAATATAGAATTTAATTCTTTTATAGTGCTTTTTTAGGCGAATTCTGTTGTTTACTATTCAAACCAGTTCTTTTAAGCGACTCATTCATATGTGTCTTGCAAGAAATAGAATGTGCCTTGTGGCTAGTAGTGATCACAAAAATAATTGTTGTCCTTAGCAGTCCTATCCTACAGTGCTTTGGGTCCAAGTTTTCCAATAACGTGCCGCCAAAGTCTGAGCTTGGGGCCCACAGCCCACTGAAAGGAAGTCAATTGGGGTCGGTAGCAGTTTCGCACAAGTCAAGCCTTGCGTGCAAACTTGTAGAAAAATCAAGATGAAAAACGCCTCAAATCCGTCGACGCGTTGATAGCTGCACGCCTGCACTTCAAGCTTTAAAAATGATGATAAAACACTACAAACTAGATTAGCACTCACGGTGGCGTACCGTAGCCCCTGATAATCTCCAAACTGAGCAGGTGAACTCCATGACAGATTTGTAGGCTAGTCCAGCTATAGCCACATCAGAGATCAAACCGTCCAGCTAAATGATGAAATGGTTGCCAACAGAGGCCTGAATCTTTGCCACGTTTGGAACTGAGAAATATTTCTGTTCCTGTGGTTTTACTTTAAAATTAAACTGATTTCTATGAAATTGAAATTCCTATTATCATTTCTGTAAAAGTTCATTCGTTAGCCACATTTGGAACTAAGAAATATTTTCCTCAGCCCCATTTGGAACGTTCCTCGCCGTTTTTTCTTTAAAATTGAACTGTTTTCTATAAAATTCCTACGTTTCGAATCGAAATTCTTTACAAAAAACACTTTGTTTAATCATTGATTATTCCAGGTGCTCAAAACTAGTGACCAGTAAAATGTATTTTCCATCCACATGAAAGAGCAGTTCGAGGCCCAGTTTTAGTGACCAGTAAAATTGATTATTCCAGGCTGTTCGAGGCCCAGTTTAAGTTACGCATCGCACCCAAAGTTTTTCTCTTCTCATCACAGATGCGCTCATGAAAGAGCAAATCAGGACCTGTGACACGAAAGGGCAGACATGACACCACTATCAAACTAAGCTACTAGCAAGTTTTTTCAATCCGCGCACAGGAAGGGAAAAAGTAACTAGTTCTTGATATTTTTTTTTGTTTTTCTCTTGAATATTCAAATACTAGGTTGAAGATAAATTCAGCGACCATGGAGCAAAGAGAGTATTAAGAGCAGAATCGGTACTGGCATCAGAAATCAGCTTACAACACCAAAAGTTTATAAGTCCTAACGAGCTTCAGTTCTCAACAGATAAATAGACTACCAGCAAACCCAGAACATAACCCTCCCTTCCCTAAGTCTGGATCAAGCTCTTGTTCCGGATTAGTATCCATAGCTCGGCGGGTAGGGTGCAGCGCCATAGCTTCCACCGTTGTGAGGGGCTGGAGCTGGCGCACCGGGAGGAGACCCATATGATGCTCCACCGTAGGGTGGATAGGTGTTGCTGTAGGAGCTGCTGTAACCCGTGTCCACTGATTGAGCGGGTAGAGAAGGAGCAGGTGGCCCCTGGGGTGAAGCTTCAGCCATGAAATTCTGCAAGAGGATACATATAACTGCTCAGTCAACATAAGAGTGTGATGGACGGAGAAACATGCCAACCAAATGAAAAGGTCATCTATGCTAAGTATTCCCAGTATAGGGGTAGCATGGTAACTCCAAGCATTAGAGGCCAGTGATGCGATGGCAGATTAAGCCAGTTACATGTGAAGATTATTGACCTTGGAAAATGACAACAAGCATATATGCTGGATACATGTTGGTTAAGTAACTTGATATGATGCCAGGTCTTTTCACAATGCACTATACTATATATGTAACATCTAGTACATATGGTCCTATTCATGCAATAGCTGTGTATCCCCCAAGTTGGTTGGAGTGGTGGCATCGAATCAGTGAAGTGCAACAACATCAGAAGGTCGGAAATGGATTGTAGCAATATCATATGTGCTAACCACATTGCTGATGTAGTTTAATACTTTAATAATACGAAGAAAAGTACCTTAATTAGCTGTTGAGCAGTTTGTACTTGTGAAGCAGTTCCTGTTATCTCCACTGTCATCTCCCCAGGGGCACCTTCTTGAATACTTATAGTTGCTCCACTATGCCTGCGGATGTAGCTGATACTGGCACCAGCTGACCCTATCACAGCATCAGCATAGGAAAGAGGAACTTGCATGTTGTGTGTCACCTGTCATATATATAAAAAAAGGTTAAGTACAACTGATCATGAGATAGGCATTCAAATAATTCACCATCAATAACAGTCAAATGTGTAGAAACTAACCTGAGAAGACCCATGTGCTTGGTTTTGATTCCCTGGGAGAGCACTCGGAGGTACATCGCGTCCATATGAAGAAATTCCGTAGTGTGGTTGCTTTTCTACAGGGGGCAGATCAGGAGGAGGATAATAGCTCTCTTGTGGCCGTGGAGGTGGAGGCATGTACTGTGGGTTCCCAACATAACCTGGGCCACCAGGAGGAAGGTTTGGTGGTGGATGGCCCCAGGGTGAGGGCGGAGGGGGACCCCATGCCTGTGGAGGAGGCATAGGTTGCTCTCTGTGCACAGTGTGCGCTTTCATCTGTCAAGGAAATTTATGTTTTATTATTACCAAAATACTTCATGTAAGTAACCAATATGCTGCATAGTAGAATACAACTTGCCTGTGTTTCAAACAAAGGGAGGACACTGCGGTCAACAAGAAATTTTCTTAAATGATTTGCAATCAGTTCCACGGCTTTGTGAGCATCGAGAGGTTCACCCTGTATCTCTACAACTCTGTCATCACTTAATGCAACAGGTGGAACATTCTCTGTGATGGAAAAGTAGTATATTAGTGAAATAGTACCATGCATGCAGGGCTTCCAGTGAAATTGCTTGCATAAATAAGGGTAGGAAGTACAAATGATCAGACATGATCCAGAAAGAATACTAAATAAAAAATAAAAATAAAAAATTAGATAGCCTATAAAGAAAAGGGAGCAGCAAATGTTCCTTTGGATGTGGTTAATTAAATCTACTCCACATAACATCTATCAGTTCAAGAGTGGATTCTAAGGCTGACTTCTGTCACAGATAAACATGCATGCAAAAATGTAACATATAAACTAAACGGTCAGTCTTGTCAAGTCCGCCTATCAAAGATTATCAAAATATCAACACCTAGTAACTAAGTACTCAAATCAATATGTGCAAAAATATGTTTCATGTGAAAGCAGATAGTACTCCTAGAACAAATAACCCACAGACATTTGCCATCTACGGATTGATCCTTGGCCATCAAAGGGAATCGCAAAGAACTACAGAAATCCGTATTATCAGCAGGGCATCCAGGACATGAGATCGTAAAGCCTTGCAGTAACAAAGTCAAGGCAGAGAAAATGTAAAATCTTACCAACAATCCGGAGAACACACTTTGAAGCATCCTGTATTGATTTAATAGTTGCTCCTTGCTTCCCAATCAGGCTGCCAGCTTGGGAAGCCGGGACAAGCAGCCTTGTTGGCCCAGTGGTGACAGTAGCTCGTTGAGGCTGATCAGTTTCACCATCTAAACCATCTGTTATCCTTTTATGAACTCTAAGCAACCCATCAATAGCTGGAGGTACCACTGTGTCTGGTTCATCCTTCGCTGAAATCATTACCTTCAAACAGGAAGCAGTACCAAGATATCAGCATAGGAACAAAAGTATGTTGGACAGAGAAAAATTCATTTATAGCAACATGCACAAAGACTTGTGAAAAGAAATAATGGTATAAGGACAGTAGTTCCATCCTGTGGTAGGTAGATGAAATGGTAATGTTTAAATACACGTTTAGTTGGGTTTCAACTACAAAGTCAGACAAACATACTCGCCAAGATAACTGAGGCAATGCCACCTTGGTTAAAGCAACAGCCATGTCCTTGACTGCATCATTAGTTTTTCGTACGTGTGTCAAGATTGTTGGTTCTATGGGTATGTATAATGGAATTTCAGATACAGGTGATCTAATTTCATTTTGAATGTTTATTTTATCATATATGCGATTAACAAATGATGATGTTATATACTTACATACAATATTGGTTCAGCAAAACCAATTCCCCCAAAATATAAGAGGAAGCATCGAGTTGAGCTATATATTCATATTCTTTGTATGCAGTTTTTATTTCTTTATAAAAGTATCAGAGCATTAATTAGGAAATGATTAGGACTTAAAATTAAGGTTTGGTGCAATATTTTAGTCTTTCCATTGTTAACTAACTGATGCCTTTTTGGTCAAAGCATTTTTATTTCTTTAGTTTTTATTTCTTTATAAAAGTATCAGAGCATTAATTAGGAAATGATTAGGACTTAAAATTAAGGTTTGGTGCAATATTTTAGTCTTTCCATTGTTAACTAACTGATGCCTTTTTGGTCAAAGCAAACAGGTCATGGAATTACCCGACAATATATGCAGCCTCTTCACAGGGATCTTCATCCAATATTCAAAAGACCTAAATCACATGTGCAGCAGAGGAGCACAAGACTGTACTTTGGTAACCATGATTGTGCGTCTATTTTGAAATTTGGATACACAAATGACTCAACTTGAGGCCTTAGACAGCAGTAAGAACCTGCAAAGATTAGTTTGTTATTTCTGACAAAACTATTATGTTCCGTGCTTGGAAGCCATTTTGCTGATAATCTGTTTCTTTTTAGTTTGAGTGCCTTTATTTGTGCACTAACTTCTGGGGTTAGCATCAAGATTATGTGTTAACAGGCCTCATATAAAGTTAACCAAAGAACCATGTCATATATTTTATTTTAATTTTAGTCCGCACTCACATAAATAAATAACTACTGAGTTGGTCAAAATCAGTGTACAGTTGATAACTGATCCGATCTTCTTTTAGAATGAAGGACATTCATGTATGCAATCATAACTATTTAATCCATGTAAACATCGGACATTATCAGAGTCATACTTCTTACAGAACAGAGATTCTTTTCCCTTTCATTTGGTTGCATCCTACTTTTGTGATCATTGTAAAAAATCCAAAATTATGAATTAATTACTCCCACTGCAAACTTTAAAATGGATTTCACTTATTATCTTGAAATCTGTTCAGTTTTTTTTATAAAATATTTACTCCAAGAACATAGCCATTCTCTATGGGCAGCTACTCATTGTTACTAGTATACAACTTTCAGTGTAGTAACTTGGATGATCAAATCTCGTCTTAATATAAAATTGCACTTGGGTTAATATGACAGGAGTCCAATTTGGAGCATAATATTCACCTTAAGCTAAACTGTTTGAACTTCTAAAAAACTTGTTTAGAAGGCATTCACTTCAGAAAGGAGGCAGTACTCTACAGCTGCAGATGTATGTGAAATTAAACTGTACGGTACAAAATTTCAATTACTAGTTTCTTTTCATTTCTACAACTTGCAGCAAGTTTTCCATATTCAACAAGGATTTCACGACTAAATAACAGTTTACATTGTTAAAGTCAACTATATAACTTCCAGATAATATACACACACTAAAAACTAAACTGTTACAGATCAATAGATAACCATGTTCAGAAAGCATCGATTGATAGATTGAATACATAGTATCAGTGGTCAGGGAAATACAATAGCAACTTATACTCTTGGATATGTTTCCTAGCTGATTCAATCTTCAACAAATCGAAAATAATAATAATAATAATCACCAGTATGCTACAAACTATATACATGTCTAATATAGGTCTTTTAAAGTAACATTATAGCATACTCATCGGTGTAGAAAGCAACTAAAAGTGTTTTTCACACATGAACACTAACATGCCTAGAGACCTATTACTGGGCATACTAACTGAGAAATCATATGTATTAGTAATGCAACCATTTAAAGAAGAGAGTGAAATACTTACAGCTCTTTCTGGCACATTTGGTGGTCCCTCAAGAACCTTGATGCGAGCTCTTGACTCCTCACACATTTTCTTGATGAAATCCCCCTTGCGCCCAATGACGGCGCCCACCTTTGTGGCAGGAACCAGTATACGGAACACGCTCTCCCCAGGCCACCCAGGCCACTTCTTGTCCTCAGGGACTGTAGCATCCTGCTGCTTCACCACCCCAGCTTCCTCACCGTGCTCCGTGGGGGCAGCTTGTTCCTCTTCGACCTGACCTCCCACATCTTCAGTGTTCATGTCCGCATGCTCTTGGTTACCCAGCTCGTCTTGCATTGGGTCCTTGGACTCCTCGTCGTAGAGCTTCTCTGGCTCTTCCTTGCCTTGCACATCAGCGTCAGTGTTGGCTTCTTCCTCATTGCCAAGCGTACTGGGACTTACAGTGAGGTTGTTCTCCACAGGGTCGTCAGCAGGTCCATCCATATTTTCTGGAAACAAGCAAGCACCAAAGCTCAAGTTAATTATAATGGCGCATAGCTATCAAATATGAGCTCTGCAGGAGTCGAACAAGGGGGAAAAGCTAAGGCAGTGGAGGCACCACACAAAACCAGCTGAACTAACAACCACACAATTTTAGTACCCAAATTGACTGGAGCTTGTTCCCCCGCACAGCACAAAACACATTTCCCCGTAGATCCGCCAATCCCAATCACACAGCACGTGCCCCAAACGCCTCGGCAACTAGCACACGGGAACGAGCACACACAGTAAACCCTAACAAACAACAAAGCATTGAGCTCACATCACGAGCTATCCCCAAATGGGGGCGCTCACAAATCTATCCAAACGCATCCATCAAGCATACTACGCACACGAGCATAAGGCCACTGCGCGCGGACTCAAACCCTAGCCGCCCGCCTCGGAGCTCCTCGCCGCTCGCTAGGGCTGCCGCGGGAGCGCGCGACCGTGTACGGACGAGAACGGAATGGTAGGAGGAGTGGGCGCGAACCTTGCGGATACGGGGATGCCTCGCCGGAGACGCCGCCCGGCCGCCGCCGCCGCCGGAGGTGGAGCAGGGGGGGAAGGGTTTTGAGACGGGGGGAGAGCACGGGACTTGTGCGGATACGCGTGGAGAGGGTGTGCTCGTGCGGCTCGGTTTTGATTTTAACCTGGCCGCGGCGGCCCTTGCGTTCGCTTGTCCTGTCGCCGTGCGTGCGCGCGGCCCATGGGCCGAGAATGCTTGGGCTCTCCTCGGTGTTTCTCTCCACAGGCCGCTGTTGTTGGGCCGAGCACTGGTATGTGGGTCCCACTGAACCGGATCCTGAGAGGGCCGATGGATCCTCTGCGAGAATCCGGGCTGGCCCGCGCCGCAGAGAATCTGTTTTTTTAGTAAAAAAAAAAGGAAATAAAATAGGATATTGCTCGTGATCGTGAGGAAGCAGCCAACCGCGCGCCGCCGCCGTGTCGTCTTCCTCGTCAGCACGCAGCAGTCCGGTCACCACCACCAAACGGCACTCCGACAGGCGGCAGTGGAAGTGCCGTCGCGTCGTCTCCCACTCCTGCCCACCTCCCCACGCCCGCCGTTCAAATCTCCGGCTAGCCCCACGAGGTAGCCGCCCCCAGACTGTCGCTGTCCCATCGAACCCGGCTGAGCAGCCAGCCGAGAAACGAAGCATGATGGCGTCGAAGCCGAGCGCCGCGTGGCGGCGTGCCCTCCTCCTCGCGCTCCTCCTCGTCGGCACCAGCGCGGCCGCGGGGCACGATGACGCGGCGGCGCGGCGGACGATGGAGCAGTTCGCGGGCTTCCCAGTCTCGGGCGACGGCGAGGGCCCTTCCGGCGATTTCCGCGTCGACTCCGAGGGCCTGCAGCGTCAGGTGCGCACCGGGGCACTGACACCCTTTCGCGTTGCGGCGCGGTCGTGTTGTGCAGGCTATGGCGGGGGAGTGAGGTGCTGTTGGTTTCTGACGGCGTGTGATTTTTTTTTTTAATGCAGATTGATGAGCTGGCCTCGTTCTCCGACTCGCCGGCGCCGTCCGTGACCCGCGTTCTGTACACCGACAAGGATGTGCAGGCTCGAAGGTAACCCGGTTGAGATTATCTGTTGTCGTGAGAGCAGAGTGGATGAAAGAACAACTCGGGATTAGTCTTTCAAGAGTGTGCTTGTCAAATGTCAATTGTCATCGATTTTGGCCGTGGAACGTGCCACGCTTGAGAAACCTTATGATGTACACAGCAATGATCGATCGACTTCATTTTGAATTATTCTGGGTTCAGAAGTTCAGATGGTAGTTAATTTAACAAAGTGGGCATCCCATTTCTGTTGTCATATTTATAGCCATTGTTGCGCTGCAATTATCACACACATCCATGCCCCCCTTGCTGATTGTTGGATTGTGCTTCTGATGATGTCTAGGTATATAAAAGGGATAATGAATCAACTTGGCCTTGCCGTTCGGGAAGATGCTGTCGGTAACATATTTGGCCGCTGGTGAGTTGGTCTTTGACAGCCCTCGGATTCTCTGCTCTTGGTTCATTTCTCTGGATTTAGGAAGCTATCATGCAGGATTCTTCTGTAATAGTATATATCTAGCTGAAATGTCTCTTGAGTTTGTTAGTTTTGCTATGTGCTGGATTTCTCATGCCCATTGAACATTGCAACCTTCTACAGGGAGGGTTCTGAGCCTGGACTAGGAGCAGTTGCAACTGGATCTCATGTTGATGCCATTCCATTCTCAGGCAAATTTGACGGTGTTGTTGGAGTTCTGGGTGCTCTTGAGGCAATTAGTTTGCTGAAAAGGTAACAGTTTCTATCTGCCTATAAATGTTTTCAACTTTCCTACAGCACCAAGGCTTTGTATTGCATTCTTCTACTGTTGTACTGTTGTACATATGTAATGTGGATGTTTTTTATTCCACTCTTTTTCTAGGGCTGATGTGATTGAAATCAGATAAGTCATGCTTAATCAGCTTTTATAGGGTTGTTAATTTGATGAAATTACAGAGCTTCTTATTGACTAGTTCTTTCTTGTAACCGTCTGGTAGAAAAATTAAGACCAGATAACTGAAGACCCACTTCTGCCTGCTGTGGGGTGGGATGCAACCAAGTATTGGAAATCATCCATTTGATACTTACGAACTGGCAAAAGAGAAGCTGTGTGCTTCTTCTCATTCTCACATACGTTAGACATGTGCTTTAGAGTTGAAATATTTAGTACAAAGCATAATCAGGAACCAGTGAACTACCTTGCTATTGAACATTGGCATCATTACGCCACTCTGAATTTTAACAAAAGAGTTCCAATGTCAGGCTATGTAAATATTAGACAATGTACTGATTTACTTTGGATCCTTGTAGAGACTCAGTACATTGCTACCTGATCAATGAACCACCCAAGCTTTTGCTGTTTGATAAACAAAGGGTTGACCTAGCTGTATTATTCACTTGGTACAACCTTACATGTTTTGTTAATGTCATCACACAGTTTGAGGTCATAATACGAGCAATAAAAATATTGGACTTTACTTCGTTTTTCATCTTGAGACAAACCTTACCTGTTTGTCCTGCATGTGTCATACAGGTCTGGTTTCCTGCCAAAAAGGTCTTTGGAGGTTATCATGTTTACATCAGAGGAGCCTACACGATTTGGCATTAGCTGCTTGGGAAGGTGGACCATTAAGCAATGAGATTAGTTCTGCTTGAGCTAATGGCTGCATTGCTCTAATTTGTTTCTTCTCATCTTTTCATCCTTTGAAAATATGCAGCCGCTTAATGGCAGCGATTGAAGAACTAGCTCAATCCCTCAGAAATGTAGTTGACAATCAGAATGTGTCATTTTTGGATGCTGCAGAATCTGCTGGCTATAAGTTGCATCTAGAGGACCTGCATAGTGTATTTTTAAAGAAAGACAGCTACTCTGCTTTTATAGAACTGCACATTGAGCAGGGTCCCATCTTAGAAAAGGAAGGTAATGTTCCCAGTAAATTAACATGTTTGCGGTTTCAAACTGATGGTATATACAAGTCTTCTCTTACAATAGGTATCCCTATTGGCATTGTTACTGCTATTGCTGCTCCTGCAAGTCTTAAGGTGGACTTTGAAGGGAATGGGGGTCATGCTGGAGCAGTCCTTATGCCTGCAAGGTTAGCATGTTCATTCATTTTATTGTGATTTACATCATGCGAAGGATCTCCCCGTATATGTATGTAAAAGGTGTGTTCTGCAGAAACGATGCTGGACTGGCAGCAGCTGAATTAGCATTAGCAGTCGAGAAACACGTCCTGGAATCAGGATCAATTGATACTGTTGGCACCGTTGGTATGTTTTATAAACCATATTTAGCTTTTTACATTAAATCTATCATTCCATCATGCTTGTGACATCATAATGTCATGTAATACAGTCGGACCGAATATGTAATTCTCAGCACATTGTTTTCCACATGAAGTGTGTGGTTTTCCTGCTGCACTTTAATCTGTGCCCATCTTGTTGGATTATATCTTCTCTCCATGCCAAAGAAAACATATCATATTTAGCCAAGTCAATAGACATGCAACTTAGTTATTCTGTTCTTTAGCTAGTGAAAAGTCTGTTAAGCATGATTTTCTAAACCCTAAGTTTTACTTTATCCCACTGTAGGCTAGATACTCAATTAGACATTGGGTCCTATTTCAAAATTTAAATATATATTTATGGAGATAATTATTAACCAACATATGAAGATGGATTCTTTCAAAAAGGAAAAAGTTGAACAATTCAAAGCAAACTGTCAAGATATGGTTACCTCAGATTAATTTGACTAAATTCTTTTTCAGGTATTCTGCAGTTACATCCAGGAGCAATCAATAGCATCCCAAGCAAATCACACCTAGAAATTGGTATGAGCCTACTTCCTTTCAAACAAAATTTATGACTGTTCTCAGGAAAATATTATGATTTTCCAACTAATAAAGTCATGGTATCCTTGATGCAGATGTAAGAGATATTGATGAGAAGAGAAGGAATGATGTCATTGAGAAGATTCGCCGGTCTGCAACAGAGATTTCAAAGAACCGTGGAGTAGAGCTTTCAGAGTTTAAGATAGTCAACCAGGACCCACCGGCTCTGTCTGACAAATCAGTCGTTGACGCAATGGAATTTGCTGCAAAACAGTTGAACCTGGAGTACAAAAAGATGATTAGCAGAGCCTACCACGATTCACTTTTCATGGCTAGGTAAATTACTGGCCCCAGCTCTGATGTTTCCCGTTGCTGAATGGTTCTTGTTTTTATTTCAAACTGGAACATTATCATTAAATATTCCTTTAGGAAAAAATAACTGTCAGTTTCTGCGTTGAAATTTTACAGTACTAGATGTTTTAGGTCCCCATGTTAGCATAATAAAATGGGAAAAATAAACACTGATATTTTTTCATCAGGAAAGAAAGATATATTTTAGAAGATGAACTACCTCGGAATGTGTCAGTGCTCCATTTTCTGATTCTATTGAGCCCTCAACTGTCCAACCGAGACAGGCCACCATCATTTCCAAGAGGATTCCAAACACAAACTGTTGAAAGCTGTGGCTTCACAGGAAATTGAATAAGAGTAGCCCTTTTATACATAACAAATTAAGTTGTGATATGGAACTGAACAAACATAAAAGATTCAGAATATTAGATTATATTCTATAACACTCGTGCAGAAAGTAAGCACTTGCCATACTTCTCTGAAATATTTATCGCACTATTCTGGCTATTCCTTCTGGAATTTGTTTTGTAATTTCAACTTTATATCTCACTGGTAGAAGTTTATATCAGTTCGGGATTGAAACCATGTTTCTTGCAATTGTTTTCTTTTTGTGTTTGAGAACAATCATGCAATTTTCCTAGGACTACCTTATTCAAGTAAAATATCATGAATTCCTTCTCTTCCTATCCCTTGTCACAATGGAATGGATTAAAGAAAAATTTCATCCAAAAATTATAAGCACAGTGATGAGCTAAGGAGTAAAGGATAGTGAACCATATTGCAATGCTAAAAATGTTCTCGTGTTTGTGATGGCAATGTGAATAACCTACAAACACACAGCTTGATTGTGGCATCCACGGCACTGTCTTGTGCCTTGGACTCCTCAATAGTGTCATCTTCTGAAGTGTTGAAGTCATAAGGTGTTGGCATCTGGCAGGGGTATAGATATTGGGGCCTCACCAGGAAGTTGGTGTAGGGGTTGCCAAGGCGACAGATAAGCGGCTGTTCTGCACGTTCACCAGCAGGAGGTGCTACGGTCGCAAACGTGGCAATTGGACACCTGTAGCTGCATCCTCACTGCAGAATATAGAGGAGAGTGCAGGGGATGGCCAACTGTGTGGCAGGGTGTGGAGGCTCCAGTGTTGGGAGGTGGAGGGCTGATGAGGAAGCAGATTCTGCAAAGTTAGATCATGATTATTAATCTCACAATCCAAACCAGGGGGCATTTTGAAAAATATTGGATCAAATAACTATGATGTCTGGCAATTCAGCTTTCCCATGATCTGATTATTCTTGTTCACTACTATTCCAAAGTTGTACTTTAGCTCATTTTATTTGAGTTATATCTCAACCCTTGTGATCAACACACTGTACCTGAAGTAACAGGCAAACAATTGAGATTCCCCAATGTAGGCCAGCTTAATGTTAAGAGATTCAGCTGTTAGTGTTGAGATGTTATGTAGGAGTTAACAACTTTTTTTCGGCAATCTAGGTTACATATCTTTCTGATTTGCATCATTATACTAGCACTTAATCAATTGTCATGTCTAATTGTATCTTCGGTCTGCAGAGTATCACCAATGGGTATGATCTTCATTCCCTGTTACAAAGGTTTGTGCTCCATCTTATTTTCAATCACTCAAAATAATAGTATAATTGAAGGTGTTAGATAAAAATATAGCCTACAAATCTTGTGTTCCTTTGAGTGATGTAGGACCAATAACATTTTAATTTTAGTGATGTAGGAGTAAAAACATTTCAATTTTACCTCAGCAACCACTTTCAGATGAATGGCTACTGAAACCTTCCGTCTATTTCAGGTTACAGCCACAAGCCGGAGGAGTATGCATCACCGGAGGACATGGCGAATGGGGTGAAGGTTCTAGCCTTGACAATGGCTAAGCTGTCGCTAGAGTGACTTGTGAGCATTTGATGAAATCAAGTCATCGGGTGCCAAAACAAACACCTGTGCTATTCCAACAATAAGCTGCACATCATTGGCATCACCATCATCTTCCCTGCACCAGGCATGTATATAAACCATCATTCATCAGGGTTTAGGAATAATGGTGTCATCTGGATGATCGGTAAAAAAAGACACTCCCGACTGTTTCCGCAACACAAGCTATCTGGATGCCTTCATTGTAGTGTGCTTAATAGGTGAACAATTCACTGGAAATGTCCTCAAAGATATAAGGGGCATTGTACATGAATCAGATTCATCGAATATGAGATGGCGGTTATGTTATGATTTTCGGTGATTTGCCAGGACTGGCAAGATAATTTTTTTAACTAAAAAACTGTCAAGATAATTTGATAGATCAACAAGCACTACTTCATCATATTTCTCAGGGTTTGGGTGCCGTGGAATTCCTCAGACAGTAGGGTAGGGTTAAAGTGTAAATAAAGCTTGTTTGTTGTCAAAAAAAAAAAGTGATGGCAATGCATTACATTACATATTTACTCTGAATGTTCTGCAATTTCTGAAACATTGTGAATCGTCATTGCTTGCTGGCTTGCTGGATGATGAGTCATCCCTCCACCGTCCCCACGAAAATGCACATAGCATTTTTTTTTTTGGAGAAGTCAAAATTTTAAAGTTATGCTAGATTTATTGAAAACAATATCAACATTTAGTTCACCAAAAAAATATCAAAAATTTTAATTAAAGTTGGATTAGATTTATAGAAAACAATATCAACATTCATATCATTTTTTAAAGGTTGGGCCTCTCAATGATCTCAAATATAAGAGTTTTTCACTAAAGATTATATATCACGCTGAGAGCTATAACTTTGGTGTTGATTGTTGTCAACATCAGAGGTCGTTTGACCAATTTAAGAAAAATAAATCGAAGTTACAGAATTTAAGAGACAAAATAATAGGTAGGCTCTACAACTTAAAACCAATATTTTGGTCCCTAGACGATCTCAGATAAAAAGAATCTTTATACTAGGTTTGCGAGTTTTTTTTACTAAAAACTTGGGTTCTTTAAAGAGACAAAATAATAGGTAGGCTCTACTGTCATGTTAGTAAACCCATCCAACAAACCACTTTGAAGTGATTAAGATGAGTATTTTGTCTAATTCTATATTAAGATGTGTATGTTGTGGAGTATTGAAGTTTAAGAGAGTCTTAGAGAGTTAGAGGTACTAAGAGCAACTCCAACAGTTTAGCAAAAGAACTTGGCTTGCTAAGATTTTTGTCAAAATCACGAAAAAACAGTCTCCAATGAATTGGCAAAAAGACTTGCAAATTGGGGAGCTTGGCATCCTCGGCCCTTCTACGCACAAATATGTGCGCGTTCCGTCGCTTGCTATCGCAAATTCGGGCCACGGCGCGGCTTCTCCCACACGTGCGTAGCCGGCCCGCCTTTCCTTTCCTGCGCGTGCAAGCCATCTCTGGAGCGTCTACGGTATTTGGCGAACCTCCCACGCGACGTGCTCCAGAACGTGGCGTCACCGTCGCCAATGGACTCTGGCTGTCGTCGACGCACGGACGTGCGCTGATGGGATGGCAATGAAGGAGCCGAGGACCACTAATTAATTTGTGCTTCAGTAGCCTCAAACAGAATTTCACAACTTAAAGGAGAAAAATAACACTTCCATTAGTGAGGGGCAGATTCAGTCCTTGCTGTAGTTACACTAGATGTGCTAAACTCCTTTCTCATTCTTATCAAGTATCATCAAACCAAAATGCTGGGCTACAAGAGAATTTCACAACGCAGGATTGTCCGCTCGGATCGAAGCCAAACTGATTATTTTCCTTTTTTACGTCATTGCTGAGTCGATTGGCAGTCTTCGACTAGCTTTCTTTTATGAAAACAGAAGGGGTTTCCTCCCTACTGGCTTTTATACTTGGAATCAGTGTATTCGTCGTCACTATCCTCTTCACGAGCCTCTTGACAAAATCCTCCCATCCAGGCACGAAGAATAGCTCATCCTTATTCTTGGCTCCACAAACGTGCCATGTAACACTTTCAGCGATCTGTCCATTGAATTTCTTAACAAGCTTCTCCAGTACGCTCTATAATGGAAGCAGAAATAGATGGTTGGTTTCAGAAGGATGGTGTTGTAATAATAACTAAGAAAAATCATTTGTTCATAATCACTGATCAACTCATAAGTCATAACTGTTAGATTGGAACTAGTTGAAATGCATCGGAACTATCATAAGCGTTCCTAAGATTCATGAAGGACGACTGAAACAAATTATGAGTATATTTTACTGTATTTCACCCCTTAAGGAAACAAATCACAACTGCACCAATCACAGGGCTAGAACAAATCTACATGACACACAACTTCTTCATTCTGTTCCATTGTCATTTTATAGGTCAGGCTTACTTTTCTTTTGACAATAATTATCACACATCAGTCTTTACTTTTTTTTAGAGAAAAGGTTTCCCCAGCTTTTTATTGCAAAAAGCTCAACAGTTCAAGTTAAAGGTTCAAAAGCACTGAAACGCTGCTACCCAGCTAAAGCCAGGTCTATGCACTGGTTATTACATGGCACTACGGCAAAATCATCACTGACACTTGAAGAACGAACACCCGATTGATCCGACTGTGACGACCACCTCGTCCCCCTCCATGTGAGTTGTGCTGGAAGCTTGGAGATTCTTTCCAGGCGGACGCTCAGCACTTCCAACTGCTCCCCAGCCCCTTCCTTGTATAGTGGTAGCCACCCACGGATCATTCTTGCGATCTTGATCAGCACCATCCTCAACCCTGTCCAGCTCACATCCTGAAAACACAATTCATTACGCAATTTCCATAAGGACCAGCACACAGCAGAAGATATAGCGTTAGCAATAACATGCTTCTTATTAGCTACCCAGAATCTAGCAATAGACTCATAATCTCGACCAATGTCAAAGCCCAGGAGCATGGAAATAATTTTCCACACCTCAACTGCCACAATACAGTCAAACAAAAGATGGTGAATAGACTCCCGCTCACAGCAAAACAAGCAGGTTAAATCCTGAACCAATCTTCTTTTATTCAAATTATCCCTGGTTAGGATCTTGTTCTATGAAATTTGCCAAAGGAAAAACTGCACTCTTGGCAGCACCACCAGCTTCCAACTGTACAAAACAGGGGAAAACCCCTCTACAGTTTACTATTGCATATAAAGACTGGACTGAATAAGTTCCTTTCAAGGAGTAGGACCATAGAATCTGGTCCTCTTCCTGATTAAGTAGGACCCCCTCGATCATACTAGTTAACTCCAACCACAGATTCATTTGAGCTTCTGACACATTTCTCCTAAAAGAGAGCTTAAGCTCTTGACCATCCCAGATGTCACAAACAGATTTTCCATGTTGCTCATTGATAATGTAAAGTGGCCAAAACAGGATAGCTAAACTAGTATTACCCAGCCATTGATCCTCCCAGAATCTGACCTTTTTGCCATTACCAATAATCCATCTCACTCCAATGTGAGCAGCTTAGGTGGTCCAAAGTACCCCTTTCCAGAAAGGAGAGGAGCCCAAATCGGAACGACAGAATAAATTTGGACTATTGATCCTATACTTAGCATCCACTATCTTAACCCAAATAGCATTCTTGTTCAAGTGATACCTAAATATCCAGGAAGCAAGAAGAGCAAGATTAAGACTTTTAAGATCAGGAATCCCCAAACCTCCCATTTCTTGTTTCTGTGAAACCAGCTGCCAATTGGCCAAATGATATATGTGCTTTTCCTCAGTGTTATCCCAGAGGAAGTGACTCATATGGGTCTCCATCAACTTGATGGCTCACTTTGGGAACTTGATTACAGAGAGCAAATAAATGGGAATGCTTGCTAAGCAAGATTTCAGCAAAACTAGTCTACCAACATAAGAAAGCAATCTACCTTTCCACCCTGCAATCCTTTTGATCAGCTTATCAGCTACAGGTTGGAGGTCATCCAGACAGCTTACTGTGATGTAGAGGGACACCTAAGTACTTGAAAGGAAACTTAGATTTCTTGCAGCAAAAAAACATGGCAAACTTGTCATCTCCAAGGGTTTTGCATTTTTGCTTTGGCATTTGTAGTCATTTGCCAACTCTCAAAACAAAATGCAAAGGAATAAAAAAGGACATCTCCAACCGTTTTGTAATTTTGACTTGGCAATTACCCAAAATAGGCAGCGTGGGTGGAGGGATGTGGTGCGAGAGTCGCGCGGGGACGTCGAGGCGGCGCATGCGACAAATGCCAAGCGCGAGGGCTTGGCATATATGCCAAGTCTCCCCCTCCAAATGCCAAGTTAATGAAAATGCAAAGGCTAAATGCATAACCATTGGAGAGGGTTTTTTAGGAATTTTATGCAAATTAATAAATGCCAAGTCTAAATGCATAACCCTTGGAGATGCTCTTAGCTTGATCATCAACAAGACCAATGGTTAACAGATCACTTTTGTCATAGTTGATCTTCATGCCTGACATCTGTTCAAACCAGACTAGCATCCAGGGGCGGATCTACTGCATATCGTCGGGGTCAGCTGACCCCGATGACTTCGTGAGAATCATGTGTACCGTATGTTATCGAGCCGTGCGTGACCCCGGCTAAATTAGGACCCTGACCCCTGTAAACATGGCAGCTCATAGCCCAACTCAGTCAAGTCACCAGCAAATATTGAAGCCTGCAAGCAGCCCACTACGTGGACGTGGACTTTCACGACGCTGTTAGCCTGTTACCTTGTTGATCGATTTCTCCCTTCATCTCCTGCATAATACTCGCAAAGATGGAATTTCTCCCTTCATCTCCTGCATAATACTCGCAAAGATGGAACGACACCCTTTTGGCTTCACGCGGTTGGCGTCACACGGCGACGCCGTCCCGGCGGCCCAGCGACGGCAACCTGGCGTGGCGCTCGCTCTGGCGCCTGACAGACCGGTGCATCGGCATCGCTACATCCTGCTGGATCGCGGACTCAGTCCGACCACCCATAAGGTACACCGTAATAGTACGCTAGATTAGAGATCCCATTATACAATTGTCTAATAATTAATTAATCCGGTGTTCCCTTCAATTCAACCAGCATATGCCCCTGCTCCTAAAATCCTATAAAATCTTACATTTTGTTTTCTTTTGCCTTTTTATTAGTTGTTTGATATAAGCCGAACTCAAGAAGCAAACAAATCGGAATTGTATTCATAAAAATAACGGTCTTCTACTGCCCATTGGCTTATAAGTTTAGTCATAAGTATGTGCCGACCCCGGCGACAATTTATCCTAGATTCGCCACTGCTAGCATCCATTTTAAGTTTGAAGCCTTCTCTAGGTCATTTTCCAGAAAAAGGAGGGTATCATCAGTGTTGATGTAAATTATATATTGTAAAGGGACCAACATGTAAAAGTGAGAAGAAGAAATAGAGAGGCTCTGGCTCTGGAAGCTACCAGGCAGTGCAATTCCCCCAAACTTGCAACATGGTATACAGAGCCGGTGTTAGGGTTACCTCGATCCGTGCCGATGGCGGCGCGTCCGTGTGAGGAACGCGGTCGCCGTCGCGTGGAGGAGCAGCGCGGGACGGGCGCCGTCGCGCGGAGGAGCAGAGCGGACCGGGCGTGGTCGTCGTCGCGCGGGCGGCGCGAAATCGCGCGCTCCGGTGCAGGCGCGGCGGGAGCAGGCTGCAGCTGCGCGCGAGAAGGAAGGGCGCGGGCCAGCGCGCGAGCTTGGGGCGCGAGGTCCCAGGTGCAGTTCGAGCAGGGAGGAGCGGAAGTTGAGGAGAAGAAGCCGTGCTGGTGCTCGTGTTCCGCGGGATTGAGGTGCTGATGCTGGTTTGGTAGTAGAGTGGGATTGAGGTGCCCTGTGTGGATAGTAGAAGAGGTCTTTGCGCGTGTTGGACTTGGAGAGAAGAGAAGCTACTGGGTTGTGGATCTGGCTGATAGTTGAAGGAAGAGATTTGGCTCCCAGGCGTGGTTGTTGCTCCCGTGGGTGGTTGCTGGAAAGGAGCGGGGCTTGTTCCATTTGTGCGGGGAAGGAGCATTCTGCTGCTTCAATTTGGAGTAGGCGGGTGGTTCTTTGTTCGCTTGGTTGCTTTGGAAAGGAGCAGGTTGAGTTGCTGCTACGCAATTGAAGATAGAAGTCTTGCTGATTGTGAAGAGGCTTTGTGCTTGTTGAGTGGATTGATTCAAAGAGGAGATGGATCCAGAGGAGGAAAAGAGGAAAGCGGCGAGAGGCCGCAAAGAAGGCAGCAAGTGAGCAAGGAAGTGGCGTAATGGTGGTGGTGATCGATTACCAAGAGTGAGTTGAGAGATGAGATGAGGTCCATGATTCGGGGCTTTTGGAGATGAATCGATTGGTCCTAGGGAGGTGCATGAACTCAAATTGGAACTCATCCCAAATGATGTGAAGTTAGAAGGAAGTAAGAATTATTTGAGTTGGTCCGGAAGAGTGCGAGATGATACTAGCGGGAAAGGGGTTGAGAACTATTTGAGGGAGGATTGTGTTGAGCCGGTTAACAAGCTTAGTCCCGAATGGAGAGTTTGGCACACAACGAATTCTACCATAGTGGCATGGTTATTAACATCTATGTCACCATTGGTGAGTAAAGTGGTGGAGACTATGACCAATACAAGACAAATATGGAAAAACTCTAAGTAACATGTGTATTCTAAGCAAGGAAATGTGATGGTGATGATGGAAATTCGTAATGGGCCGATGCAAGTGAAACAAGCGGGACGACCGGTGGAGCAATATGCTAGTGAGTTGCGTATTTGTGGGGAGAGAAATTTGGATCACTATGCTCCACTCGGTATGAGAGATCCACGGGATGCCCATGATGTTCGAAGTGGATAGAGGACGGGAGGGTGACTCGGTTCTGAAGAACTTAGATCCCGAGTTTGAGAGTAGGAGGGCCGCCTTACGTCATCGGAGAGTCTTCCTACCATAGAGGAGGTCAGTGTCGGCCATGGTTATTGAGGAGAGCAGACTAAGGATGATGGGTGGTAATAATCCTGTAAAGTCAGCCTACACCTCAATGGCAGAGAGAAAGTGCTATAATTGTGGAGAGGAGGGGCACTTAAGCTATAATTGTCCCCTTCCCAAGAGCTATAGTGGCAGAGGTGGAAGTCGTGGAGGTCGTGGTGGTGCTCGTGGTGACCAAGGAGGTCGTGGTGGTCGTGGTGGAGGACGCGCAGGAGGACATGGCAGAGGCCGCGGTGGTCTTCAGGCCAATGCTGCTACCTGGGAGAGTGGTTCTCAGGTCACTACTGCTATCACAGGGGATCTTCCATCTGTCACATTGACCGGGGAGCAAGTCAATGTAACACCCCAAAATTTGAATTTTTGAAAATAGGGTTAACTTGATTTAATTTGCATTTTTGTGCTCATAAAAACCTAGGAAAATAATATTTTTTTCATCAAACTAAAATTTATCGTAAGGATTAGAAACATTGTTGGTGCATTCATGCCAATGCATTCGATTTATTGGAGTGTGTGGTTTTGACTAAAATTGAAAATGTTTCAAAACCGTTTTTAAAATGCTTTTGTAAAGATTTGAAAATAAAAAAAAAAGGAAAAATTCTTTTTCCCCTCACGTAAGGCCCTCTATCTAGCCCGCCTAGGGCCGAAGCCCGTGTTGCACTCCCGTCTCTCTTGCCGTGAACACGATGGACTCTAATCCGAGCAAATCTCGTCTCTCCACCCCGTCCCGCGACCTATAAAGCGCAGAGGTTCCGCATCGAAAACCCTAGCTCGAGCCGAGTTGTTGCTTTGCCGCCGCCTCTTGATCCTAGATCGTGCCTTCGTGTGTAGCTTCGTCGAAGACCCGGAGCCGTCGTGCCCTATTTGCTCGCCGCCGCCGCCGCACGTTCTGTTCGTGTAGCTTCGCAGAAGACACAGAGCCGCACCCGAGGCACGTCGTGCCGTTGGCTTCGCCACCGTTGCCACGACGTAGTGCACCTTCCCCAACCGATGGTGATCGTTGGCTCGTCGTCTTCTCAAGCCATCTCGAAAGAGACTCGGCTGTTTGCCCCTTACATCGATATGCATGCCACGTCCGTCGTCGGACCTGAAGTCGCCGCCGCATGCTGCCCTCTTCACGTCCGCCATGCTGGACCATCATCACGCCCTTGTCGCCTAATTGTGGGTGAGCATCTCCTTGTTTCCCTTCCTCTTCATTAACTACACCATGCCATTGATTACTACTGCTGCACGTTGCTTTTGCAAGTGTGATGTTCGATCTACATGCCTCCTCTCGCCGCTCAAGTCCTCGTCCAGAACTACCTAGAGGCAAATCACTGCTAGAGGAGGCCATCGTCTGCACCTTTGGGTAGATTTACCACGTGATGCCCCTTCCGTTGGCTGCTTGTCATTTTTTTATCAAACAATGCAAGCCGACAAGCTACTCATGTGTCAATCGTTTCCGGCCACGTAGAGTAGCAAGCCGTAACACCTACAAGTTACATCTTCGATCAAGTAAGCATGCTGTTCATGGATCGATCCATATACCCCGCTGCTATCACATAACAATCCTAGTAATATATATCTTTCATCTTTGTGTGTCACGCACAAAAAGGACACCAGGTCATGCTGTACATATCCATCGCCCTACATGCCGTGCAGTTCATCATATGTACGCCATCGCTTTCGCTCCGCCCCGGCCATCTCGACGAATCGGTACGCCAACATAGCTTCGCATGGCTCACGCCATTGCCGAACCTCTGCTGAACCGCCCTACTGTTCCCCATGTCGCCACCGAGCGCTAGGTGAGTTCACCAATCGTCCTTGCGTCCGTGTGTATTTTTGGCTCAGAAAACCCAGAACCGAGCTTTGTGTTCATCGTAGTCCAGCAAAGCTTCGGCCATGTCCTCCTTCTTAGCTAGCTTGCTTGCTTTCATGACATCGCAATGACACAAGCATGACATCACCCCATATTTATGGCCGTTTTCCTTTAGACAAATAATTTTAGGAATACCATGAAATACCAGCCCTTTTGCGCATTATGAGTTTACGCTTTCAAGCATGGAAAACATAATTCCTTCTAAAATACGTCTTCAGCAAATTACAGAATTGCCCTTATTTTGTTTTGCTAATAAAATCTCCGTTTTAACTCCGTTTTGGTCCATTCAAAATGCGTTGGATTCGTAATTTCGTAAATTACGCATCAGTGCTACTGTTAGTTCAGTTTGTCGCTGTTAGATTTCAAGTTCATATTTAATGCATTGTTAGTCCATAGAAAAAAACTTGGAAAATTCATATCGTCGCCGTTATAGCTCCGTTTTCGGTGAAGTTGACGTCTATGTGATCGTAGAAACGATTAGAGTTATTTTATAAACTTTCCTTTCTATTTATTTATGATTGGTATACTGTTCTAATATAGTCATATTGTTTGCTTCGTGTATGATTGCTCGGATGCTTGTGTGGTGCTCGTAATCGTGTCCGGTCGGTGAGCTTTGCGTTGATGATCCGAAAGTTGGTGCTCAAGAAGTTGGAGATCAAGAAGAAGTTCTACGAGAAGATTTGGGATTTGAAGAAAGGACCTAATTTTAAGGCAAGTATAGTAGGACCATCCTTGGGTCCTATTCACCATCACACTAAATTTCATATGCATGTGTCCTTTGTTACCCCGTTTGGAATTACTTAGCTTTGATCACTTGTTACCTTGATAACCTGGGCTATTGCATATGGGTAGTGATGCTAGTGCTTCATAACATGATCTTGTAACTTGATTAACGGATTATGCAACAATCTTAAAAGATGACTTTTTAGCAACTTGGAATCAAGAGGGTTAAGGTGATTGGTGTTTCCATTCACTTGATGTTCCCTCTCCTTAAGGACTTATCTCGTACGTGATCATACGGGATTTCACGTGCCGTGGGGGCTATATGGCTCGGCTCTAGTGCATTCAAGAGACCTTTTCTAGCTTGTAAGAGGGAGGGTGAATTGGGTATAGGGCGGCTCCTCCATGGTGTGTATAGCCGGGTAGGTTGTGTGCCACTTTGGGAGGAGGGATTCCCTATATCCGACGACAAGGCGACCCTTGCTTGTTAGACGAACTTTTGGGTGGCTTTATAGTGAGACCCCGCCTACTCACCTTGGAAGTGTGTTTGGGGAGTCATGACCCAGGGCAAATGGGAATCACGACTCACAGGAAAGGGTACACCCCGCGCAGAGTTAAATCGATATGTCGTCCGTGCCCATGGTTAGGGCGGCCCCGAGACATTGCGGGAATAGATGACCACTTTTTGTTATTGCTTAATGTTAATGTTGATATTAATTGTTATTCTTTAATCATGTTTACACGATCATGTGGTTATGGGAACACTACCTTGATGCTAAATGCTAAAATATGACATACATTAAAAGCTATTTGCGTATAACCGTGTCAACCTTTTGAGCCTCATAAACCCCCGCTATACTTGCGGAGTTCGACATGGACTCACTCTTGCTATTCCTACCACCTCGGGAGAAGTTTAGGCTTGTTGTCAACCGATCGGTTGGATCCAAGTGGAATGAAGTCAATACCCGAAGTTTAGAGTTGTCTATCCGATTGCTTCTAAGGTTATATCTCTTTTTGCTAAGTACGTTATATATATTAAGCATTGTTATTTGATATCACCCCTTATTTGTAGCTATATGTGAGATTTGATCTCTAAGTCTCACATATGGTGTATATCTGGTTTTGTTCTTAAGATCGGGTATTACAAGTGGTATCAGCTCAATGCTGACTGTAGGACGCAAGCCTAGTTAGAAAATGGTCGTCTTTAGGATTTGATATCATTAGAACAACCTTGTTCTACATACCTTGACAATTTCTTCTCCACTATGACTCTATCCTTGATATTTATCTCCTCCTTGATGCTTGTTTGAAAGCCTTGATTCTTATCCTTGTTCATTTCTTGCTATCTATCCGACCCGGTTATTTCGAAAGATATGCTCATGTTTGGTCTCTACTCCATTATGAAAACCTTGGTCACGTCCTCTAAGTTTTCTCTCTTTAGATGGTTCATAACGAGAAGGTCGCTCGCATCAACTATGAAGGACCATGATTCACTAGATGGAACTATGTTCAAACAGAACCATAGAATGGAGAAGCTCATCCTGCCTTACCAAAGAATCATACTTGTTGGCGCAAGGAGTACATCAACACACCCTTTAGCAGTGAAGATTTCTTACATCCACAATTGAAGTGTTTGCTGCAAAATCACCAACTAGAGCTGGCAGAAGCAAGGCAACACTATGAGGAAGCTCTTGATGAGATTGATGAGTGGAGAAGTCGTCTTGGATTACCCGAGATAAATGAACCGGAAGACATGTCCCGCTCAACCCCACGCAAGAGATGTTACCTTGGATGTTGCTGCAGACACACCGTGTTCAAGAAGTAGGAGTTAGTGCTCCTATTGTAACAAACCGTTAGTTGCGAAGTTAATAGTCTGTCATTCGTAATGTGTGATTTGTGAATTTTAAGTGCTTAGTTGTTTTGTGCTTATGCTTATGTTTGATTTGCATTTTTGTAATGAGTGCAATGATCTTGTGGTTCTGTCCACAATTTCATTTAGCTTATAGGTTTAAGGCATAAGGATTAATGAATAGTTAGTTGGGTTTTGGTTTCCTCCTGTTTTCTGCATCCTGTCCCTTTGGAGCAATCTGTCTTCCTCGGTTTATACCTCAAGCTTTGGACAACCAAAAATCATGAGAAAATTTTGGACAAAAGTAGGCTTTAATATCTTTATTTGAGCACAAGAATCATCATAAAAGCTATTCTGGTTTGGGAGTTACGAAAATCACAAGACGAAGAATCTGTGCTGTAAGAAATTTGGAACAGTCTGCAGTCTTACTGTTATATCTCGAGATTTGTTCGTGCAAAGGTTATGAAATTTTTCTGCGAGCAACTATACTTCTGTAACTGTCCAATTCCGTTAGAATCACCTCCATATCAACTTTGGATTGGGAGCTATGAAATTCACAATGCTGTGTATTTGTGCTGTCTGGAATCTACAACAGTTTCGGTTGTGGAGTATTTTAGACCAACTTAACTATGGAATCTGGAAACATGTTCTATAAGAACATTATCGAGAATTTTATAAGCTTTCCAACGGTGTGAGGTATAGCTTCATTGGATCAACAGAACAGGAGTTATGTCTGTTTTCTGCACTGCTGTTTTTCTGCTCGCGGAGAATTGCATGTTACAAGTTCCTACCCATGTACATGAGTTTCTTTGGGATGATAGAAGGGCATGATCCACTAACTTAGTTGAAGATAAAAGACACCCTTTGGTGCCCCTAGTAGATCTTTTCTTAAGGGGGTAGCCACGAAGAAGAAGATGCAAGGTGAAAGTTTTATGCATTCAAGCACTTTCCTCGGAAAGGAGCAACTATCTCTCATGGTTTGAGAGGTCTATCCATGAGAAAGTATTAGTGACTTGTTGGGTGCTCTATAAGGAGCAAGTTAAGGAGTTGCAGAAGAAGGTTTCCCATGAGGTGCTCCGGCGATCTTAGATTACAAGAAGGATGATACCCAACGTATGTGTGATGATTATGGTTCTTTTTATGAAGTGACCATCAAGAGCAAGTACGTAGCCGATGATGGATGACTTGTTTGATCCATTAAGAGGTGCTTATGTGTTTTCTAAGATGAATCTACATTCCGGTTACCATCGGTCGAAGATTCGGAATGCGGATATACCGAAGAAGATTTTCACTATGAGGTATGGGTTGCATGAGTACACGTTATGTCCTTTGGTCCGACATATGCACTGTCTATTTTATGCACATGATTAACAAGGTGTTCGTGGAATATCTTGATAATCTTGTGGTGGTTTTCATTGATGATACCCCGGTGTTCTCTAAGACTCGAAAGAGAACATGCCGAACACTTAAGGGTAGTCTTACGAAGCTTAGAGAACATAAATTGTATGCTACGCAGAGCAAGTGTGAGTTTTGGATAAACGAAGTTTCTTTTGTGGGTCATGTCTCTAATGGAGGTATAACAAAGTGGATCCATGGAAGGTGAAGAGTGAGTTGAATTAGAAGCCGCCACCGATGTATGTGAGATCCGCAATTTCCTTTGTTTAGCCGGTTATTATGGGAGGTTCATTGAAGGATTCTCCAAACTCGCTAAACCTATGACAGCTCTACTAGAGAAGAGTGCCAAGTTCGTATGGCCCGATAAGAGTCAAGGTAGTTTTGAGGAGTTAAAGTAGAAATCAATTACAGCTACGGTGTTGGTGTCACCAGTCGAGTAAGAAGATTTGTGATGCATCGTGTTAAGGTTTGAGGTGTGTTATGCAAGAAGGTAGTGTGGTTGTATAAGCCTCAAGACAAGTTGGTGATGATGGCATAGGAATAATGAGATGTCAGACTTCACTATGATTGATTCTATGGAAGCCTCAATGCTTACACCAATCTTGGTGTGTGAGTTTGTTTGGAGGAAGTTCTCTTTTGGTTATGGTATGGCTCTTATGATGGAATTGCACGAAGAACTCAAGGAAGGTGTGTTGAGTTGGAACCAGCCTATGTAAGCAAGAGTAACTCAGATATACTACTGAAGGCATGATTTGGACTAATCAACTGATGAGATGTCGAGTTATCCATTATGGAGCATAGAGGTTGTTACTTGGAAGTAAAGAGCAATATCAAGGTCGATCAGAAGAAACTCAAAGGATCATTACTAAGTTGAGGTTGACCTGGTGACGCTATAGTTGGAGTGATATGGAGTTATAGTGGGCCATAACCCACAGGTTCCAAACATGGTTTATGCCTTGGCAATTTGGAGGATGCAATCATTGGCAGAAGAGAAATTGTTGATGGTATTCCTAGCATATAAAGTGTGCTATGAAAGTTTGAATGACACCAAGATCAAATTGGGTGCAGAAACAAGTGATATCACCAAGTGTAATATAGTTGCTAGTTAATAAAGTTCATCTTTGAACAAGGAGAATCACAACGGTTAATTGGAAGAAGAAAGAACTAAGGAATTGTTGTTATCATTGCTCTTAGCAAAGGAGGGTTATGCTAAGGAGTTTTGGAAGACACCATGGGTTAAGAATTATGTTTGAGGTTCGAGGAAATTCACCCAAAAGTCGGTTGTCTATTGAAGATGGAAATAGGAGAGTTGAATGTATGGATTAAAAAAACTACAAAATGAGATGAGAGAGATTGCATTGCAATTTAGAATCGTGGGGACAAGAGTTTGTCGGTGACCATTATGAGAAGCACAAAGAGCATTGGTATGAGAATCTTTTGCGATAACGTCTAAAAAGAGAAGTCCCTTAACAAATGGAAGTTACCAAGATTGGTTTGGATTTACCCGAAAGATGTTTTAGAGTACTCGTCAAACATTTGGAATTATAGTTGAGCAAGTTACTCGAAGTAAGTCTATCGAGATAATGGAATGTTTACCGAAAAGATGGAACTAGTCAAGGCGATGAAGAAGATCCAATGCCGGTGTATATATCCCAATCTCTATATCCCAATCTCTCGGATCACCATCATCCGAATCTCGGGACGAGATTCATCTTAAGGGGGTAGAGTTGTAACACCCCAAAATTTGAATTTTTGAAAATAGGGTTAACTTGATTTAATTTGCATTTTTGTGCTCATAAAAACCTAGGAAAATAATATTTTTTTCATCAAACTAAAATTTATCGTAAGGATTAGAAACATTGTTGGTGCATTCATGCCAATGCATTCGATTTATTGGAGTGTGTGGTTTTGACTAAAATTGAAAATGTTTCAAAACCGTTTTTAAAATGCTTTTGTAAAGATTTGAAAATAAAAAAAAAGGAAAAATTCTTTTTCCCCTCACGTAAGGCCCTCTATCTAGCCCGGCTAGGCCGAAGCCCGTGTTGCACTCCCGTCTCTCTTGCCGTGAACACGATGGACTCTAATCCGAGCAAATCTCGTCTCTCCACCCTGTCCCTGCGACCTATAAAGCGCAGAGGTTCCGCATCGAAAACCCTAGCTCGAGCCGAGTTGTTGCTTTGCCGCCGCCTCTTGATCCTAGATCGTGCCTTCGTGTGTAGCTTCGTCGAAGACCTGGAGCCGTCGTGCCCTATTTGCTCGCCCCGCCGCCGCCGCACGCTTTGTTCGTGTAGCTTCGCAGAAGACACGAGCCGTACCGAGGCACGCCGTGCCGTTGGCTTCGCCACCGTTGCCACGACGTAGTGCACCTTCCCCAACCGATGGTGATCGTTGGCTCGTCGTCTTCTCAAGCCATCTCGAAAGAGACTCGGCCGTTTGCCCCTTACATCGATATGCATGCCACGTCCCGTCGTGCCCGGACCGAAGTCGCCGCCGCATGCCGCCCTCTTCACGTCCGCCATGCTTGGACCATCATCACGCCCTTGTCGCCTAATTGTGGGTGAGCATCTCCTTGTTTCCCTTCCTCTTCATTAACTACACCATGCCATTGATTACTCTGCTGCACGTTGCTTTTGCAAGTGTGATGTTCGATCTACATGCCTCCTCTCGCCGCTCAAGTCCTCGTCCAGAACTACCTAGAGGCAAATCACTGCTAGAGGAGGCCATCGTCTGCACCTTTGGGTAGATTTACCACGTGATGCCCCTTCCTGTTGGCTGCTTGTCATTTTTTTATCAAACAATGCAAGCTGACAAGCTACTCATGTGTCAATCGTTTCCGGCCACGTAGAGTAGCAAGCCAGAACACCTACAAGTTACATCTTCGATCAAGTAAGCATGCTGTTCATGGATCGATCCATATACCCCGTTTGCTATCACATAACAATCCTAGTAATATATATCTTTCATCTTTGTGTGTCACGCACAGCAAGGACACCAGGTCATGCTGTACATATCCATCTGCCCTACATGCTGTGCAGTTCATCATATGTACCGCCATCGCCTTTCGCTCCGCCCGGCCATCTCGACGAATCGGTACGCCAACATAGCTTCGCATGGCTCACGCCATTGCCGAACCGCGCTGAACCGCCCTATTGTTCCCCATGTCGCCACCGAGCGCTAGGTGAGTTCACCAATCGTCCTTGCGTCCGTGTGTATTTTTGGCTCGAAAACCCAGAACCGAGCTTTGTGTTCATCGTAGTCCAGCAAAGCTTCGGCCATGTCCTCCTTCTTAGCTAGCTTGCTTGCTTTCATGACATCGCAATGACACAAGCATGACATCACCCCATATTTATGGCCGTTTTCCTTTAGACAAATAATTTTAGGAATACCATGAAATACCAGCCCTTTTGCGCATTATGAGTTTACGCTTTCAAGCATGGAAAACATAATTCCTTCTAAAATACGTCTTCAGCAAATTACAGAATTGCCCTTATTTTGTTTTGCTAATAAAATCTCCGTTTAACTCCGTTTTGGTCCATTCAAAATGCGTTGGATTCGTAATTTCAGTAAATTACGCATCAGTGCTACTGTTAGTTCAGTTTGTCGCTGTTAGATTTCAAGTTCATATTTAATGCATTGTTAGTCCATAGAAAAAAACTTGGAAAATTCATATCGTCGCCGTTATAGCTCCGTTTTCGGTGAAGTTGACGTCTATGTGATCGTAGAAACGATTAGAGTTATTTTATAAACTTTCCTTTCTATTTATTTATGATTGGTATACTGTTCTAATATAGTCATATTGTTTGCTTCGTGTATGATTGCTCGGATGCTTGTGTGGTGCTCGTAATCGTGTCCGGTCGGTGAGCTTTGCGTTGATGATCGAAAGTTGGTGCTCAAGAAGTTGGAGATCAAGAAGAAGTTCTACGAGAAGATTTGGGATTTGAAGAAAGGACCTAATTTTAAGGCAAGTATAGTAGGACCATCCTTGGGTCCTATTCACCATCACACTAAATTTCATATGCATGTGTCCTTTGTTACCCCGTTTGGAATTACTTAGCTTTGATCACTTGTTACCTTGATAACCTGGGCTATTGCATATGGGTAGTGATGCTAGTGCTTCATAACATGATCTTGTAACTTGATTAACGGATTATGCAACAATCTTAAAAGATGACTTTTTAGCAACTTGGAATCAAGAGGGTTAAGGTGATTGGCTGTTTCCATTCACTTGATGTTCCCTCTCCTTAAGGACTTATCTGTACGTGATCATACGGGATTTCACGTGCCATTTGTGGGGGCTATATGGCTCGGGCTCTAGTGCATTCAAGAGACCTTTTCTAGCTTGTAAGAGGGAGGGTGAATTGGGTATAGGCGGCTCCTCCATGGTGTGTATAGCCGGGTAGGTTGTGTGCCACTTTGGGAGGAGGGATTCCCTATATCCGACGACAAGGCGACCCTTGCTTGTTAGACGAACTTTTGGGTGGCTTTATAGTGAGACCCGCCTACTCACCTTGGAAGTGTGTTTGGGGAGTCATGACCCGGGCAAATGGGAATCACGACTCACGGGGAAAGGGTACACCTGCGCGAGAGTTAAATCGATATGTCGTCCGTGCCCATGGTTAGGGCGGCCCGAGACATTGCAGAATAGATGACCACTTTTTGTTATTGCTTAATGTTAATGTTGATATTAATTGTTATTCTTTAATCATGTTTACTCGATCATGTGGTTATGGGAACACTACCTTGATGCTAAATGCTAAAATATGACATACATTAAAAGCTATTTGCAGTATAACCGTGTCAACCTTTTGAGCCTCATAAACCCCCTGCTATACTTGCGGAGTTCGACATGGACTCACTCTTGCTATTCCTACCACCTCGGAGAAGTTTAGGCTTGTTGTCAACCGGTCGGTTGGATCCAAAGTGGAATGAAGTCAATACCCGAAGTTTAGAGTTGTCTATCCGCCGATTGCTTCTAAGGTTATATCTCTTTTTGCTAAGTACGTTATATATATTAAGCATTGTTATTTGATATCACCCCTTATTTGTAGCTATATGTGAGATTTGATCTCTAAGTCTCACATATGGTGTATATCTGGTTTTGTTCTTAAGATCGGGTATTACAGCAGTGGGAACAATGGCAGAAGATGAAGGAATCTGAAAGTTCCAAAACCACTTCAGATGGCCCTGTGATTGCCGCCACCAGTCACTTTGGTAACTTTGCCAACTATGCCCATATGGGTAAAGGTACTCAGGCACAGGCACTTGCATCCACATGTAGGCATAACATAGAGTGGGTTGTTGATTCCGGGGCTTCCAAGCATGTCACAGCATATCTAGTTCTTTTAGAACATACACTCCACATTCTTATGCGAAACCATACAACCGCCGATGGTACCTCTCAACCCATTCATGGTGTAGGAACTATAGAATGCACTCCATCTCTTCACCTATCTTCTCGTTTTGCATGTTCCTTCCTTCCCGGTCAATCTCCTCTCGGTTAGTGCACTTGTAGATCGGTTTAAATGCATTGTTATATTTGATGAAAATTCTTGTGTCTTTCAGGAGAAGAGGACGGGGAGAGTGATTGGGACTGGAGACAGGCGTAATGGGCTGTGGTTCATCAACCAGGAGCAGTCAGCATTGGCAGCAGCTACTGAAGCACAAGAGAGGGAGATTCACCTGCTTCATCGCCGGTTAGGACATGTTCCTTTTGGAAACTTGAATAAATTATATCCTGATGTTTTTAAAAATGTGGACACAAAGAAACTAGTGTGTGATGCCTCGTGAACTTGGGAAGCATACAAGGACAACATATCCTAGTATTGGCCTCCGAAGTTGTGAACCTTTTATGTTAGTACACTCTGATGTTTGGGGTCCCTGCTCAGTTACATCTGTGAGTGGATTTAAATGGTTCATTACCTTTATTGATTGCTATACTCGTATGACATGGGTTTATATGCTAAGGGGGAAACATGAGGTACTTCGGTGTTTCCAGGATTTTCATAAGTTAGTTGCAAATCAATTTAATGCTAAAATTCGGATTATCCGAACTGATAATGGAAAGGAATATGTGAACAATAATTTTGGGGCGTATCTTTCGTGAGCATGGGATTATACATCGACTACTTGTCCCGACACTCCATCACAAAATGGTGTAGTGAGAGAAAGAATCGACACTTGTTAGAAGTAGCAAGGTCAATGATGTTTCGATGAATGTGCCCAAATACCTATGGAGGAAGCGGTGCTAACAAAGAAGCATATTTAATTAATCGTATGCCATCTAGAATTCTTGGGATGGCGTCACCTGCAGAGCTGTTATTTGGGCAACAGGAGTTTAAAGTACCCCCAAAGGTATTTGGTTGTATCTGCTTTGTCAGGGACCATAGACCGTCAATTGGAAAACTGGATCCTCAGGCGGTGAAGTGTGTTTTTGTTGGATACTCTTCTACACAAAAGGGGTACAAGTGTTGGGACCCTATTGGAAAGAAGTTGTTTGTGAGTATGGATGTGACATTCAGGGAGTCTGAACCATACTATACAAAACCATGTGATCTTGATCCGTTCTTGGAGGAATTCTCTCCAGTCACTGAGGGTGACTGTAGAGAGGGGGAGAATGGTGGAGTTGCAGCTCAACAGGAAGTGATTGTTGGTACTATCCCATGTCCAATGGATAGGTTTGAAATTCGAGAGGAAAATCATCAGGATAATGGAGGTGTTGATGTGAGGAATGGTGACTGCGAAGGTGAAGAGATTATTGGTGGTGATGTAGTTGGTGATGAGAATGGGGAGATAACTGATAAAGGAAATAGAGAGGTAAATGTTGAGCAAGAGAAAGAACCTATAGTGTACCGGAGGAGACGGTTCAGGAGTCAGGGGGAGCAAATCAGGAGTCAGGGGGAGCAAATCAGTGCACCACAGCCACAGCAGCCTGCTACACTAGTCCCAAGTCACCCCTCAGACCTCTCTCCATCAAGCGGTAATGTCCCTTCTAGCCCTGAACATGTAGAGTTACCTCTTGCACAATGTAGGGAGACTAGATCCAATTTTGGAAAACCTCCTGCCCGTTTTGGCTTTGAGCATCCTATTACTAGTCATGATATTGCCAATTTTCTCTCATACTCTCGCCTTTCACCTGCATATAGAGCATTTGTTGCATCCTTACAAGCAGGCCTATTCCAAAGGACTGGAGGTGTGCAAAACAGGATCCTAATTGGAATGCTGCAATGAGAGAAGAGATGCATGCTCTTCAGAAGAACAAGACATGGGAATTGGTCCCACTTCCAAGAGGGAAGAGAGTTGTGGGCTGCAAGTGGGTCTTCACTGTGAAGCAAAACCAAAAGGTAGAGGTGGACAGGTATAAGGCAAGACTAGTTGCAAAAGGCTATAGTCAAACATATGGCATTGATTATGATGAGACCTTTGCTCCTGTGGCAAAGATGGGTACTGTTAGGACCCTAATCTCCTGTGCGGTAAACTTTGGTTGGCCTCTACATCAGATGGATGTAAAGAATGCATTTCTTCATGGTGATTTACAAGAAGAGGTTTATATGGAAATCCCACCGGGGTTTGCGAATAGTCAAACTGTTGGGAAGGTGTGCAGACTCAAAAAGTCACTCTATGGACTAAAGCAATCACCTCGGGCATGGTTTGACAGATTTAGGAGAGCAGTTTGTGGTATGGGATACACCCAATGTAATGGTGATCATACGGTATTCTACAAGCATAGAGGAACATGTATTACCATTATGGCAGTGTATGTGGATGATATTGTGATTACGGGAGATGATGTGGAGGAAATCAAATGTTTGAAGGAGAATGGGAAAGGTCTTTGAGGTAAAGGATCTTGGACTATTGAGGTACTTCCTTGGGTTTGAGATTGCTAGGTCACCTAAGGGGATAGTTCTCTCACAAAGAAAATATGTCCTTGATCTGTTGGCTGAAACCGGTATGCTTGGATGTCGGCCATGTAGTACTGCTATTGATAAAAATCATCAAATCGGTGCCCAAAGTGGAGATTACGTGAATAAAGAAACATACCAAAGATTGGTGGGAAGATTGATATACTGTGTCATACAAGACCGACATTTCCTATGCGGTCGGTGTGGTGACGGTATATGCATGATCCAAGAACGGGACATTTGGAGGTTGTTTACGGGATTTTGAGGTACTGAAGGGAACCCGGGAAGAGGGTTATGGTTCGGGAAGAATGGGCACCTTGATTTGGAGGGCTACCGTGATGCGAGATTGGGCGAGCGGCAAAGATGATAGGAGGTCTACCTCTCGGGTATTGTGTGTTTGTGGGAGGCAATCTTGTCTCATGGAGAAGCAAGAAGCAAGCGTCGTGGCTCGGTCTCTGCGGAGGCCGAGTATAGAGCAATGGCATTGAGCTTGTGTGAGATGTTGTGGTTAAAAGGCTTGCTAAAGGAGTGCGGGTGTTAAGGAATGAGACAATGATGCTTCATTGTGACAACATTGCTGCAATCAATATTGCAAACAATCTGTCCAGTTTGACCGCACCAAACATGTGGAGATTGATAGATTCTTCATCAAGGAGAAGTTAGATAGTGGAGTCCTAAAATTAAACTATGTAAAATCATGTGGCCAACTAGCAGACTGCTTTACAAAGGGATTAGGACCTAGTGATGTTGAGTTGAGTTGTAACAAGATGGGCATGTTAGATATCTTTAGCCCATCTTGAGGGGGAGTGTTGATGTAAATTATATATTGTAATGGGACCAACATGTAAAAGTGAGAAGAAGAAATAGAGAGGCTCTGGCTCTGGAAGCTACCAGGCAGTGCAATTCCCCCAAACTTGCAACAATCAGCATACTGAAGACTGATGATACCTCCATCCACAACTTGGGGTAGAAGACCACTAATCAGGTCTTGGTCAGCTGCCTTCATCAACATTCTAGAGAAGACATCCGCCACTAGATTAAAAAGCAAGGGGGATAAAGGATCCCCTTGTCTCAAGCCCTTACCAGCTTTAAAGAAGCTACTATTATCTTCATTAATTCTCACACACAAAGAGCGACCCTTGACTATATGTCCTAACCAAGCTCTCAGTCTTACCCCAAAACCTCTGCTCTCTAGCATTTTGTCTAAGAAGGACCAGCTAAAATCATTAACACAACTGATCCAAGCAATTGTAATATTGGGTTGGGTGGCACACATATTCAGAAACTATCAAACAATTTCACCAAATACCTCTTGCATATGGAGACGGCTAAAAAATGTCGAGCACTCAGGTGTGAAGTTCTACTTTGGGAAAAAAGTTGCAGGAATTGTTTCCCACCAAAATGCTCCTTACGCTACAGCAAGGAGTGCCTACACAAAACTAAGTTATATTCTCATATCATGGAAGGTGTGTAAAACTCATCAAGGAATTGGTGGAAATGGCTACAGTCCACATCCCTGGATTTGGGACTCGTGCAATGGAACCTTCATGTGTCTTTTCAATCATCAACTCATTGCAAACCCTCTAGTATAAAATAAAAAAACCTCATTGTAAACCCAATGTGTTCCATAAGTAGACAGATAAGATTATTGTGAACTAATCCTATCCCAAATGATTTATAAACTGATATGTAGTACAAGAACCAATCTCCTATAAAAATCTTGCTGGAAGCCAAACAAAAATTTTGTCCAGGATTGACAGCAAAACAAAAGTACACTTTCTAGTAATTTAGCTAGATTCTATATGTCTGTCATGTGTAGATGTCTGATGTCATAAATCAAAGATGACTGGTGTGCAGTGTAGCACTTAGCAATACATTTTTTTCACAATTTTACAATTTTACTCAACAACCCAAGCGATTCTAGATATGTAGAGCTATATATAAAGAAGAGACCAGACTGCAAAAGGCTCAATTCCAGAATTTTGCTGCCTTCGTGGCAGGGATACTCACCAGACATATTTCTCCAGCATGTTCTTGTTAAATGTTTGACTCATAAGATAAGAGTGAAATTGGGAAGTAGAGACCAAATCTGTTGATGCTTGAAAACCTGTTGAGACAACTAGATGCAGGATGCTTGAAGAAGAACAATATATTAGCCACAAGAACACATTGCAAGCACTTATTGGCTGCATCCTCATATATTTCACCTAAATTTGCTTTTTCAATTTTCAGGGAAACAACATTGATGATGATTTACTAGATGTCTTTACAGAGAACATAACTCAAATTTCCTAGTCAAGCATCTAACCTAATATGGGGAGAACATTGGAAGAATCTTTCATACAGAATCTTAAAAGTATTGAAGTACCAGAATACCTAAGTTGTAAGCCTCATGGTATATACATCCTACATATTCATTTTCTGCCTTAATTTTATGCCACATTAAATGCATGTTAAAGATGAAGTACAAAATATTATAATGTCAGAAGAATGAAGTTACAATTAACAATTTGACATGTCTGAAAATAAAACAATATTAGAAAACGCACCAATGGTGCCAACAGCATCAACTGAATCCACTAGTATAACAGCTATTGTCTGCGGCCCACATCCAGGAGATCCGTCTGCGTTGACAAGGCCTAGAAGATCTAGCCGGTCCAGGCCCAAGAATGTTCGCCTGGTTGGCCCGGAGTGGAGCTGCCAAGCTTGTGTGCTGAAGCCCACCTCTAGTGGCTGACTACAAGTACCCTGAAGCCCGACGGAAAAAGCATCTCAGAAACACTCGTCATTTCTATTTTCGTACTCTACTTTGTAATGGACTCGCTACTTTACTTTTCATAATAGACTTGAGTTCGTTGTCTCTATCGTTCAGTGTCGCCTCCTTCAGCGCCGCCGCTCACTGTCGCTGACAGTGGCATCAGCTCCGTCGCGATCTGGTTCCTCACCGTGCTGGAGCCTGAGCTAGCCAGCCATCTCCATTTCATGCGTCGTCAACGAACATTGGGAGCCATGGATCCGGTCGTCACCAACAAGTTCAATGAGGTCATCCAAAAGTTGGACGAGATCCGCGGCGAGTTCCAGGCCTCCACTGAGCGTCTAGAGACGAGGCTCACAGAGTTCGACTCCAACCGCCGTGAGCGCAATTCGGCAGCGGACGCCCGCTTTACAGCGCTCGAGGAGTTCGCGTCGAGCCAGTACAACGCCGCGGTCTTCGACGACAACTGGGGCGACCACTTCAAGCTCCGTGTCGGAGATCTCGAGCGGCGCGTCCACGAGCTCGAGCTCGTCCGATATGTGGAGATCTTGGATGAGCGAGATGCGCATGTCGAGAACTTGGAGCGGGCGACTACGACCTTCCAGTCATGGCGGCCGACGGTGGATAGCTCCATCCAGGCGATGCGGGAGCATATGAGCCGACTTGCCAACTCCTGGAACCGCTACGCCACCGATCCGTTGACGGAACACCTCCGCACGGATCCGAGGAGGTTCGTCGGGCGCGCCTCTACCGGAATCCCGACCTCCTGGCCCGACGGGCACGACGATGATTCGACTACACAGGAGCCGGGGCATGGTTCGATTTCGACCATGGCCCCGATCCCGGCCAATGGTACGTCTGAGCACCCTCCATTGTTTCAATTCGCACCGCCGGGTTCATCATATCCGCCTGTTAATCTTTGTCCTCCACCATTACCGTTTGTCCCCCAAACCAATTCATCCTACAATCCACCCCCAATTCAGCCCCAACACCATCCTCCAATTCCTAACCCCCACCAATTTATCCCCCCTTCCACCAATTTACCCACCCCCATGCCTAATCATCACCCACCACTGATTTATCCCCCACCAATTCACCACCCGCCTCAATTTCATCCACCGCCGCACCCAATTTTCCCCACCTCATCACTTTATCAGCCTCAATTCCACCCTTCCATCCACAATTCACAGTTAGGCCAACTCCCTAAGAGGCCATTTCCTCAGTTTGATGGGGATAACCCGCTGGTGTGGATCACCCGTACCCAAAAACACTTCGAGATGTATTCTATTCATCCTAATGCCTGGGTTACAGTATCCATTCACCATTTCACTGGACCTATGGCTCATTGGCTTCAATCTATTGAGCATCGTCTCGCCAATGTCTCATGGGATACCTTCACAGCCATGATCCGCGAGCGATTCTGCCGCGATCAACATGAGTTGCTCAGACGCCAACAACTACACATCAAACAGTCTTCCTTTGTTACTGATTTCATAGAGCGCTATACTGATCTTGTTGAGCAACTCGCTACTGATAACCCATACCCAGATCATGTTGCTATCGTTGCACGTTTCATTGATGGGTTGAGGGATGATATTCGCCCAACTGTTTTACTTGCTCGTCCGTCAGACTTGGATACTGTCATGACCCTTGCTTTGTTACAAGAAGAAGCGCTACAGTAGGGCAATCGTAAGGAGTACCGGAGCTCTGAAGGGACCCTATTCTCCAAGACGACGACCATCAAGGGTGCTCTTCTTCTTCCTCCACGTCCGCCAAGGAATCCTCTTGTTCAGGAGAGACGCCGTCCTAGTGATGACAAGAAGACTGTGGATGAACGACTATCAGCACTCCGAGCATCTTGCAAGGCTCGTGGCCTTTGCATGCGTTGTGGTGAAAAGTGGGTATACGGTCATCTTTGTGCACCAGTTCCTCAAGTTCATTGTCTGCAGGAATTGTGGGATATCTGCCATAGCGATTTTGCTGAAGTGGGCGAATGTTCAGAGCCGACAGTGCCAGAGACAGATCCTGCCCAAATTTTTGAGCTCTCTATATCAGTTGCATCAGCTGGATTGGGCCTGCATACTATGCAGCTTGTTGGGTTTGTGGCTGGTCAGGAAGTCTCTATTCTCATTGATTCAGGAAGCACACATTCCTTCATCAGTGAGGCAGTCGCCAAAAGTGTTCCTGGTGCCCGTCTATTGCCTCATCCGGTGTTAGTGAAGATGGCAGATGGTTCATTAGTCAGTTGTGTTAAGGCATTAATCAAAGGGTATTAGTGTAATCTTCTATGTCTAGGATTAGGTCATGTGTCTGCCTGTACTCTCTCTATATATATATCCCCTATTGGGCCTCAATATACGAATCCAATTGTGTCATATTCTATTCGTAACATGGTAACAACTCTCTAGGTTGATCCAGCCACCACCCTTCCTCTCCCTGCGCTTCCCTCGGGAGAATCAGTCACTCCCGGGGGCAGCCCTTGTCGATCTTGGACTTTTTTCTCTTTCTTTCTGTCGAGTCCAATTGTGCCGCAGCAGCAACAGTTCATTCCTTATTCTTCATTAGTTGGGAGCCATGGAGGAGAGTCCGCGAGTCCTCATCCATGTCCTCTCTTCGAGCGTGCACCGCCCATCAGGGATCCTTCCACGTCGTTCACCTTCGTCCGCACCATCAACCTCCGTCCGCCCATCCGCGGAGACATCCATGCGCAGCTCGTCATTGCCCTTCGCAGACGGCTACGCCTGCCTCGTCTTCATCCATCTTCACCTGCAGCCCCACGTCCTCCCGTCGAACGGACGCTGGTGCGGATTGGTCGATTTGACCCGTCACCGCCCAGTCGGCATGTGATCCGCTCGATCCGTGGCCTTCACTCGCCCCTTCTTTTTTTTCTTTATTTTGCTTTTGCATGCAGCCGTACGTTCCTGCCTTCTGCATGCATCTTCCACATGCAGTCCTAATTTTGGGGCAGTCCGTGGATCAGTTCTGATGTACGTGGACAGTCTGTCTGCCTTGCCTTTCTCTTCCATCCATATGTTGCAAATCCTGCGATGGTGCTCTCTACTTTGGTCTGCTGCGTTGTAATTCAAGTTCATGCAGTTTCTAATTCATGTTTCTTGCTGCCCGTGTTAGTATATTGAGGCCATTTTTTTCTTAATTCCACTTCATCTGTTGCATTTGAGTTCATCCAAGTCCAATGTCATCCACTTCAGTTCGTCAAAGCTGTGAATGTTCATGAGTTCCGTCACATCAGCCAACTTTATTTTGCATGGTTAGCTGAATCCCGTGGATTTAGCAAATCATCATCATCGATGCGACAATGCCCTCTTGGTCTCTTTCTAGCCATTTTGCTATACTTCATGATCAATGGCCTTCTATTTGTCGTCATCATTCTATCCCACTGCTTGCCTTTTTGCAGCAGTGATCTACCTATTCCTTATTTGGCTTGATTTGACACATCTCTATTCTCGTCGAGTTCAAAGTCTTTAAAGCAAGATTCATAGTTGAAGAGTTGATGTACTGGCTTGTGAAGACTTGAGGTATTTGCCGAAGTATGTGTTGTGAAGGCAATACCCTCTTGTGGAGGAGATCATTTCTACATCGACATTGTTCAAGAGTTGCATGCTTCGACAACATCTTTTATTTTGGACTTTGATGTAATTTATCTTTTTTTTTTTTTACAAATCTAGTGTGTAGTGCCAACTCTGCAAATGCAACGCCATTACATTCACGTTGAATTTGAGATGGGGTGTTAAGGTATTAGTCAAAGGGTATTAGTGTAATCTTCTATGTCTAGGATTAGGTCATGTGTCTCCCTGTACTCTCTATATATATCCCCTACTGGGCCTCAATATATGAATCCAGTTATGTCATATTCTATTCGTAAGAGTGTTAAGGTATAATAATAGTAAGGGGTACTAGTGTAATCTCCTAGTGTCTAGGGTTCTCTCCTATGTCCTCTTGTATCTATATATAGTCCCCTTTAGGCCTCAATACAATGTATACAATTGTGTTCTATTCTATTCGTAACAACCTTCACCTAGTACTCTGCAATGTGAGTAGTAACACTTTTATTTGCAATCTGCTTATTTGCAGTAATTGTTACCTATTGCCATTCTCAACAGTCTACGAGCAGATAATCAATCAATACAGTAATTCTTATGTGTTTGTTGCTCCTAATAAATCTAATATGTAGTTTGATCTAGCCATTCTTTTATATATTGTGACCTAGTACTCTTTCTGTACATTCTCTACTACTTGCTAACTCTATGTAAATGGTAATCAATGTATGTTACTGAACATTAGTATTTTACTTTGCAGTAAATATTGTAAATCTGAACTCAATGTGGATGGAGTTGTCTATGATCCGTGTTTGGATGCCACATCACTCTTGGTTAAATTTCAACCAGATGTCCATCTGAAAACTCATAGTCTTCTCGAGTCTGTACTGATTCTTAGTGATACCAATGGAGAAGTCTCATGGAAAATAACATAGCATGACAAGTATACCATAAAAAGCCTGATAAATTTGATTGGGGCCTTTCATGATATGGGGTATTGTATAGAGGGGCTGGCATTAGATTCAGTTGTTATTAGCAGTGCTGGAAAATTTGAATTTATTGAAAGTAAAATTGAGTTCACTGCCTTGACTGAAGATGGTGTCAGAGACAACTACAGAAGTGAGTTTCGCAAAAAAAGACTACATAAGTGCTTATTGAGAGATCGGGACAAGAGATGCTGGCCAGAGTGCCTAAAGACACTGCACACCTCTTTGATTTGATGGAAATGGATGGATACAGTTACCGATACTGGATTCAGAATCATGTCTCACTGTTACCTTTGCAGTGCAGATCATCGGTGTTCTTAACCTTCTTCGATTATATCACCCTGACTATACCTCATGTCGACACTACTCTGTATGGCAAAGTCAAGGAATATATCCCATATAGAAAGCTCTGGGCAATCATTGTTGCCCGCAATACTTATCTTGTGGAGTGGCTCAAGTACCAGGACAAGACAGGAGGAAAAACAGTATGGGGAATATCAGCTGCTGTATAATATCAGACACGTGTATGCTCATAAGCTTTCACTACTTCAGGCCGGTCGGAATGGTGTACAAGGCTGAAGACGTAGAGAACATGCTACATGCCAATTTCCCAATGCTGTTAGTTGATCTGCAAGAGTTCTTCTCGATAGAGAAGCGACTGACAAAATTTAATCTCGAAACCTTCTTCATGGATAGGAAAGTCATCGAGCCTTGGCCAAAGCCTGTGAAGTCAGAGTAAATCAGAGTAATTGAGACCTGCTATACATTCTCACCGGTCCTGCTTAGTAAATCTGATAGTCTACTCTTACAGTAAGTCTGCTCTTACAGTAAACCTGATGTGTTTGTTGCACAACCTGATGTGTGGTCTGATGCAGCCATTCTTTTATTGCTCTAGTACTTCTGTACATTTTCACGGTGTGTAAAAGCAGATACACAAAGAATTTGATGTGATATGTGGTCTGATCTAGCCATTCTTTTGTTGCTTCTATATATTTTCCAGTGTGTAAAAGCAGATAAACAGTCTGATCCATCCCTTTACCATTATTTTTATTGTGTACTACTCTGCCGTTGTATATGTCTGGCGCTGTCAAAATCATACTGTAGTTGGGTTACCGTCTGGCGCCGTCAAAATCATGCTGTGGTGAGTCTGAGAGCAACAGTACTCCATTATTCTAGAGTGCAGTATACTTGCTCCGTCTCACAAATAATTGAATGTTTTTTACTTTGATGTTTCTTATTTGACTTTCGTCTTATTTGAAAAAAATTAATATATAATATTTATTTTGTTATAACTTACTTTATCATTAGAGATATTATTTTTATAATTATTCATTTATTTTGTTATTGGTATAAAAAAATTAAATAAGGCGAATAGTTAAACACTAAGTGTTGAAGTTAAAAACGTTCTTTTATTTGTGAGACGGGGGAATATTGTTTATTTGGTGAGTCTGAGAGCAACAGTACTCCATTATTCTGCGGTGCAGTATATTGTTTATTTGGGGAATTGATAACAGTGAACTCGCCATTCAGCTGAGTCTTGGCATTGTGTCGTACTCCGTAGGCAGGAGTACTGTACCTGATATCCCCACAGCGCCTCGCCGTAGGATCCCATTCGGCCATTCTCATTGTTGTCGCCGCTGTCGCCGACGCATACAAAGCGCGGCCAGTTGCAAGCCATGGCGCTGCGCGTCTGAAGCACGGACTGGGCGACCACGAGGCAGGCGCCACCTCCGAGGTGCTGCGGGAGGCCGGTTCCCTGGCCGCCTGTCGCGGCCGGCCAACCATCCTTGCCTCGTCGTCTTGTGGAACTTTGCCCGCTTCGCTTGTGGTGGTGTGCTGGTGGAACACCATCGGGAGGCTGCGGGCAAGCACTCGCCGTGGCCAGGCGCCTTTGGCCGGAGCACGACGACGCATGACGCTGGAGGTGCTCCTGGGTCGATCATGGCACCACGGTTGACACACCGTGCCGGCCGTGGGGGCGGCGGACGTGGCGCCGTGGCGGCGGCCTTCGGCCGTTGGGTACTAGAAGGATACAGTGATTCAAATTGGATTACAGAAGTTGATGAGCTTAAGGCCACAAGTGGATACATATTCACTTTGGGTGGTGGTGCTGTCTCTTGGAGGTCTTGTAAGCAGACAATACTTACAAAATCCACAATGGAGGCAGAGCTTACGGCTCTGGATACAGCCTCTACTGAGGCTGAATGGTTAAGAGAGATGTTGATGGACTTACCTATAGTTGAGAAACCAATTCCTGCTATTCTCATAAATTGTGATAATCAAACAGTGATCACAAAGGTGAAGAATAGTCAGGATAATGGGAAGAAGTCCAGCAAACATATAAAGCGTAGATTGAAGTCTGTCGGGAAATTAAGGAGCTCCGGAGTAATAGGTGTGGACTACATCCGATGAGCTAAGAACCTGGCAGATCCCTTTACGAAGGGACTATCACGCACCGTGATTGACAATGCATCGAAGGAGATGGGATTGAGACCCATGTGAGTTAATCTCAGCGGTAACCCAACCTATGTGATCGGAGATCCAGTGAATTAGGATCTGGGAAGAACAAGCTTACGATTAACGGAAGAGTACAATCTTTTCCTTTAACCCACTCCGTTGGAGATGCAGTACTCTCACTTCTGTAAGGCAGGTTGACTTTGTCTTAATGTGTTCTGAGGCTTCATAGCGAGATACTGTCCTACAGAGTATCCCCGTAAGAACACACCTATGTGAGCCCAACTGTTAGTCGCAGTTTATAAGAATTGGGTATTCTTTAAAAGCTCATGAAGTGAGTTAGGAGTATGACTTATACGCTCCACTCGCGGGGATGGCTATGGCAGCCTAGTATCAGTCAAGACTTCAAGTGAAGCTCATTCGCACCAAAATGCCAATTCAAGGCTTAGTCCATTGTGCAGTTGCGGATGGGCCTATCTTGTTGTTCTAGGTGGATGTTCAACCTTAACCGGTCTCCACTGAATAGCCGGTATATTAACAGTACTGTGGTACAGGGAGTATGACTCGCGTGCCCTTGGGATGTGGTGAGGGATTGTTAGATGTTTTGGGCCATGGACCAAACAATTCCAAATAAATCCCAAAGGCCCACTCACACATGCATGTATATGAGGTATGGTGGGGGACTTTAGTCCCACATTGCTACTCCAAGTGGAGTGAGGCCAACTTAAATAGTTGAGCTATCTCTTGCTTGTTGAAGCTATGGATGAGGAGAGGAAAAGGAAGCACCACACGCGCGCTGCTGCTCGCCTCGCCTCGCCGGGCGGGGCGGGCGGGGGCGGGCGCGCACGCACGACATGCGCGTGAATGGTCCGGCGATTTCCCGCCTCCGACCTTGCGGGTGCGCGGCTTCCTTTTGCCACTTGATATTTTTGCATGCATGGAGAAAATTGCGCTGGCCTATTTGATAAGCAATTATTCTCGTGTTATGGTAAGTGCACAAACGGCAGGTCAATTACCATAACGCTGTGATTACGCGGCTAATCGCTTTCCTTTCTTAGCTGCGACGCGTGTATAAAGAAGGGGCGAGACGTCGTCCTCAGCACACCGAGAATTCATTCTCTCCCATCTCACAGCGCTGTGCTGCCGCCGTCTTCCCCATCCCGTCACCGACGTGCCATCGGTGCCGGGAGAGCAGGCTCCGAAGCCCGCGTCTCCTCGCGTCCCTGCACGGGGTAGGGGACGTATCAGGTTTTTGGGAAGCGCCGTCGCGACTGCTCGCTGAACGTCTTCTTCCCTCTACGCCGCCGATCCGGATCTTCGTCAACGGTCTGCTTCGTCTTCGTCTTCGTCTTCGCCTGCGCGCCGACATCCCCACTGTAAGGATGTCTCTTGTTTCGTTGTTATTCGTTTTCGTCCCTCTTATGTTGGTAGCACTAGATTCAGCGGCTTTGCCTCAGATCGTAGTGCTGTTATTAGATCACCTACATGTTGTTGGTTTTTTCTAATTGTCGGAATTAATTTATGCATCGCTAAATTGCTTTTATTTCCAACATAACCTCGTGCCTACCGATGATGATGCTCCAGTTGCCCGGCCTCGGCATTCGGATTTCGGTCGCCGCAGCTCGCCGGCCTGGTGATCACGCCGGGCCATCGCTACCGCTCGTGGGCCCGGTTATCACGCCATGCCGGCGCAGAGTGCGCCACCGGCTTCCGGTCATAGCCGCTCGTCGGACTGGTGATCACGCCGCGCCGCCGCCGCAGCGTACGCGAACGGCCTCGGCGCCCTTCGGCCTTTGGCTTCCCGTCGCTGCAGCTCGCCGGGCTGGTGATCACGCCGCGCCGCGCGTGCGCCATCGACACGATCACCAGCTGCATGCCCGAGTCAGGAAGCGTTCAATCTTCAATGACTTAGACTGAACCCCCTCGTTGTCATTCAGGTCCACTGTAGCAGCGGTACCTATCTAGCACTAACTTTGTCGTTCTGATATGGTTGCATGGCATGAGCTGCCATTGTGAAGTTCTGTGGCATGAGCTTCTCACGTGGACGGTGGGCGGACGCGGCCTTCAGCGCGGAGGCGAGGGACGTGGCGTCCCACGTCGCTGGGGCCGGGCTCTGCCATGACCATGAGGCGGCATGCCCGCAGCCAAAGGAGGACAGGAAGGAAGCGCGGCGCGACTGAGTTCGCCGGCGGCGGCGCTGTGAGAAATCGTGGACGATGTGCCATTACTACTCTCCCAGAGTCCTAGTAGGTGAAAGCAATTAAGTAAAACACCCTGCAGTGGTGAACCTTCCGCGGTGGCCCACATATGACAGTGACAGAGGTCTACGTACTCCCTCCGCATGACAGATAAAATAGCTCACGTTTAACCAAGTTTCTAGCGAATACTATTCATACTTATAGCTCCAAATTAATTTATTATGAAAACATATTTTATAAATAATCTAATAATATTTATTTGATATTCTAATTATTTATAATTTTTTATCTATAATTTGTCAAACTTGATGGATCGAAATAGGGTACTGTGCTAGAATTGCATGTTTTCTGGAACGGAGGGGGTGCTCTTGATGATCTACCATCATGTATATTCTACTGTTCTTGGCGGTGTAGTGTAGCCACTCGTCAACATCCAGAAGACAGGGCAGGTTCACCTCGGAAGCTCAGACTCCCACGATGCAACAAGAACATGCCCAGTAACTCTCTCTCTCCTCTCCCTCGGTTTTCTAGAATATATATTGGGCTTTGTTCAGATTACAAATTAGAAAGCTGAAAAACACTATAGCATCACCGACTCTGTCCAATCATAAAATAAATAGATTTAAAAGATTCATCTCATCATTTATAATTAAACTATACAATTAATTATTTTTTTTTTCATCTAAATTTAATATTTCATAACGTAAATTTAAAATTAATATGATCAAAAAAAGTGCTTTACTAATAAAAACTTAAATTTTAAAAAAATTTCTAATTTTTAAACAAGGCTTTAGTTTCAAAAAAAAAGCACGCATTTAAAAGTCCTAGTATTTAAAATACATGGAAGGGAGGAGCGCAGCAATGGGGCGGCAGTGCTTCCTCCGACCGAGCCATACAGAAGCAACGTGACCTGACCTAATTGGTCGAGCTTCTCCTAGCTTCTACAGCTCTCCCAGATGAGATAAACACAGCCTCACGGCCCTGATCATTTGGCACGGTGGGCCCACATCACAGTGACGGAGGTCTATGAACACCAGGTCCAGTGTAGTATCCGCTGAGCTTGGTGGTGTAATAAAAGCTGGTAACAACTCCGGTCTCCGTCATCACTCTTCAAGAACGCTCTCTCGTTACCATCGACGAGGGGAGGGGAGGCAGCTTCACCTCGGAAGCTCAGACTCGCAGGATCCAACAAGAGTGCAAGATTCAGTAAATCTCAATCTCTCTCTCTCTCTCTCTCTCTCTCTCTCTCTCACACACACACATTTTGATCCTTTGATTTTTTTTTTGTTGTGTGTGCTGTGACACTGTGGCCGTGTTGTGGGATTGCACTCTGGCAGATGGTGAAGAAGGGGTGTGAGAGGTGCAGGGAGTGGCAGGAGCACTACTACTGGGAGCACATGGATGTGAACCGGATCCGCTTCTCCAAGCGCATGACAGGAGATTTTGCTCATCGCATTGTAAGTTTCTCACTGTCCAAAGCCCACTACTCTGTTCTTTGTCTCGCCGAATATCCCACTGCCATGCGTAGTCGCCGAAGTCAACACTAAATGCAGATATGTTTTACTTACTGAAAACACACTGCTCTGTTCTTGCTGCCTTAAGTCTCATGTATGGATCTAAATATTAATTCTTACCTAGGAGCACTTGTTATGTGGCAGATATGCTGTAAGTAACATAAATGTGATCTAAATCTTATGTCCACTTGCCTAGTTTCAGTGTTTTTTATCAAAAAAAATACAGCAGGAACTCTACATTGCATAATAACTGAAGAAAATTTGCTTTCAGTTGTTTTCCTCAAGATCATCCATGAGCGGCAGAGTTCCTTCTTTTTATTTAAAAAAAACAGTTGTTTTATTCAACATTTTTGTTCTGTTTTAGGGATCAAAAAATCACTATAGTTTTTTTAATAAGAAAATCACTATAGTTAGTTGACTATGAAGCAATATTCTGAAAATTAACTTTATAAGCAAAGAGTTGTCACTTTTCTGCTTTCAATTTCAGAGCATACCGGAGAAGTTTGCAAAGAATTTCAAGGGGCAGATCACCAAAGAAGTTCAACTGAAATCACCTAGTAGTGCTGAAACATGGCACATCGGTGTAGAGAATCATGATGATGAGCTGTTCTTCATGTCAGGATGGGAGGATTTTGTCAAGGCTCATGAACTGCAAGAGAATGATCTCCTGCTCTTCACTTGCTGTGGAAACTCTTCCTTTGAGGTCCTAGTCTTTGAAGCGAGTGGCTGTGAGAAAATGTCTTCCCTGTTTGGCAATGGAATTGGTCCTGATATGTGCAAACAATTCAATGGTACAGCGGGTCATCACGGTGAGCATCACTCTGTGACTGTGAGTGATTCTGAGGATGCCACTGCACCATCACAGCTGGTTAGATCCCCTCACAACGCCTCTTCTTCCAAGGAACCGGGTGGGAAGGCTAGACCAAGTGAGTATAAGTTTTCAGTGCAACACTAAGGATATTTTGTTGTTATGATAAAGTATTAAATTGCATGTCTTAAATATGTTTATCTTTGAAAGTAGTATACTACCTGAAACTACACATCATCAATACTGTTGGAGTTGATCATTTTCAGTATATATAAGACAATGTACATGATGTAGATCTTTCTTGTCAGGTGAACATAAATCACCAAAAGCCAGCAACTTGATTGTCAAGCATGTGGAAATTAGCGGAGAGGATAGTGATGATGGGTATGCTAAGTCTAACTACTACTACTCGATGTTTGCCAATCGACTGAGAGATGAGGAAAAGGAGGAGATCATAGGTTTGGCTTCCATCCGGCCGAACAATCCTGCATTTGTGACTGTTCTGAGGAAAAACAACGTTCAGCGCAGAAACAACCATCTGGTGAGTTTATTCATATAGCTAAAATAAATGAAAATGATTGAATATTTAATTTGGGCATGTAAGGTCATTGTAAGTTAGGTTTTGATTTGTTAATTGGTAAGAAAAGCATTCCTCTTTCAAATGCTGCAATTATGGTGGAAATTTGCTGGCAGCCACTCAATTGGTGCTCTGTTTTTATATCAAGCTACCAAACAGTAGCTATTTCTGTAGTCTATGTCCTGCTCCTGCCAATCTGGCAATGTCCAATACTGAAAACACTCAGATGCCTAAAAGAAGTTAAATGTATATACCAAGGATTAAATAAACGAACCCTGACATACTGCTTTTAAGGAAAATTAAATCTCACAATAGTGTTTATATTTCCTCATGGATGGTGATACCTTCATCTCCACAGTAAAATTCTGTGAATATCAGTTAAAAAGTTTCTGTGAATCTCTTCATATTATACTCTGTCTAGTACATGTTAAACGAGCTGGCTTTATTGTGCAGACCATCCCCAGTAATTTTGCTGCTGATCATCTTGTCGAAAGAACACATGACATCATACTTCGTAGGCCAAAAAGGAAAGAGAAATGGCTTGTCAGCTACTATTACTCAGGCAGCACCCGGTGTTTCCATAACTTAGCGTTGTTTAAGTTTATGCACGAAAACAAGCTTCGTGAGGGTGACATCTGCGTCTTTGAGCTGATGAAAGGCAAAAGGAGAGTGACGATGACTGTCCATGCCATCAGAAAGGCCAATGACCGGTTTGTTCTGATAGGCTAAGTTGCACCGTATCCCCCTAAGAGTGGGCTTGTGCAGTGCACTTTTGGTGTTGTAGTTTCTGCGGTATGTAGTGGTGTAGTGTAGGGGTAGCATTGTGAACTGAAACTGGAAGTGCCTAGTGATGCTTGCAAGGAATGCAAGTGCATTTTTTTGTCATGTAATGTAAGGTAACTTCCTGATCAGAAGTATGGCAACTTGATCAAGGTGTGGCCTATGTAATGTAATTCCAGAATAACAGCAATCATCATGTGTTAGGTTCAGTGTAATAGCTGTAATAGCAAGTGTTACAACTCCTGTTTCCTATGGTCTAGTTTTACTACCACTCCCTCCGTCCCAAAATAGACAAACTTTTTGCATTCAAAATATCGCCAAATACCAGTTGAGTCACATCCTGATTTATCTACTGCTCTCAATATCAGATGCCAGGCTCAGGTTCTATATTAACCTTTTGCACAGGGTGATTCTTGTTCTCAACAAGCCTGCATAACAAGTTTCATTTGTTAGTGGCTTCTGGAAAGAACCGGTGGTACTGGTATGTACACAAACTACTATTCAAAGACTTAACATTTAGGAATACTACAAAAAATGGGTTTTTTCACCAGTGCATTGAATCACTGGTTCCTTTTTTTGTAAAATAGGACTATACAGAGAGGTTGTAGAAACAAGAGAAGCATCTGTTCATGCAAACAATTCACACATCGCATTCTCAGAATGTAAATTAAAATAGTTTTATGCAAACTCCAAACTATGAGTAGCTTGATAGCATGTCCACAGCGAAGAAGGATTTATGCAATCAAATCATTGATGAAAAATCATTTTTCCCTTTTAGGAAATTGACAGTGCCCAGTACCAATGCCTTTTACAGATTTACATGTACTGACTAATAACAAAATAAGAAACAGAAGTCTGGTGTGAACATACCAAATCAAGGAAATAAGTTATCAAAAACTAAGCACTATTGATATTCAAGATGTAATGGTATTTTTGTAGGAAGATTGGAATAACACCTCACACCCATTATGGGAGGGGTGGATCTCATATATATAGTCAGCATACAGATTGACTTGACCTATAGATATCTCTAATATATCTCTAATACCCGCCCGCAGTCACAGCGGGAGGGAACTGGATACAGAGACTGGACCTAAAGTCATTGAATAAATGTACAGGCAGTCCCTTAGTCATAATGTCTGCGAACTGATGAGCTGAGGGAACATGTAGCACTCTGAACTGCCCCAAAGCCACCTTCTCGAGAACAAAATGAATGTCAATCTCAATATGCTTCATGCGACGATGATGAGCTGGATTGGCAGTCATGTAGATTGCGCTGACATTGTCGCAATAGACAATGGTCGCCGAAGGAATCGAGATATGAAGCTCCTCAAGCAATTGGCGCAACCAGCAGCACTCTGCAATTGCATGAGCAACAGCTCGGTACTCCGTGACTTGACCTATACATATCTCTAATATATCTCTAATAATTTTCAGTGTCCAGATAAGTATTTTTAATATCTCTGAAATTATTAAAGCAAACAAGTATATAATAAAGCACCCAAATTGTAAACATTCAGTTTAACAATGGTGCTATTAGAACATTTCAGTTGCATTAGTCATTACAGTAACATGTCAACATAGTATTATAATAGACATAGACAAGGCCATCAAACCCATTAATAACAACATAAACAATTGGTTGATGCCTACATGTATGTGGCTGATGTTGGTTAAGGTTATAAAATTTAGCCAATAGTGTGAGACTTAGTACCTTAATCTTCCATGAAGAGTTGTTCCGGTCCAACACAATTCAGAAGTTTGTGAGAGCTTCCAGGAACGATAGCCAATAGCTGCAAAAATCAGACAGATGACTTGTAAAGAAAATAAGAAAGTTCCATAATATTTCACAAAGAAAAAGAAAATTCCATAATAGGAATATTGCCTTTAAAACAGTCCCATTTTGATTTCTAGTTATCGATGATAACATTGCAAAATAATGTTTTTTTTTATATGAAGTCCTTTAGTAGAGCCCTGATGTTGAGTGCGTAAACTAATTTTCTTTCCTTTTCTAACATCTAAAGGTCAGAGGAAAAAAATTAAATGGAAATGAATCATTTCAATTTGTACGAATGATAACATAGATAGACATTATAACATATAAATACCCATTCCCCAAAACAAAAAATGATTTATACAAGGTGGTGGTCCATAAAGTGATTTCCATGACAAGGGGGCAGTCCATCTATTTGACCCATTTCTGTATGCGCACAGAAAGACCCATTAAGAAGGCTACCTAAACATTTCTTCTGATGAAAAATGCTACAGAAACAACATTTCAAAAAGGAAAAAGTCTGGATAACCCCCTGAACTATCATACATGATCTAGTTTATGACACAAACTACAAAACCGGACATCTAACACATTAAACTTTGGCAATGAGTCCAATTTACCCCCTGGGTGGTTTAGACAGGCGGTTTTGCTTGTGTGGCATCCAACGTGGAGTGGTTTTGGACTGGAACGCCATGGCCTCGACGTGGTCCTTGCCAGGAGAAGGACGGCGAGCGGGGATGAGAAGGAGGGCGAGCAGGAGAAGGAGAGCGACCGCAGAGAAGAGCGCCGCCGGCCTCATCCTGGCGCGAGTGTGGGGGTGCTCCGCCGCAGCCTTCCCGGCGGCCGCTGGCGCGTGCGCGGGGGTGCTCCGGCGCGGCCTCGACCGGCGCTGGCGCGCGAGCAGCTCCGTTGCGACCTCCCACACCCAGACGGCGGAGGCACGCGACCACGGCGGCGACGGCGCGGGCGCTTCCCCGGCGAGGTCGCGCGTGGCACGGGCGGCAACAGCGGAAGCGGAAGCGGACGCGCACGCGAGGGCAGCAGGCGCCGGTGCGCGGACACGGGCGGCGGATTCAGCGACGCGATCTGCTCCCTCCCGGCGCGCACACGACAGGCAACGGTGGCCCGCTGCAGCCCAACGACCGGCGGCGTCGGCGTGGCCTCCCCATGCAACGCGCGATGGCGTGGCCTCCCCGACGAAGCCCTCTGCCCCCGCGGCTGATGGCCGGCGCGGCCCGTCCTCGCGGCGACGCGGCCGGCAGTCGTACCCCGTCCTCGGCCGGCTCCCACGTCCGCTGCCGGCGCCCCACATGTCTCTCAGCGCGCTACGACCGCGGCCTCGCGCCACCGCGGCGTCCGCACGGCTCGCGCGCACATCTTCTCCCCGACCGGCGTCGCCCCTCACCCAACCAGCCGCGCTCGGGCACTGTAACCGACGCGCGCGGCGACCCTCCACCGCCGTGCTCCCTTCGAGTTTCGACGACGACAGCAAGATCCATGGTTGCAGCGCTTCCTCTCCGCAGCGGACACCACCAGCAGCAACGACGTCGGCTTGCAAGGCAGCGGAGGAGCAGGAGCGCCGGCAGCAGCGAGCTCTGCTAGGCCATCCATGGCCGCCCATGGCTGAAAGACCGAAAGGGAGGCAGGGAGGTGTATTTCAGCCTATGTGGCACCTGACGAGTGGGGCCTATAGGCCACCATGGCCAAAACCGCCCATCTAAACCGCCCAGGGGGTAAATTGGACTGATTGTCAAAGTTTAATGTGCTAGATGCCCGGTTTTGTAGTTTGTGTCATAAACTAGACTCTATATGATAGTTCAGGGGGTTACCTAGACTTTTTCCATTTCAAAAATAAACAGAACTAATGGAGCAATTTAAAGGGGTAAAGAATTTAAGCACATTACTTTAATAGTTTCTTAGTTTGATAATAGATGAACAGAATAGAATCATAGAATACATTGTTCCACAGTACTAGTAGGTTCGTCCTAGAACAATAGGGGAATAAGTATTCAGGTAACATAGAAATATACCATTGAATTTATTAGATCCATGATCTAGAAATTTACATACTGACACAGCTAACTGGAAAAAATTCTGTCAACAAGTCGTTGCCTTCTACTAGGAAGTAGCACAATACAAGAAACTTTGAAGCTTTTTGCCTACCAGAAATAAAGAGGATACAACATTTACTCCAACATTCAAAGCGAAAAAATATTTTCAGCCAAAACAAAATCAGATACCTCACATGCTGAGATTAGTGCTCCAAATGGCAACATTTTTTTGCAAACGAAACCATCATTCCCTACATTGGCAACAGAATATTGACAGTCACAATTTAGTCAGGGATATATGCACCAAAATCTCAAGACTACGTCCTAAAATTAACAATATAATTTGTGGCACCAATAGGCTCAAGATACATTAAGTTATAGCAGATAAAATAAATTATAGTATATTTTGCAAACTAAATATAGTAGGTCAATAGAAATTGCTACTGCTAATTGGATACCCATGCAAAATCACATCAAGTGAGCATCCATAAGTTACTCATTAAGATAAGAATCAATGTCTTTGATGTCCATACAAATCTCACCCACAAACCAGAAGAAAATATCTAAATATAAATCATGCTACCTGCAGACCTATGAAGAAACATGTAAAAATGTTGTTCAGAGAAGTTAAAGTTCAGTAAGCAGGAGAACTATACCGAATTACTTCATGTAGCATAACTGCAAGTAGCAAGCCACGTATTGTGCAAAATACAGCTGCATGCAAGTCATTAGAACCTACATGCAGCACATGAGCAAATCAAACAAAGCATTGCTAATCTAGTCAGCATTGCACATTGGTTCAAAAAGCATTGCTGGATTCATTATGCAATTCATTCTCCATGGCATGAATTGAGGGGTAGTGTACCTGCACAGATCCTGATCCACAACACGATAGGAGGCTGGATGGTGGCGTGGAGGAGACATCGAACTAGTTGAGCAGGTTGAAAATTGCTGTGGTGGCGACGGGAGAGGGGGAGCAGAGAGAACAGGAGAGTGACATGGAGCGGCTGCGCTGTTGTGTGGGTTAGCTTTTTTTTTAGAGTAAAAGGGCAGAGCCCCGGCCATTGCATTACAAGGACCAAAATCAGTTTTACAGCATTCCAGGTGGGCATACTCATCCACCAGTTTAAGCACTCAAGAAAACTCCGCAAAACACCTGGTTTTGAAACTAGAAATTACATTAGAAACCACATTCTCATGACTTTAGCGAATACTGGACCCTCATCTCTCAGACACCTTCTCCCAGGCCGGTCAGTCTGATCCATTTCATGCCTCCATTGTCTTGCTTCCCCTCCCCTTCAAATTTCATCTTGACTTGTTCTGGGATCTCAGCATCCCCCCAATCCAGCGCCCTCTGAAACATCATCAGGTCCCATTCATCTAGCTTCTTGTCTGAAAGCAAATCTTGCTTGGTCTTGAAGCCACCTCCTTGAGCTTCAAAAACTTGGTTGAGAACTCTGGCCTTCTCTCTTGAGGACAGAGAACCATCCATGAGTGTAGCATGGCTGCAATGCTAAAGAGTAAACTCTCCAGACCCATCCACTGTGTCCCCTGAAAACAAACATTATTCCTTAGTTTCCAAAGCCCCCACAGGGCAGCAGCACAAAAAGTGTTGCAAATCAAGAATCTCTTATTACAGATCCACATTTGTCCAATGGACAGGAAGTCTTTCCCTACTTCTCTGTCTAAAACTTCAGACATTATTTCCCACAGAGCTCTAGCTACTGTGCATTCAAAAAACAGATGACTAGCATGACTAGCATTCTCAGGTTCTGTACAAAACAGGCAAGAAAGATCTTCTAACTTAATCCTAATATTAATATTGTCCCTACTAAGATCTTCTAACTTAATCCTAATATTAACATTGTCCCTAGGGAACTTTATCCTAGGTGGGTTAGCTCTTAGCTGAGCCGATTGAGCCGGTCCTCCACTGCCAAAAGTCTGCATGCACGCGGGCCCGGGAAAAGGCAACCAACGAGAATCACTCGTTAGGCGGAGCGGACGCACCTCTCAACAGCAATGCGTTTCAGTAGGAGGCAGCAGCGGACTTCTTCTCAGCAGATTTTCAAAACTGAAATCCTGCGCCACGGATCCGGGCGGGAACTTCAAATCCCCGCTCTATGTATTCGTCTTCACCAGAACACAGTGGCGTCGCCCATCGCCACGCACCCCAGCCGCGCTCAGGTCCGCGCGCTGGTCGTCATCTTTGGCTTGGTGGATTGTTTGCCGTCCGTCACCGCGATCCTGCAATGCTCCGCTGCCTCCTCCGCTGCTGGGGGTTGTCGACGTCGCATAGGCGTGCACGACGCACGGGACGGGCGGCGAGGCGGAGCGTCCTGGCGGAGAGGGATGATGATCAGGCGGGCGCAGGCGCGGCAGGGAGGCGACGACATGTCGAGGCCGAGACGGAGGCCGGGCTGGCGAGGAGGATAGCCGCGGCGGCGGCAGATGTGGCGGCGGCGAGGGAGGAGGTGCTATTGATGATGGAGCAAATGCAGCCGGAGGAGGCAGGCACAGACGACGACACGGAGCGCCTCATCGCGGCGCTGCCCTTGTTCACCACGGCGTCGCCGCGGCTGGCGCTCTGGCGAAGAACTCCTTGGACGAATGCGCAGTCTGCCTCGAGCCGTTCGACGCCGGGACCGAGCTCCGCCTGCTCCCGGTGTGCCGCCACGCGTTCCACGCCGCCTGCATCAGCATCTGGCTCCGCACCAAACTTGACTGCCCGATCTGCCGTAGCGCCGTCTCGTTCCCGCTCCCGCCCATCGCGGTGGCCAAGTCGGCGTCGTCGCTCTCCGGGCCGTGGATGAGCCCAGACAACCGGCGCGACGAGCCATGGCAATGGAACATGGAGACGGCGCCTGTGGCCTTACTTTATTTTATTGTTTTGTTATTTTTAATTCTTTGTTGTCTCTATTAATTACTCTAACTAATTATATGTTACTTTTTATAGTTTTTAATTATATGTTATATTTTTTGTAGTTCATGAGATGTATGTATATATTGACCTTATATGTACTTTGTTTACTCACACTATATCTTTTTTTTTTTCTTCTATCTTTTTCTTCTTTCTCTTTTCATTTATGTTTTTCATACTTTCTTCTTGGTTTCTTCAATTTCAACATCAGCATGCCTCTAATGGTGCAGAGGTCTGAAATCAGCACGTAAGAAAAAAAAATTGAGTGGGAAACGTTCAGTGCACAAAACATTCAGTGCATGCATGGTGCAAATGCAGCTCTGCGCCTGGTCTGCGAGACAGACTTCTCCGGTCCATAGGGTTTTTTTTTCTTATAATTACTTACTTACTGGTTTCTATCAAATAATAGGACGTGGTAAAAAAATGCTAACATATTCGACATTTTTTTCATATTAGATGCACTTGGACTAAATCGAAATATATAGTACGTAGATCAGGTAACAAGGTAGACACGCGTCAAGTTCCCCAAATTAAACGTTGTGCCTACTGCCGAGTGAAGGCACCGACTTGAAGTCGGAGTATAGTTCTTAGAGCCCATTTGATAGGGATCCAGATCTCCGAAACATTTATGTCATCCAAACGGGGCCTTAGTGCTCTGATCGCAGGAAGCTGCAATAGTTTGAGTTTTCAACCTACATTTGAAGCTATTTTGGCAGAGTACATCCACACTTGTTTCAACGATCGTGTACGTTTGGAACATTTTCCTCAGCTAGTGTGGCTGGAACATTCGCTACAGTACTTTATTACTTTGTTTCCAGAAGCTTGCCGTGTACGTGCAACAAATAAACAGTTTCCTTCGTTTATGCCATGCTCAAGAGAGGTTTACGTAAGAGGCGTTTAAACAGGGCGTGCTGGGTGCCGACCAGCCCAAACACAAGACCTCGTCGACCACCCTCTTTCCATCGCGTGACTTGGGCCTCGCCCATCCGGCACGGCCGTCGACCACCCTCTTTCCCTCACGCGACTTGGGCCTGGCCCATCCGGCACGGCCCACCATCTGTTTAGCCTGCCTCATCTCGTCTTCCTCCTCGTCGCGCTCCTCTTCCTCTCGCGATGCGCCTACGTGACCTCGTCGCCCCGGCGCCCACTACCGCAGGCGCGCTAGGCCAGAGCTCCGGCGGCCCCCTTCTTCCCCTACCCCACCCTGCTCCCGCCACCGCCATGTCCATGCTCGCCGGCGACCTCGACGCCCTCACCCTAGGCTTGGCCTGGCTGCCATCCCCCACCGCCAGGTTACCCTACGCCGCCCGCTGGCATCCCCACCGTCTGTCTTCCCTTCCTCCCCCCTCCCTCCGGCCAGCCATTCTACACCCGCCGAAGATGGAGACGAGGGCGGCACCGATGAGCTCTGTAGGCACGTCGGGCGACGCCAGCGAGTTTGGTGGAGGCACAGCCGTGGTGGTGGGCTCATTGGGCCGTGTTGGGCCGCATTGCAGGAGGGAAGGAGGCAGAAGAAAAAAATGAAGTAGGGATAGGAGTGGTCGGAGGGTGACGTTAGTTGAAAGGGAACATTGGCGTGTTGGTTGGAAGGGATGAGTAGGTCTTGTTGGATGGTTAATAATCTATATCCATTTATAGTTTTTTTTTGTTGTTGGCTTGCAGCTTTATTAGCAATAAAACCTAGGTCTAGCTTTATGCACGTAACCCTGATACTCCTCTGCTCCTACGAATTATGGAAACATCGACATGATGTAGTCTTCTCGGGGATTTCACCCAACATGGATCGCCTCGTAGCGACATGTAGAAACACAACTTAACTGCGGGAGTGTCGCGTCTCCCTCGAAAACCCCCTCGCCTCGCTTCTTATTGGAGATCAATAAGTTGGATGTAATTTGTTCCACTCCTCCTCTCTTGCTGCCATGTAACAACAATGATGTAACCTCGCCAGCCTCGGCCGTGACTTTGGGGCATTGCCCCTCCACCGCCAGGCGCTTTGCCTGTACCTGTGGTCATATATTCGGGTGGGGGCTCATGAGTGGCAGTAGACCCAGAGAAAATCAAAGCCATCACCTCATGGCCAGTGCCCACAACGGTAAGGCAACTAAAAGGATTTCTTGGCCTTGCGGGATATTACATGAAATTCATCAAAGGGTTCAGCACAACTGCAAAATAGTTAACAGACCTGCTTCGCAAAGATGTCTTTTGTTGGTCAGATATAGCAACAACAGCCTTTAAACATCTTAAGCAAGCTCTATCATCAGCCCTAGTGCTGCAACTACCAGACTTCAGCAAATCCTTCATAGTCGAGTGTGATGCTTCTTCAGCATGATTTGGGGCCGTCTTACAAAGAGCAGGGCCCAATAGCCTATTTCAGTCGTATAATTGCTCCTAGACACGCCAAACTCGCACCTTATGAAAGAGAACTAATTGGCCTAGTGATAGCTGTGAAACACTAGAGACCATACCTATGGGGTCGTGCATTCGTCGTACGATCAGATCACTATAGTTTGAAATATGTTCTGCAGAAGAGACTTTCGATCATTCCCTAGCACCAATGGGTCGGCAAATTACTAGGTTATGATTTCTCTGTGGAATACAAACCGGGACAGCAAAACACTGTCGCATATGCTTTATCTCGTAGAGATGCAACAGAACAATTCTTAATGGCCATCTTCGTCATCTCAATTCCTTTAATGGATCAGATAAGACACGATATATCCTCCAATCCAAATGCAATGAACATCATCTCCAAAATTCAATCAGCCCAACTTTCACCATTATGGTCCTTTGAAGAAGGCCTAATCAGATACAAGAAAAGAATTTACCTACCCACCTCAAGCACAATGTGGCACCAGGTATTACAGATTCTTCATAACTTTCACCATTATGAGTCCTTTGAAGAGGGCTCACAAAAAACGTTGCATCGTTTTAGGTTGCTATTCCACACACATGGATCCAAAAGAAGGTCCTAAACTTCGTACGAGACTGCATAGTATGTCAGCGTAACAAAACAGAACACCTCTGAGACACGAGGAGATGAGCGCATCTGTAGCAAGCATTCGACGGTTGGGAGAATTTACCTTTTCGACTCGCGTCGAGGAGCCACCATCACAAGTTCCCGACCGTGCACAAACGTGTAACACATGCACGACTCGTCAACTCGAGCCACACCAATCGATCTGAACCGTTGGAGCAGATGAGGTTTTTGCCGATCCATCCAATCGCTGCCACTGCTTTCGAGCAGCCGGCCCGGGCCCCACACCATGAACCGTTTGGATCAGATGTTTTCACCTGGCTTTGGACTGAAGATGATATTCTGGCAATCCTGATTACTAAATTAGCAGAGTACATGTTATGTCTGTGGCTGCGTTTCACTTGAAAACTTATAGCAGCTGAAAAGCTTATAACTGATGCATGCATACATGCAGGACTTTTTAGTTTTATTGGAAAATAAATAATACAACCCCTAGGCTTCCTAAAGATAGTAACTGATGCATTATTGATTTTAATTATCTACATCAGAAAATTATCAATTTCTATGCAGAGAAGAGATAGCACGAGCACGATAGCACTTGGATCATCATCATCGGCCACACATGAAGCGGGCAGCACGATCCTGTTGAGTGCTCGCATGCAGTTTGTTCGCGCTTCGCGGTGGCGTCGGCGGCGGCTAGAGGTGCAGCAGCGTGTCGCAGCGCCAGTCCATCTCGTCGGCTGCCGCCGGGTCCGGCACGTTCAGATCGAACGGCAGCGGGGGCGGGGGCGGCGGCGCGGCGGCCTCGTCGCCGCCGCAGCCCGGGCCCGACGCGCCGTCCTCGAATAGAACCGACGACGACGGTGTTGCTGTACGACTCGACGGGCACGCCGCCGCTCCATGACTCGACGGTGTTGCTGTAGCTAGACGCGGCGCCACCATGGCGGAGGGGAAGTTGGTCCGCGCGGCGGCGCCGCGGATGGACCTGGCGGCGGCGTCGTAGGCGAGGGCGGCGGCCTCGGCCGACACGAAGGTGCCGAGCCAGATCAGGTTCTTCCTGGCCGGGTGCCGGATCTCGGCCCCGTACCGCCCCGACGGCCGCCGCCTCACCCCGCGGTACTTCACCTCCGGAACCGGGACCATGACCGGCGGCAGCCTCGCCCGCTGCATCTTCATCCCCCCTCCTCCTCCTACTCCTCTTCCTTCTCTCTGCCCTCCCCTGCCCTAGATGCCTGCCCCGAGTGGAGTGGCCTTTCCTTTCCGCGGCTACTGATTCTCTTGGTTTTCAAATATCAGATGTTTAATAAGAATAGGAATCGAATAAGCTGCTGAATGACTGAGGAAGCATTTATACTTGCAAGTCGAGTGTCATTTGCCGCCAATGTGAAAACTTAGCCCGCCATTTTTTGAGAAAAGGTCAGACCTATTTAGGCTTTATTTAGAACGAACACATAAATTATTTTCTTTTTTCTATAAATATAAACTGTCTTCTATACAATACAATTGTTAGTGCATTGTAAAGACACCCTGCGAAGCCATGTCATGGCCGCTCGCTTTATTTAGATCCCTTGGTCCTTGTAGTCGATCAAGGATCTCAACAGGTGAGTCCTCTTGTCACCACTGCATGCACGCAGATCGATTTTTTTTTTCTGCATGTCGGCCGGAGGAGGAGGAGCACCGGCGACTAAGTTGATCAAGGACTTGTTCTTCGATCTCCGGAGATTTCAAAAACTGAAATGCTTTTCCAAACCAAATGTGCCACGGCCCCGGCGGCGCGAAAATTTAAATCCCTTCTTCCCCGCGCTTATGTATATATATAGCCGGCCATTCCCATTCGCTTTCGTCGTCCTCAGCAAAATCACAATGGCGTCGTTGCCTGCATGCCCCGCCCACCTCGACGCTGTTCCTCCTCCTTGCCTTGCTGTTAGTGCTTGCCGTCGCCAAGATGCTGGCCATCCTGCTTGCTGCCGTTGCCGCGATCTTGGCCAGGCAGGCAGGAAACTGGCCTTTCGGCGGTGGCGCCGGTCGCCCCGTCCGTGCTTCAGAAGCGCCGCGCCATGGGCCATGGCTTCCAAGTTCCAACAGGCCGCGCGTTGTGCGTCGTCGACAGCGGCGTTCCTTGCCTTGAGCAGGACAGCGCGCACGCGGAGCAGAGCAATGGGATCCTACGGCAAGGTGCTGTGCGGATAGCCAGATACTGTACGGTAACTATTTTGACTGTCTACAGAGTGTTGAGACAAGCTACAACGAATAAAGAGAAAAAAAACTACTGACAACAACAAACTAAAAAAAAGTGAGTGTTTCAACCTGTTTGGACACACGATTTCCATGTATGCACTCTCTATGTTTTGTACTCGCAACACATATTTTCACAATAAAAATATTTTTACCAGAATTTTTTTTAACGAAGGTGCATTTCATTACTCCTCGGTCACAGCTAAATAGCTAGACAGCAGACCCTCAAGAGATTGGGGGTACAACATCCCAAATCCCAAGTGGTTTGTACACCATCATCTTACAATCCAAAGAAGCAGCAAACTCATGTATTAGCTTATTACAAGTATGGGGACAAAAAAACTAATAATACAATACATAGAGAAACTTATTCAAATAAGTTATGTATATATTGTGGCTTTGATTGAAAGTTTGCAAATTTCCACAGCTTGTCTGGTTTCCACATGATACGCTCCCTTGTAAGTTGTATAAAAAAAAACTTTTTACCATGTCTGTGTCAACGAATGAAGATAATTAAATTGGCACTATTCCAAAAAGAATCAAAAGTAGAGTTATTCCCTAAAATAGAAACCATGGGTGTGTTTGGTTGGGTGGCTAACTCTAAGCAGACTTCCTTGATGCCCAAAATTAGTTGTTTGGTTGCCTGGCCAGAGGGTCTGGCCTGGCTAATTTGGGCCATCCGTACCGCCATAGCCAGGCTAGCCGCGAACGACCGATTTGGTCGTTCACGCGTAGCCAGGCAAGGCCAGCCCCATCGTCTGTTCGCGTCCCCTCCCGCGTACTACGCGCCCGTGTTGTTGCTTGTTCACCGCCGTGCTCGTCCTTCTCCCCGCCGAGCGCCACTTACTGGTCCTTCATCGCTGCAGCTCCTCCTCATCCTCCATCTCTGCTTGACTCTGCCTAGATCCAAGTGGCCAGGGCACCTCCAGAAGCGGCCGGTGAGGAGTGAAGCCTCGTGCCGATCCGCCATCTGCGTCCTCCAAGCCGGTCCGCCATGGCCGCTTCCTTCTCTCCGCCTCGTGCCGATCCGCCATCTACGTCCTCCAAGCCGGTCCGCCATGGCCGCTTCCTTCTCTCCGCCTCGTGCCGATCCGTCATCTGCGTCCTCCAAGCCGGTCCGCCATGGCCGCTTCCTTCTCTCCGCCGTGGCTGTGTCCTTCTTTGCTGGCCTCGACGCGCACGTGCACGAGAGTGAGGCCCTGAATCCTCTCGCTCGACATGCGTGGGAGTGAAGAGCTCCATCGCTGGCGGGGTACGTGCGCCGCCTGCCGCCGCCCTCTCCTCCCGTCTGCGGCCACGCCTCGAGGCGAGCGCGGAGTGTCCGAGCTTCGCCCCGCACCCCGCGGCCCCGAATCCTCTCGGAGCATCCAACGCGGACGGCGGCCCCGAATCCTCTCCGATTACGGCGCGGTCATGCTGCTGTTCGAGGGCGCCGGGTTTCGCGTGGCGGTGGAGCCGTTTTGCCGGCTCATGCTCGGATGCTTCGACGACTTATGCCCCAAGCGGCCAAGCGCGCACTACTCTGCCGCGGCACCATCTCGCCCGCGGTCGACAGCCTCAGCGCGCTCACGCACCTCAACCTCTCCGGCAACAGCCTAGGTGGCATGATCCCATCGTTCTGCGTGAGCATCGCGGACCTCGCGTTGCTTGCTCGGTGAACCAAATCGGCGGAGGCATCGCGGACTGGTTCAGTAACTGCTCGGTGTTGTGCGTTCTGGACGTCAGCCGGAACAGCACCGGCGAGCTCCTTCACTAGCTACGCACGCAAGGTTGTCCCAGGAGCTCGTACTCGTGTGGTATTCTAGATAGTAGCTCTTGGACTTCTTTTGTGCCTGGAATTTGTGATGTCTTGGTACGCTGTGGTAGACAGTGTGCTCGTCGTTGTGTGCTGTCGCCGGCCGATTGCACAATGCAGAACATGCCCACCAGGTGTCCGACAAAATGTATGTGAGTTCATCAGCCCCAGAGAAGAGGTCTATACGAAGCAAGCCATCCAACCAAACAAAAATTGTGTCTAGCCAGACTAACCTAGTGCAGACAACAAAACAACTGTGACTTGGCTTAGTTGGACTAGGCTAAGGCTGACCTGCCTTAGTTGGGCTAACCAGGCTTATCTGGGACACAAACCAAACACACCCTATAGGCCTATATAGCTTATGTGCTAGTAAACACGGAACAAAAAAGACGATGGATGAGATAACTAGGAGGCAAAATTTGGCACCACATTTTGTATGGCACATACAACAAAGTAATCGGTTAATGGTTAGCTTCTCCCTAACAATTTGCCGAAAGCGAAACCAGATACTATCGCTTCCACTCACTCCACACTTCCGCAGCCCACCCAACTATAGTAAGGTTTTCTTGTTGTGAAAAGAAACCATATAGTAAGGTTTTGACAGCGCCTGTCATTTCAAAGGCCAAAGTCTTTTCTAGCACCGGCGAGTCAAAGCTTGACATGATCATCTACAATCTCTACCTCACTTGATGTTGACTACTTCGCCTACTTTGACTATATCAACATCTTCGGTGAATGCTCAATTATGAAAGGAAGGAGTAAAGAGCTTTGCTAGAGATAGAGTCACATAGGTTTCGAGCAAAGGTTGACACCGAAAACTAGCTAGTGACTAAATCATGCATATACTATCTCTGCATAGACGACACCTATGTCAGGACTTAGTTGTAATTAATTGGGCCACACTTAATTATATTAAGCTATTGGGTCTCATACTTTTGATCAAAACCAAATAGCTAAGGCGTTGTTTCTAGAACCTAATTACATAGCTTATGGACTTGTAGAATAAGGTTTAGAGCCTATTGTAGCCCCTAGAGGCTCTAGTGCAAAATACACCCCACCAAGGTGATAATGAAAACTTTCCCTCCTACGTTCACTATAAAAAGGGGGAGAAGGAGAAGGTGCAGAGAGGACTGGTCTCTCACTCTTTATGCTAGTCTCTCGTTCTCTACACTCTTCTCTCTTAGTTTGATCCTAGACCAACATGTTGATGTTTGCCCTGTCATTTCGAACATAGACATACACACTACTGTAAGTAAGTAGGCAATAGGAGTAGTACACAATTAAAAAATGGCAAAAAGAATAAACTAGACCACACATCAGATTCTCATTGATCAAGGAACAAACACATCAAATTCATTGATTATCTATTTTCACATTTTGTGAGAATGTACAGAAGTAGAAGTAGGTCAAAATAAAAAAATGAGAAAGGAAATGGATCAAACCACACATCGGATTCATTGACCAAGCAATAAACACATCAGATTCATTGATTATCTATTCCTAGCTAGACTCATAGTATACTTGCCCTGCTAAGTAATTATTCAAGAGTTCCCCATTTATTTCACCAAGAATTGGCACAGCCTCAAGATTGTGAATTTTATGATATCGGTTAAGATTAAACTTAATCAACAATGATGTTGCATCAAATATGAATCATAGACACTCCATCAACATTGAGTTCAAATATTTACTACAAGGTAAAATACTTATATTAAGTAAATTAAACTACCTGTAATGATTACCATTCACATCAAGCATAGAGTAGCATATAAAGTTTCTAAACAACATTGATTTTGTTGTGCACAAGTAAATATACAAGTGAAACCAATTACAATTACAGTACAAAGAGAAAAATGCTACAGAGTTGGTAAACATGACTTCATTATGCATATAAAAGCATTATGATCACATTGCGACATTATTAATTACCATATTCAATAAACTACCTAAGTATTACTGATTACCATTCACAACAATGTAGAGTAGGTTTCTAGACTAGACAACATCGGTTTGTTGTGCACAAGTAATGTAAGTGAAACCCAATTTCAATGATAGTACAAAGTGAAAAATGCTACAGAGTTCGTAAACAGAACTTGGTTATGCATATAAAAGCGTAACTAAGAACTGGATGCTTGATGAGTACTCAGATTCAGCTTTGTGATCAAGGGCCTGCGTCGATAGAAATGTATGCCGCTTGAGTACGGTGCGCCCGTTCTTACAGAAGTGTCTATGAAGAGAAATAAACGAGTTGCCCTCACGGGTCTCGGTTGCATGTTAAATAGACCGGGAATAGCCCCTGGCCTAGCTGTCGTGTACATCATGATTTGTTACGACAAACTCAAGATTTCTATCCTATCTTTTCCTAGAATTACGGCACAAGTTGCCTTGGGTTACAAGTGGCTAACAAAACGGTGTAGCTAGAATAACAACCATCACCTAATGAACCTAGACATATTCCAACAGGGTCCCGGTAGTCTCTGTCCTAGACATATTCCCTTTTGTTTCAGGCGGGGGCAGGTTCTATTCTGGGGTTGAGCTAGGTTTGTTTATGTTGTAGTGATTGTGAAACTAGTTGTAGTTAATATATGTTTCTCATGTATTTCTGTATCTTCATCTTCTCATTTGATGATGTGCATTGTCATAAGGTTCTGATAGGTTAGATATGGTTGCGTGACATGAGCTGCCATTGTGAAGTCGTTTCAGGCTCAGATAAAGCGGGAGCAAGGACCAAGGTGGATTGATCAAAGTTGTTAGAACAATGCAACTTCACCTTTTCTATGTTGCAGCTATATAAATATTTATATTTACCAATGTACATATTGAAATGTTTAACTGCAAGATAGTAGCTCTACGTGGATAATTATTTCTTTATCTAAAAAACGTGGATAATTATTTAGAGTTGAGACAGCCGTCTTGTGTCAGCTATGGTCTTGACTCTTAAACAATATAAGGGTTCTTGCCACAGAAAATGGACCGTGGACATCGGTGGTGGTCCAGTCAATCAGACAGTCCAATTGAAAGCGGGCCGCCATCCTGTTGAGGATAAATTTGGTCGTAGTAACAGAGATTTTAACATTTTACTCGTCTCGGTCTGAGGACAGTCACCATCTGACATCGTGCAAGAAAGACACGTTTCACAAACTGCATATTCACTTGATTTTAATAATCAACAGCAGGTCCAAACCATTAGTCATCATTCACTGGCATGGATCTCCTTCCCGTGGGCAAGTGCGCTCTGGCCGACACCGGCACAGGCCAGCAGTCCACCGGACAGGGAGTAGCCGCTGGGCGGGCTCGACACCAGACCCCGCTATGCGCCGGAGCAGCGCGAGGGCGTCGCGGTGCAGCCCCTGGAGCGCGTGGCCGGTGACGAGCAGACGAGGGACGTCCAGGAGACCACGTCCGGGCGGGGTATCTCGTCGAACAGCTCCCGCACGTACCGCGGAAGCCCGCTCCACAGCGCCACGTGCGCCAGGGAGGTAGCGTGGATCGCGGAGGCGGAGAGACCGAACTTCAGTGGCCCGACGTGGGCTGCGGAGTAGCCTTCAGGCCGTGGCTTTGGCTCTGCCAAGGCGGCGCGCATGGAGGTGACATGCCCGCCCGCAGCGCCGTCAGACGAGTGTTCCAGGAGGGAAGAGCGGCGCGCGCGATTGAGTTCGCCGGCGGCGGAGCTGTGAGAGATCGTAGACGCAGTGGCACGGAGATGGCTACGGCGAACGGGCGCGGTGTCTGTTTCCCGGGTGGCCCACGTCACAGCGACAGAGGTCTACAAAGTCTTGGTACACCATCATCTACTCTACTGTTCATGGCGGTGCTGTTATTGTAGCATATTAATAGCCAGTATCCACTCCCTTCCGTCAACATCGAGAAGACGGGGCCAAAGCCACCTCGGAAGCTCAGACTCGCAGGATGCAACAAGAACATGGCAAAGCTTCAGTAAATCTCTCTCTCTCTCTCTCTCTCTCTCAGCGTATGATCCTGCTAAATAGCTGTGCTATGACACTGACAGTGTTTGTCCGATTGATTTTGGCAGATGGTTGAGAAGGGGTGTGAGAGATGCAGGGAGTGGCAGGAGCACTACTACTGGGAGCACATGGACGTGAGCAAGATCCGCTTCTTCAGGCTCATGACCGCCGATTTCGCCCTGGGCATTGTAAGTTTCTAACTGTCCAAAGCCCCCTACTCTGTTCTTTGTTCCCGGAAATATCCCACTGACATGCGTAGTCGCCGAAGTCAACACTATCTTCCGTTTTCTAGAATAGATGTTGGTCTAGTAAGCGCACAGTTAAAATTTGGTTGTGCTGGGCACTACTGAGCTAACCCTGTAAATGGAGATACGTTACTGACTGAAAGGACCTTATGAGCACTAAAAGGATGTCAAAAGACACAATATATCATGTATGGATCTTACCTAGGAGCACTTGTTCTGTGGGCAGATGTGCTGTAATTAACATAAATGTGATCTTAATCTTATGTCCATTTCAAGTTTCAGTTTCTTTATAAGAAAAATACGGCAGGAAATCTACCGTGCATAATAACTGAAAGCCAATTCTCTTCTACTACTCTGCATTACTATAGTAAAAGAAATTTGATTTAAGTTATTTTCAAGATATTTTGTTCTTCTTTAGGATCAAGATTACTATTTTTAGTTTATTATGAAGCAATATTTTCCGTGCACTATCGTCATCTGAAAATTAACTTTGTAAGCAAGAGTTGTCATTTTTCTGCTTTCATTGTAGAGCATACCGGACAAGTTTACAAAGAACTTCAAGGGGCAGATCACCGAAGAAGTTCAACTGAAATCACCTAGTAGTGCTGAAACATGGCACATCAGTGTAGAGAATCATGATGACGAGCTGTTCTTCATGTCGGGATGGGAAGATTTTGTCAAGGCTCATGAACTGCAAGAAAATGATCTCCTGCTCTTCACTTGCTGTGGAAACTCTTCCTTTGAGGTCCTAGTCTTTGAAGCGAGTGGCTGTGAGAAAATATCTTCCCTGTTTGGCAATGGAATTGGTCCTGATATGTGCAAACAATTCAATGGTACAGCGGGTCATCATGGTGAGCATCACTCTGTGACTGTGAGTGATTCTGAGGATGCCACTGCACCGTCACAGCTGGTCAGATCTCCTCACAACGCCTCTCCTTTGAAGGAACCCAGTGGGAAGGCTAGATGTTGACGCAAAATGTGACCACCCTGCGTCTCACACACAGCAAGCCGGAAAGCCTAGCTTCAATCGGGTGCCCGGGCGTCTGAATCCGGAAGCATGCCAGTCGATTTGACCTGAAAATCGACAAGGGATAAAACAGTAAGATCATAACTGAACGTTTGGGTGAGACCAGTTCCATCTTTACGGCCCTGAAGCCACTTACGACGACATATAGCTATAGAAGCTATCTGCCAACAGATTGCAGTTCATTCGGCTAAAGTACATAACTGATGTAAACAGAACGAAATTGCCGAATACGATAGATGAAGACATGTTTGAACAAAATTGAATCGTGAAACGCATATCAAACTACTTCTCAGGTTTAAAGCATCATCAAGCACTTAATAATTAAGAATAAATAACTTATAAATATAAATCTACTAAACAAATACATGCATAGGCTACTTCAACTAGTCTGCCGCACGTCTAGCCTTCATAAACCCGTCAAGCATAAACTCAAGCAAGCTAATCCACCGCATGATACCACTTACTATGAAATTACACCACTCCTTACTACTAGATCAATCCACCGCATGATACAATCTAGCAATAGAGAGCTAAAAGCACGTAATTACCTAACAAATCTATAAATACTCACTACATGTATAAGCATAACCGTATCGGCAAGATTGCCGGATCGGGGTCCATGAAGAAGGAACAAACAAGTAACATGTAAAAAGAACCTATCAGATTAAACCGATCTCTAGTCCACCGGATGACTAGCTCTAGAGTAACCCAAAGACCTGCATCTGCCGCACGGTACCCGGTCCTGTCAAGGCTTATCTACATCTAACGTGAATGAACCCACAACACGTGACAATCTAGATCGATCTAATTCGGCTATATGAGCTTGATCTACTTGAATATCAAATAAGCATGAAAGGAACGATCAACAAGCCGAAAGAGTATCAATCTAGATTGGGCAAAAGAGTGTTGCAAATAATTAAACATTAAATAAAGCAAGCAACACGTGATAACTTAATGAATCTATTAGATCATGCCAAATCTAAAAGAGCCGATAACTAGCCTCTAAGCTTAGATCTTAGCCTGCCGCACGACTCATGACCTAATCAGAGAAACTTTGGTAACTAGCTCCTAGCTAATCTTAGCCTGCCGCACGACTCATGACTAACACGGAACCCTCTTGGTTCAATGCTTAAATCCGCCGCACGATACTAAGCATTGCAACAAGACTACTTGCATCATAATCTAAATCCGCCGCACGATACTAGACATGATAGCAAGGTTGCCGGGACTTACGGAGGTCGACGGATCGATTGGCCCTCTCGAAGAACTCGACGACACGACTAAAAGGACTCGAAGGGTGGCGCGTAGCCGGTTGTATTGATTTGGTTGTGAACCCCTATTACAATGGTCGAGGGTTTATATTTATACCCTGGACAAAACATGAGTCCTAAGCACTCTCGAACTATCTAACCAAAATTGGAAAAACAAAGACACGCTAACTCTATCCATAATCGGAGTCCTTGACCATCATGACTCCTTCCTTTTCCGATCGCTTCCCTTTTCCTTTTCCGCCTTCAAACAAAGCGAGTTGCCGACCGCTTGGCCATTTGCCGATCACACGGAAATTAGCCGACCGCATACGCATTTGCCGAATTGCTCTCTCGCTCTTTGCGGGCCCGCTTTGTCATATTCCTGACCAAATTCTAGTGTTAACACATGCCCCCTCAATTTCGAGATAAAAGGATTTTATTTCGAAATTGATCCGCGCCGCCCTTCGTCTAGGTCGGACCGCTAACGCCCATTGCCGCCACTTGAGATCTCGTGCTCGTTTGCTGTCTTCAACGGCGATGGAAACTTCAACCGGCTCCATCATGGCAACAGGAACTCAAGAGGAGCTTCTAGAGGTAATCCTACTTGCTTTACCTATTCGGCAATTTTCTTGAATCAATTTCTAGATGCACTTTTTTGATCCATTCGCTTCAATTTCTTCTTAAAGGAAATGAAGAATGAAATCTTAATTTCCAACCTTGCGTGTCCTGGATCATTTTTTCTTGGTCCACGGGGAGACCCCAATCCGAGGGAATTTATTGAAAAGGAAACCCTGAGGATCCCCTTTAAATCTAAGACTGCTCCCCCAAACAGATGGCCGAATACCTTCAAAACATGGCCCTTCCCTTCAATCACAGGGTGGCGCGATTGGTACTGTAGGATGCAATCCAGGAGCAGTGATTTTTGGGAATCTCAGGATATTCAGCATTGTTTGGAGCTTTCTTTAGCCGAAATGCCTAGGAATGACTCCCTCTTGATAGCTGCTTCCCACTTCTGGTCTGATGCTATTAATGCATTTGTCTTTGGTCATGGCCCAATGTCGGTTACTCTATCGACATTTTCATGATGACCGGTTTGAATATCACCAAGCCAACCTATCCCTTCAAATACAAAAACACTAGCTCACAGAAGGCAGTCAAATCGGGGAGGTTGGGCCAAATATGTTCGACTTATGCTTCAACTCGGCCCCGTGTCGATAAAGAGTATAGAGCTTTCATGAACATGTGGCTATGCAGATTCATCTTCTCGTGGTAAGTCCAATGAGCCCACTCGAATCACATAGTGATGGTCGAAGAATTGGCAGTGTGCAAGCTGATCCCTTTGGGCAAATATCTGCCGGGAGCATTCTACCACATGATGCATCGATCACCGTTCGATGAGGAATCAGGGTGAAATCTCGCGTTAATGGACCATGGTGGCTTCTTCGTGATGTGGTTGCAACTATATATGCATCGATTGTCTCTCAGAGATCTCCACAATCCGAACTTTCCTTCAATCAACTATCTTGAAGGTGAAGACCCCGAGACACAAGTCTTGTCGGACTTATGGAGAAGCCGCATCTTCAATCATTATTGACTTGGACCCGGGCCATCTTTTCAAGATCTTCTATAAGGGATTCAACCACTTGATCTGGTTTCCATACAGAGAGAATGAAAATCTAACCCTCCCCTGCAGATTTAGCTACGAGCTGGGCTGCATAGATGATGATTCCAGGGACATTTTTAATTCCTTCATCAAACCCTGTGCCCCGCCGCCAGAATTTCACCATGGCCGGTTGATAAGTTCAACTTATGAATTCTATAACCCAAACATGGTTGCTGTGCAGTTTGGACTTGGTCACCGTGCCCCCAAGGCCATATTTCTCAAGCATCATCGGACCCGGGAGACACCGCTGCTGAATATAACCGAGGCCAATAAAGTCTTCAATCTTGGATGCAAGCTTCCAACATATGAGCCCAATCCTCGGTGATAATTGAAGCTACTCATTCTTCCTACAACCTCGGTGGCAAGAATGGCATTCTCATATCTTCGGAGCACAAGTCCACCCCTTATGCCAAGTCTTGATGCCTTCATTTTCTTCGATGATGAGGTACACACTTACTGCCCATCTTTTACTTTATGTCTACGTTCTGTTTCTAAAACATCTCCTTTGAATAGGACATTGCTCCTCCAAGTCCTCCGAGGTTCAATATTGGCAACCCGGCCCCGTTCTTTGCTTTGGGGCATGATGCTCCAAGTCCGACAAGGTGTTCAACAAGATACCCGCTTGACGACACGTGCTCTGAAAGATCTCAAAAGAAAAACTCCTTCTTCCTCTATCAAGGACACTGCAATTCCCAAGAAAACAAGATCTAAGAAAACTAAGCCACTCCCTCAGGTATGAATGTTTTTGATCCTTTATTTTCCATCTGCAAATGTGTTTTGCACTTATCACTTTCTTTCAACAGGTGCAGGCCAACCCTCAAAGTCCTGATAGGGTAGTGATCTTGGACAACTCTCTTGGAGTCTCCACTGGTCAAGCAAACAATGAGCTCACCAGTGATCTTGATATGCATCAGGCAGACGATCAAGTAGGTGAACAAGGAGATATAGCAGAAGAAATTCCCTCTCATCAGGTTGATGAACAAACGGGTGATCGGGAGAAGTAGTAGAGAAAAATCCCTCTTACAGTTCAGATTTAACTCCTTCGGCAATCCAAGATGCATCAACAAGCCATGACACTGCTATCTCCGGCGGCAGAATCGCACTAGTCACTCAGAGTCTTGATGCTACCCAGGATGCCATTGATCAGTCTTTTGCCGAGGAGGTATTATTTTACTCCACTTGATTATTTTTACTTCCAACTGAGTCATTCGGCTAAATTACCTTCCTTGTTCATCAACAGGAATCTTGCTCACCCTCAAGCCGACTTTTCCCTTATCGGCTGAAGAGTATGCTGGGGACAAAGACGATGAAGTTTCTTCCAACCGCGGCTATCATCGAGAGAGTCAAGCCAAGCTAAAGGATATAATCTTATTTCGAAAAAAGGATATTGTCGCTTTGACCCAAGATTCGACAAAATAAGGGAAATAGCGAGCTTATCGATCAAGAGCTTCCTCTAATCTCAAGGCTGCCATAGATGCTTTATCACACCTTGATGATCACTTTGTCGCTATCAAGAGAGCTCACAAGAATATGTCCACCAAAGTTGATCGGTGAAAAGAAAGGTGGCCAAGGAACAGTTGAGGCCAAGGAGCTCTATTCTAGCATCAAGTCAATCGAGCACCTCTTGAGCACCTTAGAACCAGAGCCGCGAGGTCATGAGAGAAGAAAAGCCAAACTTGAAGCTCAATTGGCTCAACCGAATGCCAATATTGTCTCATGAAACTAAGCTCGCAAATCTGCCATCTCTTGATTCGGCTAAATCCAAAATACAATCGTCATCAAGGAGACGCGGCAAATCAAAAGCAAACTTGTCCAATATCCAAGATTCGAAGAAGAGGACCAAAAAGCTCTTGATGAGGCCAACCGAATCAAGATTGATGCTCTTGCCGTTATCAATTCTTTCTTAAATGTATAGATGCTTGGCTTGTACTTGAAGATGTAGACATTTAGGCTTGGCCCCGTCATACTTGAAAACAATTTCTTTTCTCTTGAAAAGTAGATAATCTTCATTTTTTCTCTTTCTTCTCTCGCTTATTCTTCCATTCGGTTCCTTCAATCACAACCGTACTTTCTGTGTGTTTTAACCGAATGGAACCGCCCTTACTTCAAGTGCTCATTTAGTGAAGAGCTCTCATCGGCTATTTAGCCGACCGAGCGTATGGTAACCGAATCGCCCTGGTGGTGATGGGCTCGGCCCAACTCAACATCGGCCCATAAACGTGGAAACCCTATTCGTCGCTTGGCTTTCCCACGGTCTCCACGGCTCCCACGTTCATAAATAGGACAGTCGGCTCCCACCATCATCACATCAAACACAAGCGGTTGCTATCTTCTTCAATCTCTTCTACTTCCTCCTTGCCTTCAAGCCCAAAAACCCCCACCATCACCAATGGCGAGCGGCGGAGATCGTAATAAGCGTCCCGCCCGGGACGAGGCGGAGGGCGCGGCAACCGGCGCCGCGGTGAGATCTCCAATCCCTTGAGTTGTGCTATTCGATAGTCTTTACCCGATCGAATCTCGCCCCTGCGGTTGCTTATCTTCCGATCCGTTTCGGGGCTCACCCCAGGAACACCGGCGACTACATCGCCAATGTCCGAGGCGGGTCGCCCGGCCGGCACCCACGCTCCCTCTTCTACTTCCGCTCCCGCTCCTGCGGTGGACGCGGCGGAGGGAAGCGGCCGTGGTGGTCGCCATCTCGGTAAGAAATAATCTCCCCATCTTGTCTCGTGGTTTTTCTAAATTAGCCGATCTTGACGGTACCTCGTTTGTAGGGCCGGCGAGGATCGGCACCGGCCAATGGCGCTTCCGGGCGCCGGCCGCGAGCGTTCGGCAGCTCCCCGCCGCCGGCTCCGGCTCGCCCGGCCCTCGCTCGCTCCCGGTCCGGCCTCCGCCTCGGCCTCATCGGGTCCTCCTCCTCGTACCGTCCTATTCGGGACGAGAACGATGAAGAGATCCGGCGTACGGCCCGCTACGACGCCGCCGCATACCGCCGCGAGCGGGACGAGGCGATGGAGCTTCTTGGTGAAGAGACCAAGAAGTTTGGGATCGCCCAGCTGGAGTTGGAGGACAACTGCCGGCAGATGAGCGAGGCCATCACCAGTATTTGCTCTTTGCCAATCGCTTTCGACTCCCGTTCTTCCCAATTCGTCTGCTCACTGATCCATCTGATGTTTCTATGCAGACCTCTCCGCGGAGCTGGAACGCCCTGAAGGTGGTGGCGGCAGCGGCGGCGGCCAACCACGTGAACGCCGGGAGCGACACCCGGATCGCTTGAGGCGAGCCCCCGGGTCGAGTCGACCGGGTTGCCCTCCATGGCGTGCGCCTTGGCACCTCCTCGGGGGCGGGGATGTCGTCTGGGACCGGGGACGACTACGCTCCCGATGCCGACCGGCTTCCGCGGCGGTCTTCCCCACGAGGTCGACGACATCGAGGGCCTCCGGGCCGAGGTATGACGCCCACGCCGACGCCATGGTTAACGCCACCAACCCGGAGTCCGTCCTCAACAAGCTCTTCAACGAAGAAGAGGAGTAGCTTGTATTAGGATTGGCGCGGGTTGTAAATAAAATTTTAATGAAGAATGTTGGTCCTCTTCTTGTTCTTGCTTGTCACGTGATGACATTCGATGTCGCATTTGCTTTTTTTTTTGCAAATTTTTCCTTAGCTAGAACTCGACGCAACACTCTTCCGAACGAAAACTCCCGAATCGCATGACATCATTTTAGCCGATTAGATCTCGGTCTGTTCCATGACTTGACGGTTTGTAGCGTAGTACTTCAATTTTCTTTATCTTCTCCCGATAAACCTATCAGAGATAAGATCAAGTTTGTTCACTTATACTTTTAAAAATCGACTAAAGGCGATACAACTGTATCGGCTATTTTTGTTCAAGACGATACACACGATATCGGCTATCTTTCCACTAGAGGCGATAATATTATCGGCTATTTCTCTCCAACTTCTTTCCTTTGCTCGAAGGCGATTTTATTTAATCGGCTATACCACGCTATGTCATAGTCACAATTAAGATCCAACTTCGATACTTGGATAAAACTTCTTTCTGTATCCGCCATTGATGGCTCTAGTAAGTTCTTCTCCAAACACGGCGTTTTCAATATATACGCATTGCAGTGTGCACAACCGACAACCCGAAAAGGTCCTTCCCATTAGGAGACCATTTGCCGAATATTCTATCTTTGGTACCAATCGGCAATATCGTCTTCAGGACCAATTCTCCTTCACCGCAAATTGTTTAACTTTAACTTTCTTGTTGTAGTATTTGGCAACACGCATCTTATTCTTTTCAATGTTCTCTAAAGCTTTAAGACGAATCAAATGTAAATCTTCCAATTCATCCATCATCAAATCCTTATAATCTTTTTTCGTCGAGGTCCTTTTGTAACTCAACTCTCCTTGATCCCGATTGCAACTCCCAAGGCATTATAGCATTATGTCCATAAACCAACTCATATGGAGATGCTTGTGTGGATCCATGGCAAGCCATTCGGTAAGCCCATAATGTTTCATTAAGGACCAAATGCCATCTCCTTGGCTTCTCATCGATCTTCTTCGGATAATCTTGATCATGATCTTATTTGATGCCTCCCTTTGGCCATTAGCTTGTGCATAATAAGGAGAAGAATTATATAATCTTATCCCCATGCTTTCGGCAAAGTCACAAAACTCGAAGAAGTGAACTGAGTCCCTTTGATCAGTTGTAATGGTCTCGTGGAATCCCAAACCTATGAATTATATGCTCTTTGACAAAACTAATCATATTTTCGATGTGACCTTCTTCAAAGGGATAGCTTCAACCCACTTGGTGAAATAATCTGTTGCAGCAACACAAATTTGTGTCCTTTGCTAGATGGAGGATTGATCTCGTCCAATTAAATCTATACCCCATCCTCTGAACGGCCAAGGTTTAATTATTGGATTTAGAGCAGATGCAGGTGCTCTTTGAACATTACCAAATATCTGACAATCTCGACACCCTTTGTAATATTCAAAGCAATCCTCCAACATGGTCGGCCAAAAGTACCCTGTCCTTCTTATTATCCACTTCATTCGGTAAGCCGACCGATGTGCACCACAAGCCCCCTTCATGGACTTCAAACATAATCTTCTTAGCTTCTTCTTGGTTCAAGCATTTGAGCAACACTCCATCTATAGACTTGTGGTACAATTGATCATCAAGAAGCACAAATTTAAGTGCCTTATACCCGAGCCTTCGGAAACTTTTCGAGATGGATCTTTGATAAGCGATAATGTCTCTTCTCCAATCATCTTTTATCGATCACCATTGAAATCACTTTCCTCTTGCATAAACTTCATGATTTTCCCGATATCCGAAGCTTTGAGCTAATTTGTTTGCTTTTCCATTGTGCTCGGGTATATGTTGCAAAGTAACTGCGAAAAGCTTTTCAGAAGTTCCCTACATTGTTCATGGTACCCTTGTAGTACATCATTTTTGCATTCATATTGTCTGTCAGCGATTGATTACTAACTCGGGAATCACCAAATACCTCGACAAAGAATAGCCTTTACTTCTATCAATAGCCGGAGCCCTCTAAGCAAAGCCTCATACTCGCTTGATTGTTAGTGACAGGATATTCAATTGAAAAAGCAAACTCAAATGTCCTTCCACGTGGGGATATCAAAAGAATACCGGCACCACCGCCTTTATCACATGACGATCCATCAAAAAATAATGCCCATGGGGCAATATTAATCATATCAAGATAAATCACGATGTTGAGTAATAAAATCGGCAATTGCCTGTCCTTTCACCGCTTTTGCCGACTCATACCTTAAATTAAACTCGATAGTGCTAATACCCATTTGCCGATTCTACCACTTAAAATCGGCATTGATAGCATGTGTTTAATTACATCAAAACTAGATATCACCACACATTCGGCATTTAACAAATAGTGCCGAAATTTGGTGCATGAGTAATAAACACACAAAGAGCTTTTCTATAGCCGAATATCTTGTCTCGGGATCTAGCAATTTTCGGCTAAGGTAAGCTATTACCCTCTCTTTTCCATCAAACTCTTGCATAAGGGCCGATCCTATTGTTAGGCTATCGCCGCCACATACTGACTTGAAAGGCTTTTCAAGTTGTGGAGGTACCAACACCGGTGGTGCCTTCATATATTGCTTGATCTCATCAAAAGCCTTTTCGTATGTCACCCCGGACAAATTTCGATCTTTCTTGAGCTTCAACAATGGAGAGAAAGGCAATACTCTTTCGATAAATTGGATATGAATCTCCTCACGAAATTGATCTTGCCCGATGTGACGTGCAACTCGTAAGGTTAGTTGGGGGAACAACTTTGTCTATTGCTTCCATGCTCTTTTTCCCAACTTCTATCCCTCCTTTGTGGATCAAGAACCCCAAGAACTCACCGAGACCCCAAAAGCACACTTATTTGGATTCATTTTTAAGCCATGTCTCCTTGTGCACTCCAAAGTCTTCCTCAAATCGGCTAAATGTCTTTCATGGTCTCCGGATTTGACTACCACATCATCAATATAAATTTCCACAATTTTGCCGATCAACTCATGAAAGATATAATTCATGGCTCTCGATAAGTTGCACCAAAGCATTCTTCAATCCAAATGTCATTACTATCCATTCAAATAACCCAATGTGGCCAGGACATCCGAATGCGTCTTTGCAATATCTTCAAGCGCCATGAAAATCGATTGTAGCCGCAGATTGCCATCCATAAAGCGATGACTTCATACCGTCGCTTTGCATCAACTAGTAAATCGGCAAGCGGCATTGGGTAACCATCCATGGGAGTAGCTTTGTTGAGATCTCGAAATCTATGCATACTCTCATCTTCCCATTCTTTTTATAGACAGTACTATGTTTGAAATCCACTCAAAGATACCGCATGGCCGAATAAAGTTTGCTTCAATCGAGTCTTTCAACTTCTTTCTTTACATCGGTCAATACCTCTTCTTTATAAATTTTTCGTGGAGGTTGTTTGAAGGGGCGAAATCCAGGTTTTATAGGCAACTTATGCTCAACAATTGATCGATCCAATCCGGCATCTGTGGTAATCCCAAGCAAAACAATCTTTGAACTCCTTCAAAGAACTCTATTAACTTCAATTTATATTCTGGTCTAAATCGCATCGATATACATCGGCCTTGACTTTGTGCTATCACCAACATTGATTTCTTCTAACTTGTCGGCCGACATGAAACCACGACCAGTTTGCCTTTGTTGCCATCGATTGGATTGCCCATTAAAAGTTCTTTGTCGAGCCCATTTGATTGGACGGTTGATCTCTGTCGAACACATTGACAGGACCTTCTTTCCATACCTTACTCCGAAAGGCAATCTAGTCCGTCATACTCCCAATAAGCAGGCTCGAAGTGGCAACACTAACTGAATCATCGGCTGAACGACTTCTACATCATCTCCTACCCTTTGAATAAGGATTTGATGCATAGTTGAAGGTACACAAGCAATTAGCATGGATCCAATCCCTCCCGAAGCATGCTATATGCCCCCTTGCCATCAATGACAAAGAAGGTAGTGATCAAAGTCTTGGATCCAATCATCGGTTCCACATGTACCGCACCACGAGTATCGAAGCATTGCCTGACAAAATCTCTAAGGATCATGTCATCACAGAGCAAATCTTCACTTGTCATACCTAGCTTCGAAAGTAGCATAGGGCATGATATTTATAGCGACCCCTCCATCAACAAGCATCTTGGTTAAAGGTTTGCCATTGACATATCCCTTCGTGTACAATGGCTTCGAGATGACGGTTCTTAACCGGCTTGTCAAAGATTGCTTGCCGAGTCAACACAAGTTGAGCCATCAAGTCTCGGCATTCGGTCTCATCAAAATCGAATATACCTCATCTTGC